>CM021105.1:44170315-44503661 GCA_007115665.2 Sequoiadendron giganteum | reverse complement strand
GAAAGATTGAGAGGCTAGGAGGGGGGAGAGAGAAAGATGTATAGAGGGATAGGTTAGATAGCGAGAAGTAGAGAGAAAAGGTGGGTGAAAGGAAGAGAGAGGGAGAGAGAGAGGGGGAGAAAGAGAGGTGAGATAGAGAGAAGTAGACAGGGAAGGAGAGAGAGGGGAGATAGATAAAATTAGAGAGGGAGGAAGGGAAGGAGAGAGAAGTGAGATAGAGAGAACTAGAGAGGGAAGGAGAGAGATGATGGTAAGATAGAGAGTAGAGAGGGAAGGAGAGAGAGGGAGAGAGGGATAGGTAGGTATAGAGAGTAGAGAGAGATATATAGAGATAACAGGAGAGGAATGGGAGATAGAGAAATGTAGAGAGGGAAGGAGGGAGGGAGATAGATATTGGAGAGGGAAGGAGAGACAGATGGACATGTACAGACATAGTTCTTGATCTAACGGAAGATATTGTTAGATAAAGGGATGGAGATAGTGAGAGAGAGAGAGGCCTAGAGAATAAGAGATGAAAATGAGTGAGATAGAGAGAGAAAGATGAAATTTGACCTCTTGAGTACTAAAATTTGATCTCCTGATTATTGAAATTTGACATGCTGATTATTGAAATTTGACTAATTCTGAAATTTTTAAGATCTTCCAAAAACTAGAATTTGCATTATAACTCCTAGAGATCTGAAACCACTCTCAAACATCCTGCCTATATATACATGAAATATAACTTAAAGTATAAGAAAGTAAATGTTCATATGTAAATGTCAACTTATACTTAAATGTTTATTTCATGCATATAGTTTCCTTGACAGAGAAAGTGGAAATCAAAGACTTTACAAAAATGCATTCCAAAAGTCATGAATGACATTTGGCGCACGCCAAATGAAGCAGCCCATTTGGCGAGCACCAAATTTGGCATGCGCCAAATAAGTTGCATTGGGAAATACCAACCCTATGGGTTGGATTTTCCATTGGGCATCCAACCCAAAGGCTTGGACAACCATTTCATGAAAATGATGTGATTTTTTGAAAGGGTGTAAAATTTCTTCATATTTTTGTCTGTGGTCCCCATCTCATTTGAACGTCTTTCAATGAAAGTTTATAAAAAACCCCTTATAGCGTTAACCTCTCTCTTAGCTATCTAAATATATAATTATTTTTTCATTTTGATTTAGTTAAGGTTTTGATCCATGGCTTCTATTGTAAATGCCTTCATTTTTTGTCAAAAACCAACATGTGCTAGGTTTAGGATAGATTTTTACTCGTTCATCGGAACATGAAAAAAATTACATTTTTTGAAACTAGACTCCATTCTACACATGATGAAAAAAATAAAATCAATTTTCAATTAGTTTGCAAAAAACTTGAGGGGGGGCACGCTCAAATTTTATCTTTTCAGGATGTGTCCACTTTGAAAATTCATAAAATATTATATATTCATTAAAAAATATATCCAAAAAAATGAGGATGAACTACATGGTGTTAGCTAATTTCTCACTGTTGGGATTTTTGAAATTCTGAAAAAAATTTAATCAAAAAGGGGGGAGCCCTTAGGTGCTATGCTATTGTTTTTGATAAAAATAGGACCTATTTTGCCTCCCCCACTTTTTGAGACCATTAATATTCATTAATTTAAAAAAAAATAGTAGCCTAGAAACTAGACTCGGAGCACTTAAACTTTTGTTCTTGCCACATCTTGAAATTTTGAGCGTAACTATCTCGATTTTCTCATGCAAATCAGATTTTTCTGATTTAAAAAAAAAAACTTGCATCTTAAGAGCCAAAATTGTGTCAAAGATTGGTGCACTTACCCACCAATGGAAGAGGTCGGGGAAGAGGAAGAAATAGTAGAGGTAGAGGTCAAAGAGGAAAATGAAGAATCAATTTTGGAAGAGGAGGTTCTGACAATCAAGAGGAGCCATGTAGGTCACAATCAGCAAACCATAACCAGATGAAGAACAATAGTGCAAATCAAAGGTATGACATGAGAAAAATCCAATGTTATTATTGTCACAAGTATAACAAGTATAACAAGTATGACATGAGAAAAATCCAATGTTCATACTTGTGACAATAATAACATTGGATTTTTCTCATTTCATAGATAGCAACATAAGTGGTAACAAGAAATTCTTTTCCTTCATAGATAGCAACATAAAAAATAAAATCAAAATTGGAAATGATGAGAAAGTTCCTATCATGGAAAAAGGTATTGTTAGAATTCAAACCAAGAATGGTGAGAGGCAACAAATCTAGGATGTTTCTTATGCCCTCGGCATAAAGCATAACCTATTAAGGATTGGAAAAATGGTCCAAAATAGTTATAGAATCTTGATGGAGAATGGAGAGTGCAAGATATTTGACAAAGGAGGCAGCAAGAAAGTGATGGTAGCCATGAAAATGACAAGAAACATGATGTTTCCTCTAAGGATGCACATAATGTTTGTAACGCTCACAGTAGAAGGACAAAAACAACAATGCTCTCTGGCAATGACATCATAAAAACAAAAATCAATAGTGGAACATTAATCTGCTTTCAGAATAGTCATGAAAGACCCATCCAAAATTTGGCATTTAAGGTGTGGGAAAATAATCTTTTCTAGTTTAAGTTTATTGTCTAGGAAAGGAATGGTTAGAGGTCTACCATCTATTGTATAACCCGATGGAAAATGTGAAGCTTGCATCTTAGGAAAGCAATATAGGAAACCCTTTCAATCAAGGTATTCTATAAGAGAAAAGGCACCACTTCAGTTAGTGTACTGAGATTTGTGTGAACCCATGAAAACCCCCACCTTAGGAGGAAACACTTATTTCATGACTTTTATAGATGATTAGAGCTGAAAATTTTGGGTTTATTTTTTTAAAAACAAATCGGAAGCCTTTGAGAAATTTAAATGGTTTAAGGCAATAGTTGAAAAAGAAAGTGGTCACTATATGAAATCCCTTAGAATAGATAGAGGGGGAGAGTACATCTCCAAAGAATTCCTAAATTTTTTAAGGAATGATCGAATTCACAAACAATTTACAACAAGGTATACCCCATAGTAAAACAGGGTGGCTGAAAGGAAAAATAGAACCATACAAGACACTGCAACAAGTATATTGAAAGAAATAGGGTTGTGACACATATTTTAGGGTGAATCTATAGCAACAACTTTTTATATATTGAATAGGTGTTCTATAAAGGTTGTTCATGATAGGATTCCACAAGAGGCTTGGACAAACGACAAGTGCAATGTTGAACACCTAAGAAATTTTGGGTGTGTGGCATACACATTATGTTGAAAGAGAAGAGGTAGAAATTTGATGATAAAGGAGAAAAATGCATCTTCAGAAGCTATAGTGAAGAATCAGAAGCCTACAAGTTGTACAATTCCATCACCAAGAAGATAGTGATCAATAGGGATTTTGTGTTCATTGAGAATGAAGCATGGGATGGAATGGTTGACAACACCATAGGTATTTTAATCAGAATACTCCTTGATGATGAGGAGGTTCGAAAAGAAAACAACCTAGAAGGAGCTCAAGAAAGCAGCAACTCAAGGAGAAACTACCACAAAGCCTTAGAAAATAACATCTCTTGCAATGTTTGAGAAAATAAAAACTCTAAACAGATACAACAGAGTATCAACTCCAAGATACTATAGAGTAGTAGCTCTAAAAGCTAGTAGTACAACAACTCCAAAGGTCATAGTAGTAGTAGCTCAGAAGGAAATTCTGACCCTACACTCGCATCATTGATGCCACGAAAGATAAAGAGGGTAAGGGAGATTTATGACAACATAAGTCATGATGATTTTGATGAGAATTTAGATTTTTCATTATTCTCCTATAGTGATCCAACACACTTTGAGGAAGAAGTAAAAGAAAAGAAGTGGTGTAAGTCCATGGATGAAGAGTTGGATGATATAGAGATGAACCAAACATGGGAGCTAACCGATTTACCCAAGTATAAACAAGTGATTTGAGTGAAGTGAGTTTACAAGACCAAGTGTATAGGTGAAGGAAAAATTGAAAGACAGAAGGAAAGACTTGTTGTCAAAGGGTACAAACAATAGCTCAGAATAGACTATGATGAGACTCATGCACCAATTGCAAGGCTAGAAATAGTTCAGGTAGTCATAGTAATTGAAGCCCAACATCATTGGAAAGTGTTTCAAATAGATGTGAAGTCATCCTTCTTGAACAAAGTGCTGAATGAGGAAGTGTATATGGAGAAACCATCTAGCTATTAAGTCTTAGGGCAAGAGGACAAGGTTTATAGGCTCTGAAAATCTCTATATGGGCTTAACCAAGCTCCAAGGACACGGTACAACAAAATAAACTCCTATTTGTTGAAAAATGGCTTTAGAAAAGCATGAATGAGTCCACTCCCTACAATAAACAAACACAAGGTGATATTTTAATTGTTGTTTTATATGTAGATTATCTAATTTTTATTGGGAATAGTCACAACTTCATTGTTGATTTCAAAAATGTAATGAAGAATGAGTTTGAGATGACAAATTTAGGTTTGTTGAAGTATTTTCTTGGTATTGAAGTTCAACAAACATAGCATGACATATTCATTTCACAAACTAACTATGCCAAACAGATTTTAAGAAGGTTTAAAATGTAAAACAAAAAACCTACCCTCACACCACCAACAACAAGTCTGAAACTATGTAAAGAAGACATCAGTAAGTATGTGAACCTAACCCTCTACAAGAGTATGGTTGGAAGTTTAATGTACTTAACATCAACTAGGCCTCATTTGATGTATGTAGTAAGCCTAATTTCTAGGTTCATGGAGAAACCTAAGGACACATATTGGTAAGCAAGCAAGAGGATCTTGAGGTATATGAATGGAACAAGAAGTTATGGCATTTTGTATGGTCCATGTGATGAGTTCAAGCTAGTTGGTTCCATGGATAGTGATTGTACAAGAAATGTAGATGATAGGGAGAGCACATCATGGTATGTTTTTCACATGGGATCGGGTAAAATATCTTGGGAATCCAAGAAACAACCTATTGTCTCTCTCAACACATTAGAAGCTGATTAAATTGTAGAAAATACAGTAGCATGTCAGGCTATTTGGTTGAGAAGGATACTTGCAGATTTGAAGGAACAACAAGAAGACCTCACAGTCATAAATTGTGACAATGTTTCGTCAATAGCATTGAAAAAACATCCAATCTTTCATGGATGCAACAAGCACATCGAGATTCCATATCAATTCATAAGGGAGCTAGTAGAACAAGGTGAAATTGAATTGTAGTATTGCAGAAATGAAGAACAACTTGTTGATATCTTCACTAAGGTATTGCCATAATATAGTTTTGAATGCCTAAGAGATAGGCTTGGGATTGTGGACAACTTTAGAGATCATCTCTGAAAGGAAATTGCAAATTGATAGCTGACTTCAGATTAAGGGGGAGTGTTGGAATACTTAATCTTTTGTCAACAAATCTTCACCTACCTCTCCAATGTAAAATTGCAATAGCTTGACCTGCCCACATTAAATTATGGTAGGTAAATTTGAAATTTGAATGAAGCGCTCTTTTTTTAGCTTGGTCTTTCAACACAAGACAAAAAAGGGAATGCACCCGTTAGTTTTTAAAGTTGTATTTTGTGGAGACCTTGCAACATGAAAAGGAATGTTCAACATAGAACAAGGAGACAACAAACAAAGAAGGGAATGTTAATTAGACACAACAATTTAACAACAACTTTAGCACTATAGTAAGTAGTAGTATAGGTGTATGTGCAACACCATTGTATTGGACAATAGTCCAAATCTATTTTTAAATATTTTGTATTGTTAAACTAAGCTAGTACTTTGTAGTTTTTGTACTTTTGGAAGAAAGGGAATATATGAAAATGAATGCATAAATATTAAATTTGTGTGTCATACTTTTTTGTCTCTGCACTATCTTGTGTATCTTTCTTGTTATGTCCTTCATTTCGTCACAAAACAACATCCATGTTTTTGTATTATTGCACCCCTACCTGCCAATATTTCTAGCATCGACTCAATCCTGAATATTTTATATCCTTTATTCATTCTTATCTCTTACTTTTATTTCCTTCACCCATAAATTCTCCTAGTTGACACAACCTGGGGTTTAGATCTGCAATGTTAGAGTGAGATTCCCATATTTAATTACTCTATACTTGCCGATTTGTCTTCTCTACCCAAGTGCACCCCTCACTACCCAATCTAATCTTTGTAGCCCCCTATATCATCCTTTTTTTTCAAAACTGAAATGGCTTTTATTTATTAAACATGCCACCCTATTTCCTCATTGTTCCTCTTTCTATCCTCTCTTTGGTCTTCCTCTATGCCTTTTCACATTCGCCTCGTTCTTCTTCATGCTGCATTTTGTATTACAATTCAATCACAACTTCCTATGTTTTCCACTATAGTCTCATCTCAAATATTCCACGCTATCTTCCATACGTCCCTTACTCTTCCTCTATTTGGTGTCACTTCAGTTTTCAAATTTTGTATGTAGTTTTTAAATTTTAAAAGATTAATATGCTATCTCCATAAATTTTCTTTCTATTATCACTAACTTCTTAGTATCTACCCCTTAGGCATTCCTGCATTGTATTTCATTTTGTCTTGGAAAAATATCAAAGAAGAAAGACATGTAGGTTATATCAAACGCGATTGTTCATCCATCGACTAATGAAGTTGAAACCAACAACTGATGAAAGCCACTTGTTTCCAATGTTGGGAGAAGATCTGAACAAAACCAAAACCAATCAAAACTAGAATAAACAATGCAAGTTTCTTTTTTGGGGTGATGCGGATAAGTCGCCCATCAGGATGCTCCTACATCAATATTCTATAAATAATACACTATGTATATGTAAGTGTATTGTTGTATTCAACCAACACACTTTTTCATATGAATTTATATAATACTAATATTAATATCATAAAATAATAACATAATCATTTCACTTAAATCTCTATAATTGCTTAATATTCTTTTGTTTTTGTTTCTAAACATTAAAGATGCGCCTTCATACAATGATTTTTTTATAAATTATGTTCTATTATCTTTTTAAAATTTAATAAAACAATCACAATATATGAATAAAAAACCTACATAACCTTATTTTATTAAGGCCCAACATATAATTTCAAATGTGACCTAAAAAAAATTCCATATCAATAATTGCAATGAATAGTAACCTAATTGATTGTAGTTAGTGTTGCACAGCTTGCAGATGTGCTTCACATTCGAATTAATAGGTGACTGGTGAAGATAGAATACAATATATAGAACTTTACCTATTCACCTTGCACTACATGACTCTATTAAATCTAGCGTTTACAAGCACGCTTTGAACAGAACTTACAAAAGATACCGACCTTTTCTTCCTTGAACGAAAAATGATTGAATGGTGCCCTTCAACAGTAGTGTAGAATGAGAAAGGAAAACAAAAATATATCAAATAACATGCAATTAAGAACCAGAAAATATATATTAAGCAAAAAAGGTGAAAAAGAGATCACAAGAAAGTTGGTCATGTTGGCTCCTTTTAATTTTCGGACAATGGAGGCTTCTTGCCAAAGAAGAAGAACGATATTGGCTATAGATTTACAGCTTACACCTACAAAACTGACCATAGTGGAAATGTTTGGGCAAGTGTCTTTAGCTGCGATTTGTTCACTTGTCTACATAAAAATGCAAATTGGGGTGGCAGAACCTCTATGTGTAAGAAACAATATTAATGACAAGGAATCTACGTGTATTTCGGTGAATGATCTGATGGAGGAGTAAAGATGGTACTTGTAACAAATGTAGATATTTTGTATTTCTCTAATAGTTATTTAGAGTTATCTGTATCCCACACTTTGTATCAACTATAGAATATGCCCCTTTAAGCCAAAATTGCTCTACAGTTTTTGTATTGTTCTTCCTAGGAATATGTACTTGTTGGCAACGAATCCTCGGATTATTGTGAATTACTTCTCATGACGTAGTCCATTTTGCTATATACAACTATAGAAAAGGACTTAGAGAGATGATAACCTCACTAGAAATTAGGAAAAAGCGTACCCATATCGCAAGTTGACTATAAGCGTCGTATTCAGCTGGTTTCCAATAATTCTGATGTGTAAAGCTAAAGGCAATTTGATCACTAGTGCTTTCCAGATCATGAATTTAAAATACTACTTACTATTTCCTACATTTCACTGTATATGATGATATCAAGTTGGTTTGTGCAGGGTGAAGGCCTATAAAAGAACCTAAAAATATTTGTGTTCTTCACAGCTTCTTCTTATTGTGCCGATTTTAACTTGCATTACGAATTTTTTGTTTGAGTACTGCAAAGACAGTTTCTTGTTTTGTTCAATGCCCTTGCCTCTACAACGCCTGGCGGGAATAATTGGTATGCCATTTAGACCATACTTCTTTATGAAACATAAACATAATCTGGATCATTTAGATTGCTGATCATTTTTCTATGCAAGTTATAATTCAAGATATAGGCCTTTGTACGGCCAAAATAGAATTTGTAACTTTTTCGGGTTGATCTTAGAATGAAGTATGTTGTAGATAGATAGGTTGAATATATAGGAAATATATTATTTGTACTCTATGTTAGTCAAAAAAGTGTCACAGACGCTAATGGCTTTTGCATAAATACAATTTCATTCGCAAGGGAGAGTGAATTGGTGATTTCTAATCGAAACTTGGCTTGGTAATAGATAGAGCAGAAGTTTGTGTTCCGATGTTTACATTCTAAAACTTCCATAAATTGCGGTATCATAACAAGCATACCCTCTTCTTAATCCCCATTTTTATTTGCTTGTAAAATTTTTTCTCTAAATTTCGTGCTCATTTGTTTGTACAAGTTTTGTTGCGTAGTTATGGAATTGTTATTCATTTTATTTGCAGATTTTAGTCTGTATTAGTGGATTTTATTACTCATTTAGATTTACAAGATTTGTGTTGTCTTTGTTGGATTTGATACTCATTTGTATGTAGATTGAAATTTGTTTGGGTGGCTAAGAGGATTTCCTTAAGTTGGATTTACATGAATTTGCAAATTGATGTGAAATTTAAAACATTATTAGAAATATTTCATGGTGGTCTATGGTGCAGGAATATAACTTCACTGGCACTTTTCCTCTCACCCATGTAAGTGAAAGGAGAGAGCAAATAAAATAGTAGCATATAAAATGCACTAATTTTTATTCACATAGAAACAAGCTACAAGTACCTCGGTATTTATAGAGGATTTGATGCATATGAATTCTACAGATATAAAAGAGATGTAAACAAAATAGGAAACTATAGCTAAGAACTGTGAGACATGGAGAACAACTTAGATGATGTGGAGGATGGAGTGACAAAACTCTAGTGACTAGATCTAATAGCACGACAGTGAATGAACATAACTTATAGTTTACATTCAACTGCCTCTATACGTGGAGGCAACATGGAGACGTTGAGACAAGTAGTTTAAATTGATAGACAGGAAACTTCAGTTTATTTTCAACTGCTGGCATACGTGTGGAAGAAATTAGACTCTTTCTACACTCCCCCTTAATTTCTACCATTACATTTTCAACATCAATTATACTCAAAATTCTCCTTCGATAATGCCTTTGTCAAGATGTTTGCTAACTGATCTTCAGATCTACAAAATTCCAAATGAATTTCTTCATTATTTACCAGTTCTCTAATGAAATGGTATCTTGTATCAATGTGCTTGCTCCTTTTGTGAAAAGCATAATTCTTTGATAATGCAATCGCTAAATTGTTGTCACAAAAGATTGGTGTTGACTCCTCTTGTGCTTGCAACAAGTCTATTGGTACTTTTCTCATCCAAACCACTTGGCATTTTGTCGATGTGGCTGCTACATACTCTGTTTCAGCTGATGAAAGTGTTACTATTGGTCGCTTATTTCATGCCCATGAGACTACACCTGTCCCACAATGAAATACATATCTAGAAGTACTCTTCCTATCATCCAAGCTACTTGCAAAATTAGTATCAGTATAACCAATCAAACAAAAATCATTAGTTTTGGAATACAAGATTCCATATCCTATTGTTTCTGCCACATATCTCTATATCCTCTTTCCAACTTGCCAATGTGAGTCTTTTGGTGATTCCATGAATCTTGAGATTAGATTAAAACTATACAGATCTCTGGCCTTGTAGTTGTGAGATACATCAAACTTCCAACTAATCTTTTGAAGATTGTATAATCAACATTAGGCCCTTTGTGTTCTTTGCTAACTTTAGTGCCTGTTGCAACTGGTGTAGATGTTGGATTACAATTGAACATCCTAAATTTTTTTAGCACATCTTTTGCATATTTGGATTGACTAATGAATATTCCATTATCTAATTGAGGAACTTTGATGCCCAAAAAATACTTCATCAAACCCAAATCTGTCATCTCAAATTCTTTCTTCATTTCTTATTTAAATATGTCTACAGACAAAATTCCAGTGAAAATTAAATCGTCAACATATAAACACACTATCAAAATCTAACCTTCTTTATTGATATTTGTGTATAATGTGGGCTCACTCTTGCTTCTTCTGAATCCATTACTTTGCATGTAAGAATCAATCCTACTATACAATGCTCTTGGTGTGTGTTTAAGACCATAGAGAGCCTTCTTCAATTTATAGACCATGTCTTCCTATCCATGGACTTCATAACCTAGTGGTTGTTTCACGTATACTTCTTCTTCTAGAAAACCATTCAAAAACACTGACTTGACATCCATTTGAAAAACTTTCCAATCATTTTGTGCAGCTATTTTAAAAATCATTCTGATAGTATCAAGTCTAGCAACTAGAGAAAACGTCTCATTATAATCAACTCCATACTGTTGTGAAAAACCTTTTGCAACTAATCTTTCTTTATGTTTTACAACTTTACCTTCAGTATTGAACTTAGTCTTATAAACCCCTTTAACTCCAATGCAATATTTACCTTCACATAGATCCACTAATTCCCATGTTCGATTCCTTTCAATAGAATCCATTTCTTCATCCATCACCTTGATCCAACTATCTTCTTTCACTACTTCTTAAAAATATACAAGATCACAAGAGAATAAAGCAAAATTTGAGCACAAATCCAAAATTTCTTCTCCTTGATATTATATCTCTTTTAAACTCATCATTGTCTTACCTTTTAATGAGGAAAGTGTAGGACTTGACATATTACTTACACTTGAATTAGGAGTAGGACACTCTGTCTAACCTGATGATTGGCCTTGCACACGATTTCTTGATGGAGTGCTTGGTTCTACTTGATTTGATTGATCATCTTGACTTTCTTGTTCTTCATCACTATGAGGTATTGGTGCTTTTGTTGTTACTATACTGTCAACATTTCCATCCCACGATTCTTCCTCCTTAAATTTGGCATCTCTGTTAGTAATCATTTTCTTTGAAATGGGGTTATACAATTTGTAATCTTTCGATTGCTCACTATAACCAATAAAGATACATTTCTCACTTTTATCATCCAATTTTCTTCTTAATTTAGATGACACTAAAGAATATGCAACACAACCAAAAATTCTAAGATGAGAAATACAATGTTTCTTACCACTCCATGCTTCTTGTGGAATTTTTTCCTTAACACTCTTTATAGGACTTCTGTTCAAAATGTAAACCGCACATGCTACTACTTCTGCCCAAAAAGAATTAGACAAGTTTTTAGCCTTCAACATACTCCTTGCCATTTCCATTATGGTTTTGTTCTTTCTCTCTTTTACACCATGTTTTTTGTGGTGTGTACCTTGTTGTGAACTGTTTCTTGATCCCATGATCTCTACCAAACTCTAGGACCTCATGAGAACTAAATTCACCACCCCTATCAAATCGAAGTATCTTAACAAATAGTACACTTTTATTTTCCACCATAGCTTTGAACTCCTTGAATTTATTGAAGCCTTCAGAATTCTACTTGAGAAATTATATC
This sequence comes from Sequoiadendron giganteum, assembly GCA_007115665.2. Classification (NCBI taxonomy): domain Eukaryota; kingdom Viridiplantae; phylum Streptophyta; class Pinopsida; order Cupressales; family Cupressaceae; genus Sequoiadendron; species Sequoiadendron giganteum. The sequence continues at coordinate 44,491,706 of CM021105.1, read as the reverse complement.
CAAGCTATCTTGCTAAAATCATCAATGAATGTTAGAAAATATATAGTTCCACCTAAAGATAGAGTTTGCATTGGTCCACATATATAAGTGTGAACTAAATACAATGGAGTCCTTGCTCTATTTGAACTTCCTACATGAAAAATTCTCTATGTTTCTTCACTAATATACAACTCTCACATGAATTGGCTGGCTACATGATGGTTGGTAATCCTCTTACCATATTTTTCATTTACAAAAAATCAAACCATCAAAATGAAGGTGGCCATACTGTTGGAATTTAATGTTTCCTAAGCCTCTGCTCATCTGTCAGTGCCCCTGCTACCTTCGCCTACCCGTTAGGAGCCCTTCTATTTTGGGGATCCTCCCTACAGCTCTTGACAGATCCAAAATTCATTAAGGTAGCTGATTTTGAATACAACATTTACTACGGTAGGTGATTTTGAATTTTTGAGAGGGAATGTTTGTCTTGGACAAAATGGATAGAAGGTAGATTATTCTGTTATTTAGAAGAAGCTGGGAAAGAAGTTGAGAGAAAAAGTTAGAGAAGAATATTGCAGTAGTAGACTGTGAGAAGAACATTCTCTCTGAGCTTCTAGTAGCTCCTGAACAATAGCAAATGTTTGTTATTTGTAAGAGCAGTGATTGCTACAGGTAGAGCTCTGTGTAACTCTTGACAGAGAGCTGTTGATAGCTCTTGATCATTACCAGTCTGGTTGAGCAGCTTCTGATTGCTCCCAGAAAGTTATAATAGTTTTTTGTTTTAGTTTGTTTTATGTTTTGTCACTTCCAGTTTGATTAATAGAGAATCAAAGTTGCATGTCTCCCTTGTGTTTCTACATTTAAGATTTGGGTATTTCCAGCTTGACTAGAAAACAGAGCAACAACTCTGTGTTTTGCATTTTTTTTTCAAATCTTGACATGGTATCAGAGCAATAGGCCCCATTTCCTTATGAGTTTGGGCATTTGTTTTTTCTAGGTGTTGAGTTTTTTGTTGTAGGAGACATGGCTAGAGATGAAGCAAGGAGTTGGCAGTAGCCACCATCTTCTAATGGGGAGAAGTATGACATTTGGGCCAAGAAGATGAAGACCATCATGGTGGAAAATGATTTGTGAGATTTTCTCATAAATGGGTTCGTGGATATCACTGACCCAGCTGCATTTGCAGCTCTCACAAATAAACAGAAGACTCAGATGAAGGAGCAGAGGAAGAAGGATGCAAAATATTTGAGTTTAAATGAAGCAGCCTTGATTGAGGCCATTTTTCCCAAAATAGCAGCAACTGAGTATGCAAAAGAAGCTTGGGAAATCCTTGAGACTGGCTACAAAGGGACTGATAAATTTAGAGGTGTGAAAATCCAGCTACTTCGAAGAGTGTTCGAAGTTATTGAGATGAAAGAAAGCGAGTCTGTTGCAGAATTTCAAACAAGGTTCTCTGGTTTGTTGAACCAACTGAGAGAAAATGGCGATGTGATAAAGGAGCTGAAGATTGTTGAAAAACTTCTTCGATGTCTACCCACGAGGTATGATCCTCTTGTCATTGCTATTGAAGCAACAACAAACCTTTCTACTTTGACAGTGGATGAGTTAATGGGTTCTCTCCATACCCATGAGGAGTGTTTAAAAATGTCTAATACTACTTCCCATGAGCAAGCTTTCAAAGCTTAGTTGAATGCAAGAGGCAGAGGGAGAGGTAGGAATGGCTCCCAAAGAGGTACAGGCAGATCCAGTCAAGGAAATGTTGGAGGAGAAAGCTCAGGACGAGTAAATAGCCAAGAGGGAGCATACAACTCTTAGAAAAACTCTTGTAGAGGCACAAAGAACAATAGTTTGAGTGGGAGAAGTGACAAGATCAACATTGAGTGCTACTACTATCACAAGTTTGGACACTATGCTAGTGAGTGCTAGAAGAAGCATGGTAATCAGCAAAGATACAATACAAATGTTGTTGATTCAAATGTGGCTGAGGGAAATCAATCCACAGTCTTCATCATGTGCAATCTTGGAGAAGAAGGCAACCTCAAAGTCTGGTACTTGGACAGCGGTTGCAGCAACCACATGAGTGGTAATGAAAGTCTTTTTTCTTTCATTGACAAAAATGTTACATCAGAAATTAGAATGGCGAACAATGGAGTTGTTCCTGTTAAAGGAAAAGGATCTATTATGATCTGCACCAAGTAGGGTGAAGAGAAGGAGGTTCAAAATGTGTTTTTTGCACTGGGGTTAAAGCATAACCTCATGAGTGTAGGACAATTGATCCAGAATGGATACAAAGTGCTGATGGATAAGGAAAAATGTGTCATTTATGACAAGAATGAGAGGACAAAGCTGTTTGTAGCAATACAAATGACAAAGAACCGAATGTTTCCATTGAATATTGAGATGTGCTTCTCATCTCAGTCTATTGCAGCACCTCTCATGGATGGAAAATGTATAGCAGTAAAACGTGCATCCCTTAAGAGCACCATTGAAGACCCCTCCAAGCTATGGCATCTCAGGTATGGACATCTAGGCTATGCTGGTTTAAGTCTTTTGTTCAAAAGCAAGATGGTTGATGGTTTTCCAAGGATAGTGTTGGTGTTTTTTCTTGTAAACCAGGTTTGTCTCTTAATCTACCTATGGAATTGCCAAAATTCCAAGCAAGGGCAGCTCGAAGGACCTGGACCAACTGACAAGGATTGTTTTTTAACAATAAACCTCCTACACTTTGGGCTGCGCAAGACCCGGGAGGGTGATCCCAGTAATGATTTTATAACTTCTACAACAAAATCATAAATAGTCATTAACATCACAAATAGATAATCTCACTTAATAGCTCAACGTAATGGGATAAGACTGAAATGAATTGGTTGTTCATCAGTAATATCAACCACTTGGAGCGTGAGATGGTTATACCATAGTTTCATGGTGAAAGATGAATCATAAGTTTTAAAATGGTGGTAGCAAGCCGCAGGTGAGCACAAACAAAACACTGCATCACAAAGAATAAATGCAAATCAGACCATTGCCATATCCATTGGAGGAGTCAAATTCACCAATACCTAATGGTTCATAGAAAATTTTAACACATAGCATATAATATCTCTTATTATACTCCCTTATAGTATCACCAATTTGTACCTTAGCTCAATACTTCTTACCCAATCCTTGTACAAAACATGTCAATTTGCAATCTCATTTAAACAGTTTAATTAATTCTTTGAATCAAAGCTAAAACTAGAATTGCACACACCACAATAGTGAGAAGAACAGAATAACCCTTGATTATTTCATTCAAAATTCGAATACATTTGCACATAGGAGAGACATGAGCTTGGATTTGTCAGTTAAACTCAAATGTCAGTACTGTTATGAAACACTAAAACCCAATAAACTAGAATCCTACAACAGAATGACACAAAACCCACTTGCAATGCCTATGTAACTACATATTTTACAATTTTTATGCAGCTCCACACTAGAATTTCGACTAGCTTTCTTGCTAACTTTCCCACCTTCTTTTACAATGAGAGAAGAAAAAGAATAAGAAGAGGAGAAAAGATTCCAGAAGAAACCCTAAATCCAAATAGGAACAACCATCTGGAAACATCTCCACCATTGAACTGTGATTTGCAGAATATTCTCTCCATTTCCCTGCAACAAACTTGATTCTCTTCTCAAAACAACATGTGCTCAATTCATTCTTCAATAGAAAAATGTGATGTGTCCAATCTTCACTCATTATTTGCTGCAGAAAGAAAAAACTCTCCACCCCCGTGAAAAATCCTCTTATCTCTGTTTTATGTTTTTTCCCCTTTGCTGCATTTTTTGCTTATGGCCATATTTTACTACTGTAGGCGCTCATAATGTTTTAAATATATATTTAAAAGACATACTTAAAAGCTTGGTTTCACTTTACAAAAGTGAAAACATTTTAAATACTATGAGATAAAAGAATTAACCCATGCTTTATGTCCCATACTTTATTTTGCATTCCCAGCAAAATTTTCCCCACCATTTTTACCTTTGCATTTCACCTCTCAACAAATAAAATCCACAAATAAAGTAAATATATTTACTTTATAAAAAACAAAACCCAGGCCCCACCCCCGATTTAATATTACATATAATCCTACCAAAATAATTCATTTATTACTCCCTTTAATATTTCGGTTTACCCGACTGAGCCTTTTAAAAAATCATGGGACCCAGTATTTAAAATATTCGACCAGAGCCATAGGGAAACATTTAATTTTTTAATGTTCTAATGCTTCTCCCATCTCCCCGCCATCCCGTGATGCATAACCCATGAGCATTTATGGATGGCGAAATGGTAGGCAACGGCAAAAATGATGCTGCATTTCACAGGACTCTCCCACCATTGGATTCCACCATCTTTCATCTTCCTCTAAAATTTAAAATTCACACCCGAGAGAAAAGAAACGTGGGTCGCACCCCCAATTTAATATTATTTTACCAAAATATGGAAAAACATTAAATTTTATTCATTTTTTTTCACTCCTTTCTCTCCCTCTCCCCGCCATCCCGCAATCCATATTTACCGAGCATCTTCTGATTGTGATTTGGCAAGCAATGGCAGAGTTTTTGTTGGAGCCAACCACGTTTTCTGATCATTGATCTCCAATTTGCATTCATTTTGTGCCCTAATTTTAGTCTTCCCCCTGAGCATTCATGAGTTATTCAGCTCCTCCTCACAATGCTTTAATGGATGTCAACACCAGCCATCAACGTGCCTCCCTCTATGTTTTGTTGTGGGCTCCTTGCATTTCCATCGGCCTATGCCTTCTCTGCCATGGTTTTCTCCACCTCACATATTGGCGTGGGTTCCTACTTTATTTAGCTTCCTCCACACCTGGTCGCGCCTTCCCCTAGTTGGTCTTCTCCTTTTCTATCAAGCCGCACCCATCACAGTAGGTTGTGGGTTCCCTTCCATTCGTGGTCTTCCACCTGCTCTCTACCCTGTACGTGGGAGTCTCCACCAGCTCACTGCGAGCTCCTCACTATGTTATGCGTGGCCTTCTCATTCATCTGGTTGCACCTACTAGTGGATTCTACCCTTCAGCAATGTGGTGTGCACATGGTCTCTCCTCCAATGGCACCCCATTCATTGGCATTCCTTCACTACTCTGTGTTGCTCCTTGCACCCACGCACTCCACCTGCAGGTCACCACACTTTCCATGCACGCATCTTCCAATTTTTGCATGGGCTTCTCCCCACTTCACTGGATAGTTTCGCAACTGCCAGCCACGCACTCCATTTTGCCAAAACTCCCACGCCATAGTTGTTGGCTATACACCTACATTTGTTTGAAATTTCCTAAAGGCCTTTCCCACCTTTATTTTTTTTTTGCATAGCCTGTAATCTTACTCTCTCTGCCAAGCTCACCATTTGCATTTGGATTTTACTTACAATAATGAGGTGTCTCCCATTGGCAAGTTGCTAGCCCTCTCTCACTGGAATCCTCGAACAATGATGTGACTAAGTGAAAGCCATGACAAGTCAAAAATTCCAGTTGTAACTGACTTAAAAAATCTCTGATCATCAATGGGAGAAAATATTTCCCAATTTCACAGTTCCAAATAACATTTGATGCTAATTAATGGTCGAGTCATGGAGCATTTTAGGATTGTAGATCTCAAGCTCCAAATTCCTCCCGAATTTAATTACAAATGAGAATTGATGTGGCAACACCATAAGGTTTAAGTTAGCAATAATTGCACTTCTCAAATACTAATGCTTTTAAGATTTTTTACATTCTTCATATGTCAATGTTTCCACATAGTCAATATACCTGACATTATCACCCATAAAAGAATTGTTCCCTTAATGTCCTGCAGTCTTGTTTCAAACAATGTATCAGGATTAAAACATATTGAGGTTGTATCCAATCAACCCAACTGAAAAATTCACTGAATTATAAAAGTGCCAAGCACGTCAGGTCCCTTGTGGGCCTGACTAAAAAACTTTTCATTTTCAAACAACTTTAACCCTCAAATGGTTTGATACTGTCTTTTCAACATTCCTGAAGTTAAAAAATGAACTGGGTCTACATACAAATCAATTTTCTACCCCTTTCGAAAAAAGTGCACAACATGTCAGGTTGCCTCACGAATCGATCTTGAAAATTGGGCAAATGACCTCGTGAAACCATAAAAACTTGTAAGAAAATAGTCATTCGACCCAAAAGTACAGTACAAAAGACGGATCAAAGAAAAAAATCACGAGGAATCGGATATTAATCAACGAAGTTGCCCGATTAAACTTTTCTAAAATAGTAACCATTCTGAACCAACTAGAACACACCCAACTGCTAATTTGTAACCGTAATAAATCAATCCCTGACGAGCTGCCATCATACTCAGTGGAACATTAAGATACCTTGATCATGTGTGAAAAAGGAATTACTTTGAAACATCACCGATCGAAAGATATTAATGATCGAAATTGACCACCCAGAAAGGCTATCAGGAATGCAACTGCAAAATTGAGCAAACTGCAGTTGGTTTCGATCTGCTAAAAATAGCAAATCAAAACATTACGCTCTGAAAACTAATGCATGAGATCATTTAGGTATGGAGAACATAGAACGGAATTCATTTTGACATAGCAGTCAACTGGTTGCGAAATCCAAGCTCAAACAGGAGGCTATTTTGCAAACTGACAAATCTGCAAACAAAAGAACAATGCAAAAACCCTCCAACTTCACTTTTGAAAACCCTGACTAAACTGATCATGGGAAGCTGAAAATCGACACACACGCTCAAATATGTCAATCAAATACGTTTGCAAATGGGTTTTTCTTGGAAAACAACATGCCTCAAGTTCTGATTCTCCAAAGTGGGTCATTCAAACTGACCCCTTAAGTGCACTTTTGAAAGTACAGAGGCAATTTTCTTTATTATAGGAAACTCAAATTTTGCAAATTTTGAGAGTGCCATCAGTGGCTCCATTTGGGGATGTATGCCCCTTGTGGGCATAGCAAGATTCCAGATCTCTAGGGAGAGTAGACCAAATTCAGAATCTGTCAAGCGCCTCCAAAGTGATCCCTGATTCAACTTTCATTTTTCAACTTCATCTGATGACCCCAGGTCACCAAATGAAAAAATAGGAATCAACATTTACCTCTATCAAACACAATTTTGTGAAAAGAGCTGACCCTCCTCAACTCATGCTTGCACTTGTCAAACTGTAACGATATGAACAACTACAACCTTGAAAACACAAGTGTCAGGTTGCCATTTAGCAAGTAGAAACTTGCTTTCTGTTCAACTTCATTATATGGCAACCAGATCAAATAAGTTATACCACTGTTACTTTCTTTATTTTCTGACTTTTCATCAAGTGGCATGATTTGAAAATAGTGATCAAGACCATATGAAAACACAGTTTGATCACAACCCTTCGCCTAACTAAACATGTTAGTACTTCCTAACAGGAAATCATTCACAACATTATCAACATGTTCACACTCAATGTGCATCTGAAAGTCAGACATACTTTCAAAATATTGATCATTATGTAGCAACAACCTATCACATTCATCGCATGGATCATTCTCAAGCTGAAAACAACATGCTTCCATATCTTGCATATTGCCACATGCTATGAAAATTCCTTCCAGCTGACAAAAATAGCACTTACACTCTATTGTATAGCTGGAATTATTAGGCTTAGTCTGATCATTAGTTTTCATGCCAAAATTTGAAACATCACAAGAGCTTATCAAAAGATTAGGCTCACCATGCAAACTATCTTCAAGTGGATTCAATGAAGCACACTCATGCATTAACACATTTTGCAACTATCCTTCATCATGTTGGCATTCAAGTTCATCAGGGACTCCTGACTCATCATTATTTGTAGTCATAATATCGTTATCTTCAACAATAGAAGAAGGCTCATCCACAAAATGTGGCATCAAATCACTAATGACATCCTGGTCACCACTAATATTCTCAGTACAAACTAATGCAACATTCAATTCATCTGAGTTCTCAAGAAAGAGTGGATTATCTCTACAATAGTAAGGATCATCATTAGTACCAATTAATGAAAAGCGAAGCTCATCAAATAGAGAGTTTTGCCAAACATTAACTGCTGATGCAAACATCTTTGTCCCCTCCACATAAGATTTCAAATTTCCCATAGCATCACTAAATTTGCTATCCTCTGAACAGAAGGTATCAATACCTTCAGTATCAAAAACTTGCTTATCAACAAGAAATTCTAGTTCAGAGGCATAATCTGATTTCTAATTTAAATCAGCATTTGTATTCACATTTAAAAACTCATGTCTAGGCTCACTCAAGTCATTAAACAAAGACTTGTTCAAATCTGCATTACAATCTTCAATATTTGACTCATTAGTCATGCAATCCTCTTGGTTATCAATTGTCTTTGGCTTATCAAAATAGATTTCTGAATTTGCATCAACATGCTCTCTGTCATATTCATCACACATTGCATCTTCATCCTCATTATCATTGTCATGATCAACTAGTTTACTATTGAAAATAGAAACAAACTCACTTGCACTACACTCTTCATCATGAAAGTCATCTTCACTATCAAATTCATCAATGTTTCGATCTACCCTTTCATCCATTTCCTCTTCTTGACCTTCATTTGAATTGAAAGCACTATCAAATTTCAAACTAGGATATCCCAAGATGTCTCGATCATCAAAATCTGAAAACTCAAAGGGTTGATCATAAATAGGTGCTCCCCAATCGTATGACACTGAATTGTTGATAACATTGTCACACACATAGTCATCATCTGTAATAGCAAACAGACTATTCACTTGTTCATTCTTAATTACTTTTGGTCTATCATAACAACAATCCATATCTCCCTGTGCTTTATTATCAGACTGGGTATCTTCAATGAGCTTATCATTTGCATCCTCTTGAAGGTAAACATAAACATCTTCTTTACCGAGCTGAAAACCAGCAATGGTTTCTTGATTGCAGTTGCTTGTGGCTTTTTTGTCAAACTGAAAATCATCACATATTGATTCATTTGCAGCCGACAAACTGATGTTCTCAAGAGGGCTCCCTAAATCAGCAAACCTCCTTGTCTCATCATAAAGAATTACATCCGGACTACATTCTTTACATATAGAATAGACAAAATCACTTGTATCATCACCTGATGATGCACCCTTCTTGTCTTCAACGTTCTCAAATGTGCACTTGTTTGAAGACCTTTGATCATTTGCATTTACACAATTGCTACTGACTTTATCAGCATGTTTACCCATAGTTGAAGACAACAAACTTAACACATATTCAGTTCTCATTTTCTCCAAACCATCTAAAACTTTATAAGCCATCTGCATATCAGAGATTTCAAACTCATTTAACAATGCACCAGACCCCTCTTCATAGGCCTCAAAATACATATGGATACAGTCAGGGGCGTTAGGTCTAAAACTTTCTAGGATTAGTGAAAGAGCAACATCAAATCGACTAAAATCAATGCTTGATTCTTCATTTTGCTTTCTAATTTCTTTTAACATTTTAACAAGATCTAAATGATCTCTTGCAAATTCTTTTTTATAAGCATTCACTAATATATCCTAGCAAGGAAATGATTTCGCAGGAAAACTTAAATACCAATCCCGAGCTCATGCTTCAAAGGATCTGACAAAGAATCTCATCCACATATCCTGATCTCCAAATGAATGTTTCTCCATGAAGCTAGAAAAACATTTTACATGTGCATCTCCTTCACAAATATTGTACCCATCAAATCTAGGCAGCTTCTTATAAATCTGATTTGGCATACATATAGCTTTGCAGTCAACCCATGACAAATCCAACTGAGCATACAATGGGTCAAATGAATTGAAAAATGGTGTAATGACTTGACAGGAAGACACCGTTTGATGGTCTCTTGACTGTACTTGTTGAGACAACTGGTGTCTTTCATCCATCACTTTAAGCCTTCTTTCATTTCTATTATTCCATTCATGTCTAGACCTAGGCTTGTTAACTCTTGGTGTTTTACACTTCAAAGTATTAGATGCCTGAAGATCTTGACACCTTCTGACCAGCCAAATCAAAGTATCCTTGGGTATTGTTATATTACCTTGATAATCCATGGATATTACAAATCAAATCTCACTAACTTTGCATAGTTACAAGCATGGCCAAATGAAGAATTACTATGACAATGGATGACATAGGTACAACCCTAGCTTGCAACATGTGATAATAGAAAATGGATGGAAACCATTAAAATACACAACTGCATTCTAACCATCCATATGAGAAAATATTTGAGCACTAGACAACACACTTTCAATGGGAATGAAAATACATTTAGCAGATCCAGCAAATGAAAGTGTGCAAAGTTAAATTTACTATCTTTTCCCTCTGGTAGTGCTAACTCACTATATAGGGAACCAAATTTCTTTCTAAGAAATTCAAAAATGGTTTTTAAGAAAGAGTTTCTTGAAAAATAAGAGTGAAAATACCTGGAACTATTACAGCAACTGCAAATCGTTCATCTGACTGGAAAAATTTGTAGATCTTGAACCGTATTCACATCTTCATTAGGTTCTTTGGTAGAGTCGCCACCTCTTTACAGAGGACAAAAAATTGAACAGCTGGAAATTCTTCATAGGTCAAATTCATTAAAAACCAGCATAAGTATTGCAACATCTCCTTATCCAACAATTATGACATCATATGGATTCCTTCCTCAAACTTGTTAGGGTACTTCATCACAAGAGCTCGAATCTACTTCATCTCTACTGTAAATCTTTTGGGTTCTTTCCGAGTTCTTCTCAAATAATGCACACTACTGCATAGATCTCAAAGTCGCCACTCACAGCTTGTGAGGTATTATGAAATAAGCATGAAGTATGGACAAATCTTGACAAACTTACATTGAAAGATGAATTACAATAGACTCTTTGGCAACATTCATGAGAATTGAATCAACCAACAAGAAGAATGGACCTATCAAGCTCATGCCTCTATAAGGCAGAAATATTTTTCAGCAATGGTTACATAAATAATTCAGAACTTTAATGACTCTATATCAGCACCGTCTGCAACCAAAACCTCTCAATGCATCCCTAGCAGAGTCGCCATTTTGTTGGTGTTTTTTCTTGTAAACTAGGTTTGTCTCTTAATCTACCTATGGAATTTCCAAAATTCCAATCAAGGGTAGCTCGAAGGACCTGGACCAACTGATGAGGATTGTTTTTTAACAATAAACCTCCTACACTTTGGGCTCTGCAAGACCCAGGAGGGTGATCCCAGTAATGAGTTTACAACTTCTGCAACAAAATCATAAACAATCATTAACATCACAAACAAATAATCTCACTTAATAGCTCAACAGAATAGGATAAGACTAAAATGAATTGGTTGTTCATTAGTAATATCAACCACTTGGAGAGTGAGATGGTTATACCACAGTTTCATGGTGAAAGATAAATCATAAGTTTTAAAATGGTGGTAGCAAGCCCTAGGTGAGCACAAACAAAACACTGCATCACAAAGAACATATGCAAATTAGACCAATGCCATATTCGTTGGAGGAGTCAAATTAACCAATACCTAATGGTTCATAGTAGATTTTAACACATAGCATATAATATCTCTGATTATACTACCTTATAGTATCACCAATTTGTACCTCAGCTCAATACTTCTTACCCAATCCTTGTACAAAACATATCAATCTGCAATCTCATTTAAGCAGTTTAATTAATTCTTTGAATCAAAGCTAAAACAAGAATTGCACACACCACAATAGTGAGAAGAATAGAATAACCCTTGATTATTTCATTCAAAATTCGAATACATTTGCACATAGGAGAGACATGAGCCTAGATTTTTTAGTTAAAGTCAAATGCCAGTACTGTTATGAAACACTAAAACCCAATAAACTCAAATCCTACAACAGAATGACACAAAACCCACTTGCATTGCCTATGTAACTACAAATTTTACAATTTTTATGCAGCTCCACACCAGAATTTCGACTAGCTTACTTGCTAACTTGCCCACCTTATTTTACAATGAGAGAAGAAAAAGAATAAGAAGAGGAGAAAATATTCTAGAAGAAACCCTAAATCCAAATAGGAACAACCATCTGGAAACAACTCCAACGTTGAACAGTGATCTGCAGAATATTCTCTCCATTTCCTTGCAACAAACTTGATTCTATTCTCAAAACAATATGTATTCATTCTTCAACAGAAAAATGCCATGTGTCCACTCTTCACTCATTATTTGCAGTAGAAAGAAAACACTCTCCACCCCTGTGAAAAATCCTCTTGTCTCTGTTTTATGTTTTTTCCCCTTTGCTTCATTTTCTACTTGTGGCTATATTTTACTGCTGTAGGTGCTCATAATGTTTTAAATATATATTTAAAACACATACTTAAAAGCTTGGTTTCACTTTAAAAAAGTGAAAACATTTTAAATAATATCAGGTAAAAGAATTAACCCATGCTTTATGTCCCATACTTTATTTTGCATTCCCAGCAAGATTTTCCCCACCATTTTTACCTCTTCATTTCACCTCTCGACAAATAAAATCCACAAATAAAGTAAATATATTTACTTTATAAAAAGTAAACCCAGGCCCCACCCCCGATTTAATATTACATGATATAATCCTACCAAAATAATTCATTTATTAGTCTCTTTAATATTTCGGTTTACCCGAGCCTTTTAAAAAATGATGGGACCCACCATTTAAAATATTTGACCAGAGCCATAGGGAAACATTTAATTTTTTAATGTTTTAATGCTTCTCCCATCTCCCCGCCATCCCATGATGCGTAACCTGTGAGCATTAATGGATGGCGAAATAGTGGGCAATGGCGGAAATGATGCTGCATTTCACCCGACTCTCCTAGCATTGGATTTCACCATCTTTCATCTTCCTCTAAAATTTAAAATTCACACCCGAGAGAAAAGAAACGTGGGTCCCACCCCCAATTTAATATTATTTTATGAAACTGTGTCAAAACATTGAATTTATTCATTTTTTTTCACTCCTTTCTCTCCCTCTCCCCACCATCCCGCAATCCATATTTACCGAGCATCTTTCGATTGCGATTTGGTGAGCAATGGTGGAGATTTCGTTGGAGCCAACCATGTTTGTTGACCATTGATCTCCAATCTGCATTCATTTTGAGCCCTAATTTCCATCTTTCACTTGAGCATTCATGAGTTATTTGGCTCCTCCTCACAATGCTTTAATGGATGTCAACACAATCCATCAACATGCCTCCCTATGTGTTTTGTTGCGGGCTCCTTGCATTTCCATCAGCCTATGCCTTCTCCACCATGGTTTTCTCCACCTCACATACTGGTGTGGGTTCCTACTTTATTTAGCTTCCTCCACACCTAGCTGCGCCTTCCCCTGCTTGGTCTTCTCCTTTTCTATCAAGCCGCATCCATCATAGTAGGTTGCGGATTCCCTTCCATTCGTGGTCTTCCACCTGCTCTCTACCCTGTATGTGTGAGTCTCCACCAACTCATTGTCTTATGCGCGACCTTCTCATTCATTTGGTTGCACCTGGCAGCAAATTCTACCCTTTAGCTATGTGGTGTGCGCATGGTCTCTCCTCCACTGGCACCCCATTCATTTGTGTTCCTTCACTGCTCTGTGTTGCTCCTTGCACCCACACACTCCAGCTGCAGGTTACCATATTTGCCATGTGCGCACCTTCCAATTTTTGCATGGGCATCTCCCCACTTTACTGTCTACTTTCTCAACTCTCAGCCGTGCACTCCATTTAGCTAGAACTCCCATGCCATAGTTGTTGGCTGTACACCTGCATTTGTTTGAAATTTCCTAAAGGCCTTTCCAACCTTCATTTTTTGTGCATAGCCTGCAATCTTATTCTCTTTGCCAGGCTCACCATTGCCATCTGGTTTTTACTCACAGTAATGAGGCATCTCCCATTGGCAAGTCGTTGGCCCTCTCTCACTAAAATCCTCGAACACTGATGCAACTAAGTGAAAGCCATGACAAGTGAAAAATTCCAGTTGTAACTGACTTAAAAAATCTCTGATCATCAATGGGAGAAAATATTTCCCAATTTCACAGTTCCAAATAACATTTGATGCTAATTAATGGTCGAGTCATGGAGCATTTTAGGATTGTAGATCTCAAGTTCCAAATTCCTCCCGAATTTAATTAAAAATGAGAATTGATGTGGCAACACCATAAGGTTTAAGTTAGCAATAATTGCACTTCTGAGATACTAATGATTTTAAGATTTTTTACATTCTTCATATGTCAATGTTTCCACATAGTCAATATACCTGACAATATCACCCATAAAATAATTGTTCCCTTAATGTCCTGTAGTCTTGTTTCAAACAATGTATCAGGATTAAAACATACTGAGGTTGTTTCCAATCAACCCAACTGAAACATTCACTAAATTATAAAAGTGCCAAGCACGTCAGGTCCCCTGTGGGCCTGACGAATTTTTTTTTTCTTTTCAAACAACTTTGACCCTCAAACAGTCTGATACTGTCTTTTGAACATTCCTGAAGTTAAAAAATGAACTGGGTCTACATCAAAATCAGTTTTCTGCCCCTTTTGAAAAAAGTGCAAAACATGCCAGGTTGCCTTAGGAATCGATCTTGAAAATTGGGCAAATGACCTCGTGAAACCATCAAAACTTGTAAGAACATAGTCATTTGACCCAAAAGTATAGTACAAAGGATGGATCAGATAAATAGATCATGAGGAACCGGATATTAAACGACGAAGTTGCCCGATTAAACTTTTCTAAAACAGTAACCATTCTGAACCAACTAGAACACACCCGACTACTAATTTGTAAATATAACAAGTAAACCCCTGACGAGCTGCCATTAGACACGGTGGAACATTAAGATACCCTGAGCACGTGTGAAAAAGGAGTTACTTTGAAATATCACCGATCGAAAGATATTAATGATCGAAATTGACCACTTAGAAAGGCTGTCAGGAATGCAACTGCAAAACTGAGCAAACTGCATTTAGTTTCGATATGCTAAAAATAGCAAATTAAAATATTAGGCTCTGCAAACTGACACATGAGATGATTTAGGTATGGAGAACATAGAATAACATTCATTTTGACATAACATTCAATTGGTTGCGAAATCGAAGCTCAAACAGGAGGCTATTTTGCAAACTGACAAATCTGCAAACAATAGAATAGTGCAAAAACCCTCCAACTTCACTTTTCAAAATCCTAACTAAACTTATCATGGGAAGCTGAAAATTGACACACACGCTCAAATATGTCTATTAAATATGTCTGCAAATGGGTTTTGCTTATAAAACAACATGCCTCAAGTTCTAATTCTCCAAAGTGGGTCATTCAAACTGACCACTCAAGTGCATTTCTGAAAGTGTAGAGGCAATTTTCTTTATTATAGGCAACTCAAATTATGCAAATTTTGAGAGTGCCATCAAATAGTAGAGCCTAAAGTTAGATGTGAGGCTTGCATTTTGGGCAAGCAACATAGGCAGCCCTTTCAATTGGACAACTCTACAAGGGCAATGGCACCATTGGAGTTGGCGCACACTGATTTAGTAGGCCCTTTACAAATCACTTCCATTGGTAATAGCAGATTTTTTATGACCTTTATTGATGATTTTAGGCATAAGACATGGGTTTATTTTTTGTAGCACAGGTCTGATGCATTTAATAAATTTTTATTGTTTAAAGCCCAAGTTGAAAAAGAGAGTGGATATTTTATTAAAGTCCTCAGGTCAGATAGAGGAGGAGAGTATACCTCTAATTGTTTTGTGAATTTTTGCAGGCAAAATGGCATAAAAAAAGAGATTACAACCAGTTACACTCCACAACAAAAGGGAGTGGCTAAAAGGAAATACAGAAACATCGTAGAGATGGCAAGAAGCATGCTAAAAGAAAACGGACTCCCTACAGAATATTGGGGAGAGGCTGTTGCAACAGCTGTGCATTTGATTAATAGAAGTCCAACTAAGGTAGTCCATGACAAGATACCTCAAGAGGCATGGAAAAAACGTAGATGGGCGGTTGAACACTTGAGAGTGTTTGGTTGTGTGGCTTATGTACACGTGCCTGAAGAAAAAATGTAAAAATTGGATGACAATGGTGAAAAGTGCATTTTCATTGGCTATAGTGAAGAGTCTAAAGCCTATAGGCTATACAATCCGGTCACCAAAAAAAATTATCATTAGTAAAGATGTGGAGTTTTTAGAAGATCAGTCATGGGATGGCACGACAAATCCTAACAGCTCCTGACAACTCCCGATAGTGTAGAGTGATGAAAAAATTGAAGATGAAGATCTAGAAAATCCTACAACAATAGAGAATGATGGCTCCCAACAGCTCCTGATCACTCCTGATCAGAACAGACAGAAAGGGAAGTAGCCATAGACAGCCAGGGGATGAGCTCTTGACAGCTCCCGACGAGTTCTTGATAGTTTTAGACGAGCTCTTGACAGCTCCCGACGAGCTCCTGATAGCTCCCGATCGCTCTAGATTCAGCCTATTCAATAGAACAACAGCAACACTAAAATTTTAGACCCCACTCTCGCCTCCCTAATGCCAAGAAAGACCAAGAGTCTAAGGGAGATCTACCAAAATAAAAGGTATGATGATGAATTTGATGAGAGTGAATTTTGCACTATTTTCTCATAATGATCTAATTTATTTTGAAGAAGCTATGAAAGAGGAAAAATGGTGTGAAGCCATGGATGAGGAAATAGATGCATTAGAAAGAAACAATACATGGGAGCTGATTGATTTGCCTCCAAACAAGCAAGCTATTGGAGTAAAATGGGTCTATAAGACCAAAAGCAATGTCGAAGGAAGAATAGACTGACACAAGGCAAGATAAGTTGTCAAGGGGTACAAACAACAATTTGGAAGAGACTATGATGAGACATTTGCCCCTATTGCTAGCATGGAGACTGTGAGGATAGTCATAGCTATTGCTGCCTAGCACAAATGGAAGGTATTTCAAATGGATGTGAAGTCTGCCTTTCTTAATGGAGTATTGAAAGAAGAGGTTTATAAGGAGCAACCTTTTGGATATGAAGTTCCAAGCCAAGAACACAAGGTGTATGGGCTGAAGAAAGCTCTTTATGGGTTGAAGCAAGCTCCACAGACATGGTATCGTAGGATTGACTCATATTTGATGAGCAACGGTTTTAGAAAAAGTGATGGTGAGCCCACTCTCTACATTAAGGCAGCAAAAGGTAACATTTTAATTATTGTCAGATTATATGTAGATGATTTAGTTTTTACTGGGGATGATGATTTTCTCATTGCTGATTTTAAAGAGGCGATGAAAAGATAATTTGAAATGAAATATTTAGGTCTCTTGAGTTATTTTCTAGGCATAGAAGTAAAACAAATGCATGATTATATTTTTATCTCTCAAGAGAAGTATGCAAATGAGATCTTGAAGAGATTTAGAATGGTTGAGAGCAAGCCTATCCCAACACCAAAAGTCATAGGTCTTAAGTTGAGCAAGGAAGATTGCAGCAGCAATGTGGATCCAACCATGTATAAAAGTTTGGTTGGAAGCTTGATGTATTTGACAGCAACTAGGCTAGATATAATGCATGGAGTGAGTCTGATTTCCAGATTCATGGAGACTCCAAGAGACACCCATTTGCAAGTGGGTAAGAGAATCTTAGGGTATGTAAATGGTACCAAAGGATATGGCGTGTTGTACACAGCAGCAAAAGAATATGGGTTGGTTGGTTACCCTAGCAGTGATTGGGCAGGAAGTTTGGATGATAGGAAGAGCACTTCGGGCTATGTATTTCATTTGGGTTCGGGTGCTATCTCTTGGGTTTATAAGAAGCAACCTATTTTTTCCCTATCAATAGCTAAAGCTGAGTATATAGCAGCAAATGTACCAGCATGTCAAACTATTTGGCTGAGAAGAATCTTGGTAGATTTGAAAGAAGAATAAGAGGATGGAATAGTGATCTATTGTGATAATGTTTCATCAATAGCTTTGATAAAAAATACCATGTTTCATGGAAGAAGCAAGAATTTCGAAATCAAGTATCATTTCATTCGTGAATTGGTTGAAAATACTGAAATTGAAATTGAGTTTTGTAGGTCTGAGTAGTAACTAGTAGACATATTCACCAAGCCTTTGAGCATTGACAGTTTTGTGTGCCTAAGGAGCATATTGGGCATTGTTGATCTAGATCAGATTTGATCTTGTTGTTTTGTTGGCTCGGGACAAAGGGGGAGTGTTGGAATTTAATGTTTGCGGAGCCTTTACTCATCCGTAGGTGCCCCTACTGCCTTCACCTACCCATCAGGAGCCCTTCTATTTTGGGGATCGTCCCTGCAACTCCTAACAACTCCAGAATTCATTAAAGTAGTTGATTTTGAATTCAGCATTTACTATGGTAGGTGATTTTGAATTTTTGAGAGAGAATGTTTGTCTTGGACAAAATGGATAGAAGGCAGATTATTATGTTAGTTGGAAGAAGTTGGGAAAGAATTTGAGAGAAGAAGTCAGAGAAGAATATTGTAGCAGTAGACTGTGAGAAGAACATTCTCTCTGAGCTCCTAGTAGCTCCTAAACAATAGTAGTTGTTTGTTATTTGTAAGAGCAGTGATTGTTCCAGGTAGAGCTCTGCATAGCTCTTGATAGAGAGCTATTGATAGCTCCTGATCATTACCAGTCTGGTTGAGCAGCTTTTGATTGCTCCCAAAAAGTTGTAACAGTTTTTTGTTTTAGTTTCTTTTATGTTTTGTCATTTCCAGTTTGATTAATAGAGAATCAAAGTTGCATGTCTCCCTTATGTTTCTGCATTTAAGATTTGGGTATTTCCAGCTTGACTGGAAAATAGAGCAGTAGCTCTATGTTTTGCATTTGTTTTTCAAATCTTGACACATACCTTAAATGCCATAGCCATGTCTGGTCCAAGTATACTATCCTGAAATTAACTTCTTTTTTTCCTTGAATACAATTCATCTAGAGGGGGAACATTCGATTCCTGGTTATCTCAACCCTTGCAATTAATCTGTCACTAAGATTTATATTCATAATTGTACAAGCATCATTGTTAAAGAAAACTCTATACCCATTCTACATTAATTGACCCACACTCATTAGATTATGTTTTAATCCAGGCACAAAGTAAACATTAGGGATATATCTCTTTTCTCAACTGTTGTCTTTGGCTACTCTATGGAGCACCATTTGTTAAACCCCACAACACTTTGTTGCTCACGATCAATGGTGCAAGCTTTGTTTTGGTGATATTTTATGTGATGTCCTTTTTGACATTTTCCCCCAAGCAAAAGAAGGTAACTCATTATGCTAGATATATGTTTGTAATTGAATGTCATTTCATGGTTAATAGATTCTACTTAGTGAACAATACCAATGCATGACTAGATTCCATGCAAGAAGCTAAATATATAGTTTTCATTTTTTTGACATGGATTCCTTCAATATATGTTGTTGGTAAAAATAGTGTGGTTAGCCTTTGCAATGGCAGTTGCTTTTGTCATGGTTGTTGCAGTTACGATTTATGTGTTGCACACATACAGTGCAAAACAATTAGTTTTTGGCACTTTAGGTGCGATCTTTTCCATTGTCATGTATGCCTCCCCATTATCTATTGTGGTGAGTTTTGAATATTATGTTAACCAAAAATTTAAAAAAATATTGTCTCTACCCAAAAGCAGAAAACCCTAACATAATTTAATTAGCAGATGAATTCGTCCATCATGAAAGTTGATGAGTTTGTGTTTTTCTTTGCAGGGAGGTTTTGTTAGAACCAAGAGTGTTAAGTACATGCCATTTTTAGTCTCCCTATTCAACACCCTAAATGCACTTGTGTGGTCTGCATACTCCATAATGGTGAAGGATATCTTTATATCAATAATATTTTCTCTCTTCCTAATGCCATTTTCAAGTATAGTTTTCATGTAATTTTTTCCAAGGACTATGAATATTTTTTCTAATTAAATTATTATTTTCTTTAGAGGTTCCCAATGGCATTTGTTTTCTTTTATGAATAACTTAGCTCATTGTTTACTTCATTTACAAAAGCTCAGAGCCTATTTTACTTGTATCTACTGAACTTTATAAACTTCTTGAAGCCAAAAAGATAGATGATGCATTCCTGATAACTATCCATATATTGGAGGTGGACACCTCAAATGTTGCCAAAGTGGCCACATTGAATCTTGTTAATGAGGATCAAATTTGATTTCATTCTCATTGGTCAATGATAATGAGGTCTATACAATGTATAACCTCCTCAGACAGACTCCATTCAATTAGCAGATAAAGAGGAGGAAGATGGCTATTTACTATTTAAAGATGGGTACCTATTGGAGAGGGAAAATGTAGAGAGAGTTTATCCCTTGGGGAGATTGATTATAAGATTTTGTTTCATATTCTTCAATAATAAACAATTTTATTTGGTAGTGCAATTCCTTAAATTCTTCAAGTTCCATGGCTGTATGATTATGCATTTCTCTATGTACTTTATATCTTGAGATATAATAGTTTACAGATTAGACTAATCAAACTGAAAAATGTTTTATAACTATGCACTAACATCACATTACAACCTCATGTCTATAGATAGAAATAAAATAAACAATTGTAAAGAAGACAATGAAGGCGAAAAAGAAGTCAATGCTGAATAAATGTTCAAGCTAATAGGCGATGGGTGCATAAACAACAAAGATATCTTAAGCAGTGGAGTTGTAGACACTAAAATTTTTTCTAGGCTTGCGACACCATTTTCGATATATTTCTAATGTTCATGGTCATGATTAAATAATGATAATTATTTAATTATTTTCTAATGTCACCTATCTTCTATTAGTTAAATAACTTTAATTATTTAATTGATTCATTATCACCTTTGTCCAATCTTGATTAATTAAATAAATGTAAATTTAATTACGTTGCTAATTAATTAATCCCATTTCGAAATTAAATAAATTATTATTTAATTTACCCTTTATCATATTTCTTACTATAATTAAATATTCATTTTGAATTATTTAATTATTCTTTAGCTTTTTCAACAATCAATTAAATAAATCTTTTTTTATTTAATTAAATCCTCAAATTTCTAATGGTGAATTAAATAAACATTTAATTCATAAAAATAATTATTCTTGGCATATTCCTCTATGATTAGATGATCACTTAGTTATCTAATTAGTCGTCACCACTTAAGGCGAGATTTAATTAAATCAGTCAGTTATCTCCCGATTTATTCCTAACAAATAGACCTAATTTAATCAGTCAGTCTTATTCTTCTGCGTAAAAACTATTATTAACTAAATAACATTATTTAATTCATTCATTCATTCATGCATTCGAACACAGTGTTTCAATCTTCATCTTTCACATGCAATTCTTATTCTTCCGATTTTTGAAGTCTCAACATCAGATTAAATTTTTATTTAATTTAATCTCTATCATGCAAAAATTTTCACTCGTATTGTAACTAACACAAATTTGAATCGTATGGCATTGATCAATCTCAACCATCGATCTTTCTTTTGAATCTATGTTGATCGTTCAAAAATCATTTTTTTATAAATTGACCTGACATTCGTCATTATTCCTCCTCCTGAAATCTTTATAGTTTAGGAAGCTTATAATCTTTGATATTTTTCTAAGTCAATAGTCAATATGCCATAATTGAATACTTAATAAATTTGTGGGCAACTATCATACAAATGGAAAAATGGAGAAGTGCAATTGAGGTCATTCGAAGGAATATACAAATGTTTAGTGAGATGAATCTTGTTTATAGTGCTTTATATTTCTTTGCTTTTTTTGTTAAAAGTAGGATTAGATTAGTGTTATTACTCCTTTTATTAGATTTAACCATCTTGTTTGAGTCTTATTTCTAGTGTTACATTAGGTGATCCTGACATGAAGACACTGTCTTCAAAATATGCAAAGTTTTTTTTTTAATTTTTTGTAGGTACAAGTATAGAACAACGCATGTGCAGTACAAATCACCGCAAATGGCTTTTCAAGATGCATATGACATCATGCGATGCATCTATTGTTCTACGACATATCTGCCTCATTATGTGATGCATCTGACTATTAAAACTGTGATGCATCTGACTGGTAAACATCTTTTTCTTTTTATGAACTTTCATTTTTTCACATTTAATTTTTAGCTTTTTTTATACAAATTTTGTGTATTAGTCTATTTTAGGGGAGTTAACGTACTGTTTGCAGGCCGATTCATAGAAGACAAGCCTTCTTAAAATTTTCTACAGGATGAGTGACAAAGACAAAGAAACAAAAAAACCACTAATCCATGTTTTGTAGAACCGTTGATGAAGACATAAACTTAAACTAAATTGACAATTTTTTTGTAGGACCAGATTTGAAGAAGAAATTAATTTAAAGAAAAAATCGTTTGAGTAGATAGAAAATTGTCATTTGGGCTT
This sequence comes from Sequoiadendron giganteum, assembly GCA_007115665.2. Taxonomy (NCBI): domain Eukaryota; kingdom Viridiplantae; phylum Streptophyta; class Pinopsida; order Cupressales; family Cupressaceae; genus Sequoiadendron; species Sequoiadendron giganteum. Next base: position 44,469,261 of record CM021105.1, on the reverse strand, counting down.
TAAAAATGAACTAGTGTCGTATGTGCTTGTTCATGTTTAGATTAGATCTTGATTCGGTAATAGCAGTATTTTCTCCACTTGCACATTCAAATGATCCTGGGTGTGAGAGAAACTGTTACTGAATCTAGAAATTGATCTTGCTTTGGTGTTTAAGAGTAACTGAGGTGACTCAAATTGATGATGAGTTTTTTTTCCAAGCTACTCCCAACCAGTATAGATATTTTAATGTTGAGGAAACTCTACCATTACATAAATCCCAGCAGACCAGCTATTGATTCCCCAGTACCCTAGTGGTGCATCAAAACCTATAGAGCATAACCTCTGTAGATTGGGATGATATTGCCTCTCACATGGTTTTCTGAACAGGTGCGCATACTAAAAATCTAGCTTGTTTTAGTTTAGACCAAAAACCTTCTATTTGTTGGTGCAAGAGGTTGGACCTCTAAAGCCATCTCACAATCTTACGATTCAGTAGAGATGAAAATTTTTCCATTGGAGAGTCATGGGAACTAAAGCTTGACTGACCCGAGAAGTGTGTGCCATGGAGGGGAGCCAGCGTGGTCAAACTTCTAATCACTCACTTTGAATAAGCATAGCTCGGGAAACCCAAGTAAGAATTCAACAAGTATTGACATTGCCATCCTTAGGATTGTACATGTTTTCTAAATTTCAACATATTCATGCACATCAAACCTAAAATACATTGTTTTTTTCTTATTGTTTTTAAATTGCCAAAATTTAATCACGAAATAGAGTCAGTTGAAAAACCCAAGTCATAAGAAAACCGCATCTGTCAAAATGAGTCACATCTACTAAATAGAAAACCGCAACTGTCATTTTGAGTCGCATCTATTAGCCAAAAACTCGCATTTTCCTGTCAACAAACTAGTGTCCACTAACATTAATTTCTGAATCACATTTGTCATTATAAGTCGCATCAGCCATAGAGAGTCGCATATGTTAAAAACTTATCCGCATCTGTTATAGTGAGTTGCATTTTCCTATCATTAGATCGAGACCATATTTTACCAAAAAAACTGCATCTGACCTATCAAAACCCATCTGTGAAATTTTGCAACACATCTGTAAAACTAAACCACATTTTCTTGTCAACATAAAAACTAGAATTCATTGTCACAGTCTGAAACCAAACAGTCATCTTAATCTTTGTTTTTCATAGTCAACCTTTGAAAAAAGCTAGAAGATTGCTCAAACTTTTTATTTTCTATCTTTTAGGTATCATTTAGTTATAGTGATACACCTCTTAGTTATGAAACTTAGTTACATATTAGGATTTTGCATATCTCAAAATAGGCCAACTATCCACATTTTGGACAAACCCATGCTTCGACAATCATTTTCATTGAACCTAGTCAATTTTCAAAAGTATTTGTTGTCTTACTAGTGAATCCATCCAACTCATAAGTCTAGTTTGGGAGTTCACCTTATCTTTTGCTCTTAGTCGTACATCATGTTCCTCAACAAAGTTGAATTGTAGCCTTGGTTAAGCTATAGGTGGTAGGTAACCTCCTCTTAGAATCATTTAGAGTAGATTTATTTAGCATTTTGCATATTGTCATCCTAGCTTGTCATCACTTTAGACATCAGTTATTTGCTAGGAAAATACCAAAAATATAGACTAGATCATATCATTTTAGACATACTTTTGCATTCCCCCATATTGAGCAACCTTTTTCATGGTCGAAATAAGGTCTAAAAAAAAACGTAGAGAAATGGCTGACTCACATGAATTCATCAATCCCTTTTCAAACCAACCATCAGGGACAAAAAGACCTCACAAAACCTTGCTTTAAAAATTTGTCACTAGAGACACACATGGAAAAATTTATGTAGAATATGTAGATGTTGATGTCCAAGATCCTGAATTTACATCTTTTATGGATGTGTTTGGAAAATGATCCTCAAAGATACCTGGCTAAGCTTCTAGTAGAAGGTGCCACACTACCTCCGGGATTTTACATCCATAAACTAAAACCTTCATCTATACAAGCAACATAAACCATGACATTGAGTGTCTCTATTCCTCATATTACCACAACAATACCAACTAGAATACCCACTCAAACTGCCTCAATTATAAACACAACACCATTTGATATAACACAGGGCCTAACATTTACTGTGAGAGCATCCTCATCAAACCCCTTTGGAATAAACACTAGAAGTAAAAGACCCAAAATTGGCACAAACACAACACAGGCTATACCACATATCAGCACCAATACTACCAATCAACACATAGGAGTTACACAAACAAGACATATTCCTACACCGAATAAAAATATTCTATTAGGACATATTCTGACACCAAATCAAAATCCATTGTAGAATATTGCATTTCAAAACACTATCGATCCAAAAAACACAGCCAACATGTCTTTAACACAAGTAGATGTTCTCCAAAATCAAATGCAAAATCTCCAACAACAAATGGACACTATGTCAATGTCAAGCAAATGAACCATTTCAGCACAATATTTATGTCCATGTCCTTTTGAAAAAGCACTATACATGACACCCTTCCCACACGGATACATTATACTGAATTTTCCTAAGTATAATGGGAAGAGGAATCCTCTATACACATAAGATAATTTTACACAACATGCATGGACATATCGTATGACCCCATGTACCTTATGAGATGTTTTTCATGAACCCTTGTTAGGATAGCTTTGGAATGGTTCTTTAAACTTCCATACGAAATAAGATCATGGGGTGAATTAGCTGAAAATTTTATGGAACACTTTGCCTTCAACATAGATAATGAAATCACGATAGCTACCTTATGTCATACCACGCAAGAAGACGGAGAAAAACTTACCACCTTCTTCCAGAGATGGAGGATTTTAGCTAGTCGTTGTCCTGTTGAGATACCAGAGAAACAAAAAAATGACAATATTTCTTGAAAATCTTCATCCAAAACTATGAAGTGACTTACGAGTACATTGGTGTACCTCTTTTCAGGACTTAGTGTAAAAAGGCATAATACTTGAGAAAGCTCTCATTGACAAAGGGGAAATTAAGACACCAAGTAGGAATCTAGTTGTTCAACACCAAAACGTTCCCAGCGATAGAAATTTTTTTTGGTCTAGAAACAAAAAGGTAACTAATGACGATATTGTTGATGCCAAGACCCTACACGCAAGACCTGTCATCACACATAGAGGTTAGAACTAATCTCATGAAATTCTTAATGATGTTGATCAAACCACCAACTTTTTCCAAAATTCACAACAACAATGACCACAGAGGAGATTTCCTAAATGTGAGTTTACCCATTGGGGGAACCAATCAAGACAGTTTACAAAGAAATGATTAAACATAAACTCATAAAACCTCTGGAGCCAAAATAGTATGATCTTGGAAAATTTAAACCCTCATGGTGGGATGAACATCTATTGTGAGTACTATCAAACTAAGGGACATAACCTACAACAATGCCGAAAATTGAAGAACATCATACAAGATTTTGTTGAAGATGAAACCATAGAAGTCAATGGACAAAAACACACCAAAAATAGTGATCAATAAGTCTTTACAGATCCATTACTTGATCATGCGAAAGGAAAGGCCCCTAGTTCGGGAACTGAGACTAATTCCTTGGCTAACTATGCAAATACAAAGTATGACTATGGAAAAGGTATGATCATAAATCACATATGAGCTGCTAATGAAAATATACATACCATTACCATAAAGAAGCATCTTGAATGTGTTGTCAATACACGCAGAACTAAGATAATGCTTCCAGGTCCTTCATCACAGCCACCACCACAGTTTTACAAGACTAAGTATAATTTGCTTGACCAATTGGGGAAGACCCCATCACAAATATCCATTTTGGAACTATTGACCTTATCACCTAATCATCGAGCCATTCTAGACAAATCCTTACAAAGCACAATAGTCGACAGCAACTTGGATGTCAATCATTTCGAAGAAATGGTGGGATATTTAACAAATTCTCATCATGCCACCTTCTCTCTATAGGATTATTCAACTGAGAAGACCAACCATAATGACCCACTACACCTTGAAGTTCTTGTCCATCAAACCAAAGTTAGACGGGTCTTGGTAGATGGAGGAGTGAGGTTAAATATTTGTACTTTGAAATTGGTTGAGGCATTAGGTTTCTTAGAAGCATGCATGGACACCACTAAGAGTATAGTCATTAAGGTATATGATGATGAGGAAAGATCATCTAAAGGAGTTGTAACACTCCCAATCAGAATTGACCTTGTGATTATGAACACAAGTTGTGAAGTCTTGGATCTCACCCCTCCCTGTAATCTTTTATTGGGTAGACCTTGGATACACACTATGAAATTTGTACCTTCCACTTACTATCAGTTTCTTAAATTTTCATACAATGGCACAACGATCACAATTGATGGTGATCTAGATCCTTTCCAATATTTCACAAACCTACATGAAATACCACAACGACAGGTGCCATTCAATCAAGAGGCTTCATCCTCCACCTTATCCTTGTATGTTAATCCATCAAATCTTACCAAGTCCATTGCATCAAAACCACTGTAATCCACTCTTAAGGTCGAGATCCAAGATAAGGGCTATGGAGAATATCACATGAAAGCATCCTATTGTTTTAGTTATTTGATTCCTCCTAATTCATATGGTTACCCACAACAGATGGGTATGTGCAGGATTATGATGGGCCAGAAACTGGCGATATGTAAGTCATATGATGGTCCATGTGGATGACAAAAAAAGTTTTACCCAAAATTTATGAAACGAAAAGGGTTTTTAGAGGAGGTTCTCAGCTTTCCACCAATATAAATTATGCTTTACTTTGAATTTAATAAATAATTATTATTCATTTTCTATTAGAATTATGAATAAAGTCCTAATTAATAGGTTGATTGAAAAACATCTATAACTTTCAAATGGTATCACAGTTTTTGAATCCAAAACATGCGCCACATTCTATGCTTCACATACTATAGGAGTAAAAAATAAAAATTGAATTTCATGAATTTTTGACCAAGTTAAGGTGGTTAGACAAACTAGATTTTATATTTTTGAAAAGTTGTAATAAAAAATTCATAATTAATTATTTACATGGAAAAAAATTATAAAAAAATATCTATCACATCGAGACATGAGTCCTCTACTTAGATGTAAAATATTATAAAAAAGTATTATCATTTTATTGTGGTTAGGGTGGTCAAAGAGACACCTACTTCTTATTTTAACCCTAAAATTTAAATACTACTGCATTGAAATTTCAAATTTTCACCAAATATATATATATTTTTTAAAATAAAGGTTTAGTAGATTATAAACTATATTAAATTTTCTACAGATTCTATTTTTACATTTGTTTGAAATAATATAGATAACTTATTCAAATTTTTACGTCAAGTTGTCTAGCTCTGATTTTTTGTCTTTTTATTGCCACTTAAGGGCCTATTTTTTCCATGATGATCCTGCACATACCCAAATAGGAAATAATCAATTGTCACAATACATGTTCCTCCTATGATGACATTCACAAATGGGGAGAGAAAAGTAAAGAAGGTATGGACCAAAAAGACATCACCTCCTAGTTATATAATGAAGACAATGAAAACCCTCCATCGTCTATTCAAATATCTAAAGATCAATATGGAAAAGGATTCATGATAATGCAAAAGGAAGGATATGATAGACATGGTGGGTTAGGGTTACATCAGGATGGAAGGACTAAACGAATCATTGTCTCACAATGACCAAAAGGCTTAGGGCTAGGGTTTCAACCGATTAGAATTGGCATTCCTAGTACTTCATTACCATCACAAGAGGAAGTAAGCGCTTCTGAAGACATCAAGATATCCCATGAACCATTTGACCCATTCTACTGTGACTCCCCTGACTCAAATGAATATGAATGGGATTCCCTTTATTCCACCAACATAATGGACCTAAATAAGTTATTTGGGGAACTTGACCAAATGCTAAATACCTCACAAAATCAACTGAGTCTTGACCTAAAAAGTGCTTGTCAAAAGAAGAATGGATTAATCTTTATTATTGGGAAACCCTTGATCCTGCTTCTTGGGCACCTAACGAACCATCTTCTGATGACCTAGCCCTTACAATAGTCTCACCCCAGAGTTTACCTATCCCTAGGAAAAAGAACAAAAAGGAGCTAGTCTAAAAATTATGTGACCATGTCAACCACTCTATCCTCACCTTATCGGCTTCCACATTTGATAACTCTGATGGTGAAATGCCCCTCGTATACCAATCTTAGACATATTCGAGAATGATGAAGCGATAGCTAAGTTCATGGGACTAGAAGAAGGCATACCTAGAGGTGATCATAAAGTTGGATTTACCATAGACTTGGATAACATGGCATATTTTGGGGAATTTTTTCACACCTGCAGTCAAAAAAATGAAAATAAAAGAAAAAATAATGAAAAAAATGAAAATGACAAGTTCCAAGGTGAAAACCAAAAGACGCCTTTTGACGAAGAAATACTAAAAATAAAGGATGCATCCGAGGGAAAAAAAATCTATGAGGCACCAAAGGATGGAGGTCTGAACATTCTCCCAGTTGCTCAAGAAAAGTCACTAATGTTAGTTGAAGAATCTTTAGAGATCAAAATAAACATTGAAGAAAATCCTCGGGTGATTTATTTTGTTGCATCTTTGATAGAGACAGAGCAACTAGAGTTTCAGGACTTCTTTACAAAAAGAAAGATAAACTTTGCATGGTCATATGCCAACATGCTTGGCTAGATCCATACTTTATATTGCATCATCTACCATTACATCCAGGTTTTAAGACCTCCAAACAAAAGTTAAGAAAGATGCATCCACAAATTGCTATACTAGTCAAAGTTGAACTTAAGAAACTATTGGATGTCGGATTCATCAAATCCATAGACTATGCATAATGGATTTCAAATCTTGTGCTAGTCACTAAACCATCTAGGGGCATCTGCATTTTATAGACTTTGGATATATCAACAAGGCATGTCCTAAGGAAGACAAGTCCCTTTACCGAACACTAACATGATAGTGGACCTTACAACAGGATATGAGATGCTATCCCTCATGGATGGTTTGTCCAGGTATAATCAAATCAAAATCACAGCTGAAGATCAACACAAGACAACTTTTACATGTCCATGGGGAACATATTGTTGGAATGCCATGCCTTTTGGCCTCAAAAACATTGGAGCTACATAAAAACGTGCAATGATGACTATATTCCATGACCTTGTACATACTCTCATGCAATACTATGTTGACTATCTAATATCCAAATCAATGAAAAGAGCAAATCATTTAGAAGTCTTAGACAAGATATTCTAAATACTAGAAAATTACAAAGTAAGGCTAAGTCCAAAAACTGCGTCTTTGGCATTAAATAAAGAAAATATCTAGGATACATCATTTCTAGATGAGGTATTGAAGTGGAACCCAAAAAAGTAAGAGCTATAATGGACATGCCTCCACCAACCAACATCAGTCAGCTAAGAACACTACGATGGAGACTACAGTCTATCAGATACTTCATAGTATAGTTAGTGGACAAGATACATCCATTCCAGCATTTTGTCAAGAAGGGGGTACCATTTGTATGGACACCCAAATTCCAAGAAGTGTTTCAAAAGATCAAGGATTATCTTCTTACACTACCTATGTTAATGCCACCTATAGATACCCGACCCCTGATACTCTATATTTTAGCAACTCAATCAACACTAGGAGCTTTACTGGCACAAAATGATGATGAAGGTCATGAAAGGGCAGTATACTATATCAGCCTTACTTTGGTGAGATATGAACTAAACTACAGTAACATAGAACGTGCTTGTCTTGTAGTAGTTTTTGCTACTGAAAAACTTAGGCACTATATGCTAAACTGCCAAACCATGTTGGTCGCCAAGATAGATCCGTTGAAATATCTCCTAATTAAAATAGCACTAACATGATGATTGGCTAAATGGGTAATGGTACTTAGTGAATTTGACATCTAGTATGTGGAACAAAAAGCTATAAAAGGGAAAGTAATTGTTGATCAGTTGGTAGACACACCAATTAAGGCCGACCATCCATTAGTTGCAGATTTTCTTGATGAGTTCATCTTCACCATTGACAAAAGAACAACATGGAAGCTATACTTTGACGAGTCCCATACTAATCATGGTTCAGGAGTAGGTATACTATTTGTTACACCACAAGGTGACACTATTCCTAAGTCATTCAAAATTTATTTCCCTTGCACTAACAACATAGTGAAATATGAGGCCCTTGTGACAAGACTAAAAATGGCAATCCAATGGAAGATTAAGCATTTACGTGTTTATGGAGATTCTCAGCTAGTAGTCCAGCAATTCAATGGTGAGTATGAAACTAAAGATGAGAAACTGGCCCCTACAAGCACATGGTAGACACTTTTAAATAGTATTTTGATAACATCAACTTTCAAAAAATACCCTACATTCAGAATAGGGTAGCAGATGCTATGGCAACCGTTGGTTTATTATTGGATATACCTAGCGACATGCCAAAATTCAAGTTTTTGGTCCAACAACTTTTGGTCCCTACCTATGACATCCTCGATTCTGTGATGGTGTGTGCAATTGTTGGTCCCACTTCCCCATGGTATAAGGACATATATGAATATCGTCATACCCAAATCCTACCCTTAGACTTGTCAATTAACCAACGTAGAAAATTTATCTTTAAGTCTTCCAAATATACCATCATGGGAGATACCCTTTATAAACGTGCCTTAGATAATACCTTGTTGAGATGTCTTGATGCTAAAGAAGCACAAGCAACCTTATGTGATGTACACAAGGGTATATGTGGATCCCATTCTAGCAGTCGAACCTTAGCTAAGAAGATTATGATATTAGGCTATTATTGGCCTACAATGGAAAAGGACTCAGATGTCTTCATGAAGAAATGTCGACAGTGCCAGATACTCGAAGATTTCATACAAGTGCCATCACAAGAGCTCTGATTGATAACTAAACACCATGGCCTTTTCCCCAAAGGGGACTTGATCTCATATATAAGACACATCCTCCATCCTCCAATGTCCATAATTTTATCATTACCATGACCAAATACTTCACCAAGTGGATTGAGGCTATTCCTATGACCTATATCACCAGTACACAAATTTCCAAGTTTATCCTTAAGTACATAATTTTTTGGTATGGTGTCCCTCAATCCATAATCAATCCATAATCACATATAATGGCCACCCATTTAAAACTCAAGAAGTCTACCATATCTGTGAAGAATTCCATATCCAACATCATTTTTCCACTCCATATTATCCACAAGGTAACAGACAAACAAAGGCATCTAATAAAAAAATCATTAGAATCCTCAAAAAGACTGTCAATGATGTTGTTCATGACTAGCATTTACAACTTAATCTCGCATTATGGGCTTATCGCACAAGCATTTGTACTCCCACCAGCACCACTCCATACTTCCTAGTATTCGGTTTTGAAGCTATCTTACCGATTGAGGTTGAAATTCCTTCCCGAAGGGTATCTTTGAAAGGTCATATTGATGATGGAGAGTATCATGTGTTAAGACTACATGAGTTAGAATTCCTATATGAGCAAAGAAAAAAGGCACTAGATCATCTGCAAGCATAAAATAATTATCTTCGTCGCAACTATAACAAGAAATTTTTGAATCGACACTTTGACATTGGTGACCTAGTCTTAATGGAAAATCCAAAGAATCAAGCTAAAAGAGAAAAACCAGGTAAGTTTGAACCAAACTGGTTAGGGCCTTACATTGTTATAGAAGCCTTTGGATTAGGAGCGTATCAAATCTTTACCCTTGAAGGAGAACCACTATTATTGCCTATCAATAGCCTTCATCTGAAGAGGTTCTATGCATAGCTTCTAGGAACCTTGTATTAATTTCAAAAAAAAAACAAATGAAAAAAAAAAATTGTTACCTTGATGGGAACCTGGAAAACAAGCATCTTTGTAACACAAAAAAAAGTGAAAAATCATAAAATAGTAAAGAGAAATAATTTTTCCAATAGTGAAATCCACTTCGGTGGCGCTTTGGATAAGTACCATGGTGAAAACCTGACAAATAGGCACCATGTGTAGTTGACTTTGCTCCTTTGTCTACCATCTTTCCAATTAGACTTTTCCACCATCGCCCATAGTAAATGGTTGTCCTTACCATAACTTGGAACGATTGACATCAAGTCCAGTCCATTTCCCCATCCCATCCTATTGGTCTTATTCTAGACTAGGGGAAAATTCTCGACCTAAGTCATTTGGACCTTGCACTCGCTCATCCAACATCACAAAATTGTTCTGAAAAAAACTTAAAAACATCTAGAAATGTCCTGAAAAAGCTCAAAAACACTAGAAAATGTCCTGAAAAAATCCAAAAACATTGTAAAACTCCAAAAAGACAAAAAAATCATTATATATCAAAAAATCATAAAAACAGAGTCAGGGTCAGTTGTGTCAGTCAGTTGTAGACATTGTCAAACTATGTTACCTCTGTGACTAGATGTAGGCAAGGCCATCACCTGATGCACGCTCAATTCATTAGGTTCATCTTTCTAGATCTTTCACAATCACACACATCAAATCATGAATCATTCTTTGTACATGTCAAATTCATTGGTCATGTCGAACTACGAGGTCTCTGCATGTATAATGTAGACAAGGCCATCATTCGATGAGCCCTTGAGACCACACTAGGTCAATCCATTAGGGTTTATCACATTCCTCAAGCTAAGTACATATTTGTCAATCATTTTTTCAGTCAAAGTTAATCGAACTACGAGGTCTCTGTGTGTATAACGTAGGCAAGGCCATCACTCAATGAGCCCCCGAAGCCGCACTAGGTTAGTTCTTTAGGGTACATCATGTCAACATAAGTTATACACTCTCATCACACACACAATTCTCAAAACATTAAGACAAGTCACACATCAAAAAGACAAACATCTTAGCAATATCATCAAGTCAAATCAAAAAAACTGCCAAAACAATCCATTTATGTCTTATACAAGATGTGTCCTTCGTGACAACGAACATTATCAATCATCGTAGCCTTATGCAGCTTGTCGAATCAACAACATCAGACTCAATGTCTTATATGGTATGTGTCTTTTTGAAACCAGGCTTTGTCATGCCTTACACAGATAGTCATAACATCAAAACCATACTCAACTTCTTATACGGCATGTGTCATCCCTGACATCAAGCTTTGTCAAACAATCAAATTTTGGCAAATATTTTTATTGGATTTTTGAACATTTATGGCTTATTTGGTTTTATCTTTTTGGCTTTGTCTTTGAGTCTAGTTACTAGCTTTCTCGAGGATGTCCCATGAAGGATTTAGAGAAGCAAGGATATTTCAGGACTATTTTTCTTTGATTGTTGTCTGTAGACTGTCTTTTAATTGGTTTTCAAGTCAGATTACTAGTTTCCTCAAATGTCTTCTTTTTTTAATTTGATTGTTGTCTGTGGTTTGTCTTGACAAAAGGACTGGGAAATTTTTTTTCCCTTAGTATGAGTCTAGACACTCCTTGTTTGCGACTATCTAGTTTTAGCAAGTGGATGACTTTGTACACCTTGGTCTATCTCATATCATGGTGTTTACTATCTATCCATTTGTGTCATGTCTCGCCCAATGATGATTTAATGCAAGGCCTAGTATGTATTTGGAAAAATATTGAAGATTTTACATTCTTCTAACAACCATTTCTAATACTAACATTTTGATTAATCTATGCTAACATTTCTTTGTTTTTGCATCTTAACCACCCTTATCCATGTTCATCTCTCCTTTTGTCCTTAATCTTCTAGTTCTCTCATCCATGTCGAGAGCACACTCATGTTCTTCAAACCCACCTATCCTCTCGAGGGGGCATACCACTACCTCCTCATCATTCTCCCTTTTACTCAGGCATATTTTTGATAAATTTTCTTTGACACAATGTGATAAACTACATTGAATCAAAGAGGGGCAAATTGTAGACACTGAAAAATGGTCTAGGCTTGCGACACCATTTTTGATATATATTTCTAATGTTTATGGTCATGATTAAATAATGATAATTATTTAATTATTTTCTAATGTCACCTATCTTCTATCAATTAAATAATTTTAATTATTTAATTGGTTTATTATCACCTTTGTCCAATCCTAATTAATTAAATAAATGTAATTTATTTAATTACGTTGCTAATTAATTAACCCCCTTTCAAAATTAAATAAATTATTATTTAATTTACCCTTTATCATATTTCTGATTATAATTCAATATTCATTTCGAATTATTTAGTTATTCTTTAACTTTTTCAATAGTCAATTAAATAGATCTTTATTTATTTAATTAAATCCTCAAATTTTGAATGGTGAATTAAATAATCATTTAATTAATAAAAATAATTACCAGTTATATAATTATTCATGACGACTTAAGTCAAGATTTAATTAAATCAGTGAGTTATCTCCTACTTTATTCTTGACAAATAGACCTTCTCCTTTAATAATAAGTCAGTCTTATTCTTCTGCGTGCAAAACTATTATTCATTAAATAACATTAATTAATTAATTAATTAATTTGTGTGTTCGAACACAATGTTTCAATCTTCATCTTTCACATGCAATTCTTATTCTTCTAATTTTTGAATAGTCTCAACATCAGATTAAATTTGTAGACACGTAAAATAGACATCCGCTCTAATTAGCATCCAATTCTACTATTAATCATTTAAATTAATTTATTGATTAATTCTCTTGCTTCATCATACTTAATTAAATCAAATTATTTAATTAAGTCATTAAGTTCTTATTTGATTCAATAAATCAAAATGATTTAAATCAAATATCAAAACCCCTAAAATCCTCCAAGTTAATTAATCTGAATTAATTAACCTCTAATCATAATCACCCATTCTCTAGCTTTTGACTCAACTTGAGTCAAATCTAAACTCTTAACTAACCCACCCACTTGCACCAATAAATCATTTCTTTGATTTATTATTTCTTCTAATTACTTTCAAAAGGGCATCAACATGGAATCTTCCTCCAATTTTGAATCTCCCTCCCACATGACTTGTCCATCCAACAAAGCATTAAATGCTCTTACACATCTCTTACATGCCTCTTGCACAAGTCAAACTTAGCATTTAATTCATCTTTCATCCCCCCTAAACATGTCATTTTATGTAAATTCAAATTTCAAATTGGCACATTGGCCAAAATGTGCACAACCCTCATCCTCTCACATCTTGACAAGTGGCATCTTGTCATTGGCTTGTGAATGATCCCACATTCATCCAAATCCCTCAATCTCCTAACCTTGAATCTATAAAAGCAAGGCATTTCAACACCACAACTACAACACAATTTGGAGAACAACATAACTTGACCAATAATCTGAGTATTCGCATTATCATCACTTGCATCTTGGCATCTTTGGCTTATCATGGATTGGGAAAGGGCTCTCTTTTCACATCAAGGAGCACCAATCCACTATGAGATAAGTTTGATTCATGTTTTTTTATGTCTTATTTAGTTTTCTTGTTTTCTTATTTAACATGACTTAATATTTCATAGAGATGTTGTTGTTTGCTTTGTTTTAAAGGACTAACCATACTAAAGGTGTGTTTGAGTTTTTAAGCAAGATGCATATTTCACCATCTACATACTGGCGCTAGAGGGAGGGCATGCTTCTCTTAAAGGAATTAAAATATCAGGATATTTATTGATGCTTACTATGGAATATAAGTATTATGTTTAAGACTATCTTTGAGGAATATGAAGTCGCTTGTCTTTTGTTAAGACTATCTTTTGTCCCTGTCAAAAAAAACTTCTTTTTTTGCTGGAAATTAACATTTAGCTTGCTGGCCACCTTTGTTAGCTACTGCCATTTGATCTCTTTTTGGTTGTTTACTGTCAATCTATTACTATTATAAGAGATGTCAAAGTGCATGTGGGTCATTAATAGCACATGAAAGCATTTTGTGGGCATGGTGAAACCATATCAATAGAAAGAAGTTGCTCTGGTGTAACACAGGGGCATTATTATAGAATGTATGGATGACCATCTCCGCCACATTCTTAGCAATGACTGCAAATGATATCTAAACTCGTTGAAGGTAAAAGGATCAATATCTGGATATCACCAAAAGGAATTGGTTCCTTCTATAGAAGTCGTAGTATGGTAGGTAGTTGTGTTTTACTTTCTTTATTTCATATCTTTCAAGTTTCCAATAGTTGATAACATGGGATACAGGAAATTGCGATGCATGATATTCCTCATTTTATTTTATTTGAAAACTTCCAACCTCCATGTTAAAGATGTCAACCACATGTCTTTGCTAGAAATTCTTTGTTCACACTTATCAGATTTGTAGCAAATTCAAACTGACACAAGATATACGCTACTGACCATTGGGTGGAAGCTAGTCAATGTCTTCATATTGTGCAGGGATAGAGGTTGATTGCATGAGAGATAGCATCCAATCTTATTTTCTGACCTTTGTTTCAATATAATAAATTTTCTACTTGGCATGCTCTTTCAGGGGTAAGACTAGCATCAACAACTGTAGTGAGATCTGCGTAAAAGTTGAAAGAAATATTTAGGAGTAGTAGGGATAGCTGATATCCCAGTGGTCACCTATTAGCGTCTTTAGTAGTGTTATTAAGTGAAATTGTCAAAGATCTCCAAATTTGCATACCCTTGAGGGCGATTTACATCCCATGCCCTAGCATTATCTACTCTCTGACACTCATTTACAGTCACCCAAGCAAGCCTAGTTTTACGATTATCCTAGAGTCCTTTGTTGGAAACCACTCGCTTGATGTTGGTGTTGAGTGACTGTTCCTTCCGTTGCCGGTAGATAATGTGGACAGAGTTACAAGAACTCAAATTTTTAGAGCTTCTATACCTACTAGATTAACTGTCAACAGATTCGTTATCAAAATAATCACTCTGTGGGTGCCATTCAAAACGAGACAAAATGTGTATTTCCTAGTCCTAGATTTGTTCATTTATACCACGTGTATGTGTAGTAACAAATCAGTAATTACCAAATCCACCCACGAGGATCCCTAAAACATCTATGTTATGCATGGACTAAATTAGTAACTTTCTTGGCCATCTCAAATTGCATTGCTGCATATTGTTTAAGATGGTTGGGAGAACACTGTCATATTTTTTATCTCCATATCTTTTTCCTTTAATGCTAAAAGATGCTATATTTCCATGATTCGTGAGTATAATTGAAGATGTTGTATTGAAAGTATTTTCCATCAGTCATTACAAAATAATCTTGTATTATTCAATAGCCATGACAAATGTATGTACGATGCTAGTTGGACACGACCATTCTCTCTATCCTCTGTACCAGACAATTTAATATCGATCCACAAGGGCAGCCAAAAACTCTTAATGGTAGTTCAAACAAAATGATTGATCTTGAACGTAATTCTAAAATTCGACAAACTAATGGTGCTTATGTATGATTTGACATTCCATTTATCGGTTACAGATACGGTGAGGGAGTTTTACAAAAGGAAAATAGTTGGATAGTCATTGGTGCCCCATATCTTAAATTCTTACGTGTATTGTAGATCAACCACACCTTCCTCCATTGAGCACATGTATGGAATATCTTAAACTCTTATTCGACTTTGAATAATGCTTCTAATGTATGGTATGTGAAAGGAAACAAAATATCCTTGAATTGGAATGTATTTGCATCGAGAAATATCTGCTTGCATAGAAATTCTTCTATTGTGATGCACTGAAAGTGAATGAAGCTTCAGACGCCTATGATAAATCAACCAGCTTATATTTGACAAAATCAACAATACCATATGGCTGGAATGAAAGGTAAGGCATATTATCCATGACATATAAGTCACATGATATTCCCTGATTTCCAGATCTGAAAGGCAACATCTCTTCTAGCTTTGCCTATGCCAGTGTTACAAAGTTTTGATCCCTACCTTAATTCTAATTTCAGTCATGACTTGGAGCTGGAGAGAACCATTTTATGTAATCAACTCTTAAAGCCCAATAGGCGTTGGATTCAAACTTTTGGCATTGGATTTATTGTAAATCCCAAGACACAACATGTTTATTTTCTCTTTGCTCATCCTTTAAGAAATATTTTAGGTGTTGATTTGGAGTCCTCATTATTAATTACTATTCATAGACATATTTTAGATGTTTATTTGGAGTCGTGGTCATTGAATATGATTCACAGAGATGTGGAATCAGTCTAATCTCAAACTGTAAAACCGTGGCTGTCATTAAAAGGTATAAATATGAAACATGCATCAATTGCATTTTGAGTGGTGTGCAGGTCTGAATGTGGTATCAATTAGATGCGCATCCCATGGCTAAAATCTGATTTTCAAACGAATGTGGGTACCAATCAGGGTATTGTATTTATTGCAGATCTAACCTTTTTTTTTCAAATAAAAAAAGAAAAAGAAATCCTATTTAGAATCAATTATACTGGAAGGGAGGACACATTAACAATGGTGAATCTAGGAGTATACACACATAGTATAAGTCTTAGAAGTACGTTTGAGCTTATTTGATTTTTAGGAAGTCGTTGTATGGCATTCTTGTCTTATCAATTTTTCACCTTTTGGTTTTGATTGATCCCAATATGCTAAACAAATGATTTTCCTACAGATATGAACACAGGTTTAACGATGACACTATGTACCATATGTTTAATTTCATTTTTTATTTGCAAAAACTGATAAAATTCGTGTTACTTGGAAAAGAAAATACCACCTTAATAATTGAAATAAACAAATTCGTAACTTACCCGCGTGGTTTTCATCATGCATTGATGTCCAGTCACTTGTTTGTAAGAATGCGTGTATTTTTAAGTTTGTGTTTGGAGGGAGTATCACAAAAGTTGGTGGTTTTGTGATTCAATTTATTGAATACATTTCCAACAATTGTTCATTTTTACATCTATTTTTTTTTTTAAGTTTAATAATTGATTAGGCTACACGGAATGGTAAGCGAAATTGTTCAGATGTAAATCTTTAGAGAAGATTTTCATATGAAACCTTAGATTAATAATATTTTCATTATTTGCAAAATTTTCTCTTTATGAAGAAGATTTTATTTAAAGTCTTTAGAAAGGGAGATACTTAGTAATGTTGTAGTCATCAACCATGAGTTCTTTTAATTTGAAATTTTTATTGTCTATGTTTAAATCAATTTGGATTAAAAGACACGATCTTCACATGCTTTATCTTTTTTATCTTATCAGGGATTCTGTTCTTGCAAAGAATTGGAAACATTAAAGTATAACGATCTTTTAGGAGTCTTGAAAGGGATTGAGCACTAAATTTGAAGTTAACAAAGCATTTTTAAATGCTTAAATCTTCCAATTCCTAGTTTTATTTTCTGTTTTAAACCAACTAGAACAATTTGGATTTAAAATTAATCAGTGATTGATTTTCTTTTTCAAAGTTGGTCAAAAAGAACCTTAAACACTTACTAGATGTCAATTTGGTCTAAAACTAAACAAACAGCTTCACACTTCATCTTGATGCTTTGAAAAGATCTCAATTTTTCCTTTGGAAATTAAAATGAACATGTGCATTCAGTGTTTTGTAATCTTTTTCACAAAGTGATATCATCTAAAAGACATGCACTTCTCTCGCACGTCACGATGATCTTGAGAATCAAAAGTCTTTTTCTGATATTCAGTTGTGAAAAAGATTGCCGAGCTACACTTTGATTTGGGATCTAAAATTGAACAAAACATCTTGCGAGTGTGAGTAAGCCTATTGCCTGTGTTCTCCCTTTGTTTCTAAATGAAGGTTGATCGAACTATGAATATGTTTGCTCGCTTTTGTTTATCTTAGAGGCCCTGCCTTGTGGGAAAAAGTACTCACCCAAGGGAACGACCCAACCGGTAACACGCTAAAGCCAAGAGTATTTCCAGCTGAGATATAAAAGTGGATACTAGAATAAATTCCAATATCACGCGGTTGGCTTCGATGAGAAGGGCAGCAATGGTCTCTTGCCACATGGTTCAATCTCCACGAACGGAAAGTCTGAACTAAAACCCCTTGTTTAGCAAAGACCAAAATCCTCTCTATTTCTTGGTGCGAAAGGTCATTTCCTTTGAAGTCGCCCCACGTATACATGCAGTTATTTTATAGAGATGAAAAGTATGCCATGGGAGATTCATGGGTATTGATGCTTGGTTGACCCAAGAAGCAAGTGCACTGTAAGGGGGAGCCTATGTGGTCAAGCATCTAATCATCTCCACTAAATATACACAGCTGAATTTATCCAAGTGGGATCCTAACAGATATTGTCTCTTCATCCTAGGATTGTGCATGTTATTGGCATTGAAAACACTTTGCTTGGATCCAAAACACTAGAAAACAAACATTTAACGAATCATCAGAATTTCAAACCCTTTGGAAGAACAAATACCTTGGAGGTGTCCACATGTTACTGCTTGTCCCTAGGGGTTCTTATATCTAGAAGGCTTCTAAAAATTTAGACATCTCAATTTGTTTCTCCCAAAGTCAACAATTGGTAACCTTTGCCTTGATTTCCTTGATTTCCACATAATACACTTTGTGGGATAAAAGAAAATTAGGACATTGGACATTTGGTTTGAAAAACATAATCAAGAAAGTACTTGTCTCAAAAGGAACCAAATCTAAGCAAGATAACAGACAACTAAACAACACATGTGCTTGTTCTCTTTTGGATCATGTGGTTTTCATGCAAACATTGGTCTTTTGGTTGAATTACTTTTAGGAAAAAGCATGTTCTTCAATATCTTGGTCTAGTCAACAAGTCCTCTTAAGTTCATCTAGGATTAAGTCAAACACTTCACCCATCTCAAACATCAATCAAACATCATCTCATTAACAAACTCTGGGGAACTTTGAAAATATTTCTTATGCTAGACTTTTAAGAAAAATCAACGTCACCTTATTTGAATTAACACACTTAGTCAAATTATAAATCCTCTTGAGCAAATTTACCTCTAGGATAACACAACTTCCTAAGGTTTACAAGTTCAAAATCACCTTGTTTGGCTTAACACACCTAGCCAAATTATCCTTTTTTGTACGATTTTACTCTAGGCTAACACAACTTCCTAGGGTTTACAAGTTCATTATCAACTTGTTTCACTTAACGCACTTAGTCAAATTATCCAATCCATGGTCACCTCGTTTTACTTAACACACTTAGTCAAACCATCCTCTTATGTATGAGTTTATTCTAGGATAACACAACTTCTTGAAGTTTACAAGTGCATTATCATTTTGTTTGACTTAACAGACTTAGTCAAACTATCCTCATCAAAATAAAATAAAATAAAGTCCTAAATTCTAGCATTCATCCAAAGTTCCTAAAAGTTTAAACACCCATATCATTCACCCCTTTCATCCTTCATCTCATCATCGGTCCTAAACCCCTCAGAGGTCAACAAGGTCAAAACAAAAGAGGAACATGGAATTCAACCTTGACTCATACATCATGAGTAATCCAAGTCAACCAAACTATCCAAGTCTCGCAATGCCACTTGATTATCGAAACTCAATGGCATCATTATATCCTCCAAACTTCAATGATACAAATGCGAGTATGCCTAATCTAAAGTTTGGAACAACTTTCCCAATGATAGATTTAAATCAAAGTCCAAACCTACAAATCTATCAACCAAACAGTCAATGCATGAGTCTTATTCCAAACAACATTATCCCACCAAATCGATACATGCTGAATACAAGTTTGTCAAACATGAACATATCAAATCCATACTTGGTAAAATTTTGGATAGATTTGTTTGTGAATCAAACCAATGTTGTTCAAAACTCAAGAAATATATTGAAAACTCCATATGTTGATTCAAATCAAGGTAACCCCATGCAAAATCAAAGTTACCTAAACCCAAGAAATATGATTCTCAACCCCAACAATGTTCAAAGTCAACCTATAATGCCAAATCTAAACATTGATGAAGATCAATCCGTCCATGATTCCATGCACACACCACAAGTATACATTCTAATTCTACTTGCTCAACAACTAGGTCAACCATATCAAGAATGTCAAGGTCAAATCTGGCCAAACAAAATTGCTACATTCAAGAAACTCATTGATTCATATCACCAAGAGACATCTCCACCCCCAAATCAATACACTCTTCCATTGGTTGAACCATGTCATCAAAGTATTGTGCTATCTCCACAACCACATCAAGAAAAATACCTCCAATGTCAAGAAATTGGATATCAAGATCAACGACATCAACAACAAGCTCAATCACCACATCTCAAAGATCAGTCACCACATCTCCAAAATCAATCGCCACAAGGTCAATTTAAAGTGAAAATCTCACAAGGTAACAAATGAAAATACACACCACTTCGGGAACCAATTGATTCTATCTTGCAATGACTAATCCAAGAAATCTCATTAAAATCCCCATTTATGAGAATTATCAAGAGCCCATGGTGAAACCACTAGGGTATGATGAGAAGCACTTTTGTGATTTTCACAAAGTAAAGGGACACACAACATCAAATTGTATTTGACTCAAAAATCTCATCCAAGACTTGATTGATCAAAAGCTAATAGCTATTGGGGACAGCAATCAAAATTCAACCATTGGTGATAGCATTAATAGTCTCCACACCATAATTTTTTAAAACAACGATCAAGATCAGCCCATCAATGAGCACCTTGAAGATGTTTCCATCTCATCCAATGATCAAATCAACAAACACCAAGAGCCACTTTTCAATCATGATCAAAAGTTACCACCGATACCCAACGATGATCCAACTCAAGAGACATTAACATCATTTGATCTTATTGACAATCTCGTCACCACAGTTGTTGAAAAAAATGTTCAAGATTTCTCCATTAAGGAGCATGTTGAAGATGTTTCTACCCCATCCAATGATCAAATCACCATACATCAAGAGCCACTTTTTAGTGATCTATTTCAAGGAGTGTTGGAATTTTTTGATCCCATTGATATAATCCAAAATCAATCCACCAATAATCATGTTGACAATGCCTTTACATCACTTAATGAGTTTGAAAACATATCTCAAGAATTTATTCCAAAGCCTAATCAACATCTATCATCAACGTCTAGCAATGTTCTTTCCCAAGACATACTGACATCCCTCGGCCTCATGATTACGGGTAATGAAGGAATCCTCAAAGCTCAAGATAATATTGAGCCACTTCCCAATGACGATGTCCAAGAATCCCTTGTAGACAATCGAACCTTTGAAATTGACCCATGTCAAGAGCTTGATCCAAAGAATGACAAAAGAAATTATGAAATCATTCAGGATCAAGAATTTGTATCTCCAAGATACTACAATGATCTAATGGGTACTCTTCTATCTACACAATATGTCACAAATGATGATCATATCCATATAGCACATATTCCTCCATCTACCCATGAGATTCTTTCTTTAGATGGACACGTAGATGATCTTCATTCAAAACAAGAGTCTCATACTCTTGACATCATCACCAAGGAACAATAGTCTCCTGCTCTTAACATTTTTTCACAAGACCAAGATGTAGAAAAATCTAAAGACAACAAAAATGGATCATGAAGAAGGCTTCTACAAAAGTTATGAATCAAAAATACTTTGTGAAGGCATGTCAAAAACGGATCATAAAGAGAACTTTAATGTAAACGGTGGACCATCAACACCTCTTGAAGAAGTATTACAATTTGATATCTCACAAGATCAAACCAAATATATCAATCAGGCATTCACCCCACATATGGAAGATACTATCACTTATAAACTTGGATTACTTACCTTTCTTAGAGAAAGCTATCTCATCAATAAAGAAGTCACTTTTGAAGATCCGCCACAGAGCAGAGAAGGATTAGCACCTTGTTTCCAAGGTAAATCATATCCTGTTGCAGATAAAAATTTTGAGCAGATGAATTATCAAGGAAGAGGATTAGGTTTGCATGAACAAGGTATCCTAGAACTAGTGCAGATTATTTGCAATCCTAAACATCAAGGCCTTGGCTATTCAAAAAGCAAGGGATATAAACATATCAGTGATACTCCCACAAAACTGGGGCTAACTTCATCTGAAGAAAATGTCAACATAGGGAGCACAAATAATCCTTATGATGAAACCAATGTCAATATTAGGACCCGCCATGCCACAAATCTCCATCCGCCCATCACCTCATCGACGAATTGGGACCAACGTCAAAAGAAAGGCTTGAATCAAAGCATGAAGAATACCATTAAAGAAAAAGAAGATAAGAAGCATATCAAACAAATCAAATACAAGTGGATACCAAATAATACAAAGAATGATTATCCCCGTCAAATTCCATTAGTCAAAGA
This sequence comes from Sequoiadendron giganteum, assembly GCA_007115665.2. NCBI lineage: Eukaryota > Viridiplantae > Streptophyta > Pinopsida > Cupressales > Cupressaceae > Sequoiadendron > Sequoiadendron giganteum. The sequence continues at coordinate 44,446,845 of CM021105.1, read as the reverse complement.
AACTATGGGGAAAAATAAAAAGGGGGCAAGTATCCATCAAAGATGTCCATAAAGGAAAAAGCAAGCTTCTAAAGCAACACACAAAGTATATAAGGAAGTTGGTCCTAATTCCACGCACACTTTCGTATCCATCCATTATTCCTCATCTTCCCAAGTTTGGAGAGTCAAAGGTTCGAAACTGTCGACCAATCCATCTTTTATACCTAAACATACTTCATCCATGCCTCCATGCATGATATCCAATTCTTCCATTGACCATGTGTTGGCAATGACCCTTCATCATAAGGATTCAAAAGGCACTCTATCACCATGTGTGCACAAAGACAAAGTTAACTCCAGTATCAACAAAGTAGACTAGGAATCTCAAAAGTTGCATTCAAGTGCACATGTCTTGGAAAAACAACTTCTTCAAGTAGGATATCGATGGCACATTATGACAGAAGAATCAATGTCAGGAGTAATAGAGGATTCAACATCAGCTTAAAATCTCTTAGAAAATACGAAAAATAAATAAAATATAAAAATATAAAAATCCAAAAAAAATCAGTAAAAGGATTGAAAACAGTAAAGAAAAAATTGTCCTCTAGTGAAAACCGCATGGGCGACGCTTTGGTAAAGTACCATGACAAAAACCTAGAAAATAGGCGTCATGTGTAGAATCGAGCATCTACATGTGCTAGTTCAGTTGAAAGCATCTTATCGCATCCATAATAAAGCCAACATCCCAGCCATATCATCCATTCAACCATTAATTGTTTATCCAACCCATTACCATCTATCTGCATTATCTTGATAAAATTTTGGAGCACACTTTACACTTGTTTATGTAAACATCTTGACATGGGTCATTTTCATTGGTCCCATCCTACCCAATGTTATATGAGCCTTGAAGCATTATCTGAATGGGAATCCTCTATTTGAACACCCTTATCTTATCACAAGATAATTCATATCCATCAATCTAACCATGGTTGTTCAAACATTGCTAGACACTAGGGGTAGATATTTGCATTTTGCTTCAAAAATAAATCTTGATCTATATCCTCCAACTTATTTGGTGATCCAAACATTCGCAAACATGAAATCAGATTGGTCAAAGAATTTTTCAGCCAAACCCCAAGTCACTAGCCCATGGCATATTTTGACAAGAAGAGATTCCTTATCAAGCTTTATCTTTCATCGAACATCAATATGAACAATCAATATCAATCGCATCTAACTTGCACATCAACGTCACATCAAATCATCAAAACAATTTTGTTCCAAATCAAGCTTTATCAATCTTGATCAATCGAATCCAATCAATTATCACCTTGTTTGACTTAACACACTTTGTCAAACCATCCTCTTATGTACAAGTTTTCTCTAGGATAACACAACTTCCTAGAGTTTACAAGGGCATTATCACTTTTGTTTGACTTAACACACTTATTCAAACTATCAATCCATCAATCCAATCGATCAACATTAAGCTTGGTTTTCAACAAAATCCCAAAACAAAGCACTAATATTGTCATGCATATCCACCTCCAAATTGTCAAAATCATGTGAAAACCCAAAAATATTGGAAAATACAAAAATAAAAACAACCTCAAAACATGTTCAAAAACATCGAAAACATCCAAATCTTTGAAAAGACTGAAATGGTGCATCTATCTCATATCACTTTCACTCGCAATAAACGCCACTCATAATAAATCAATCATTGCTTTCATCCTTTGGTAAGTCAATCAGAAGCAAGTCTAGCAAGTTTTAAACTGAAAGCTTAATCGACAAAGTCTCAAGTCTAGATCAATAAGTCAACAAGTTGGTAAACTCGGAGTATCAATAGCTTATCATCTAGTCAATCTCATCAAAACCCTGATCACAACATGTCCTAGGAATATGACCTTCCGACGATGGACATTAGCAATAGGTATCACCTTAGTTTAACCTTGGCTAGCGGTACGAAGAACATTAGCTTGTTTGTTTACTTTATCTGATCTTTTTGACTTATCTTATTTTGTGCTCATTCCAAGAACCTCTCGATGATACCTAAACAAAATATGTTTACAAAGAAAGGAATGGGGCAATGATCACTATCTTTTTGTCTGTTTTGCTTGTTGGACATTCTTGTAATATAACTTGGTGAATACTTGCTTTGTTGGGTCTGTCCTAGCAAGGTTTCAGTATGTCAAGTGTGAACAAGATCAATCCTATCTGATTGTTGATTCAAAGTCCATCACACTAGGCACAACACCATCTTGGTTTTTTATACCTTGATGCATCACACCTATGTGTGTTATCAAACATAAGGAAAGTTATGCTCTTTATCTCTCCCATCCCTAGATAAGGAATACACCATGATCATTCATCATCATTTCTAATAAAGTTGGCTTGTTGAACTTCTACATCTTCTTGGATTTTAGGGTTGATCCATCTCATTCTTCTATATTCTTTCACACTAATAATGCATCCATCTTCCATCCGCACACTCATCCTACATAATCATGTCATATCATTTGCATAATCGTTTAAGTTGTTTAGGATAATATAGATTTTTTATTATAAGAATCTTAAAAACATCTTATCATCATTACCATATAGATCAGTTAGTCATAGCCATCCATACATCCATTTTGAACCTATTTGTTGTGAGATCGACCTCAAATTGAATCTTTTCAGTCAATCTCTCAAGGGGGCAATGTACTAACATACTTATTTCTGCTAGGACATCTAAAAAAATAAAAATAAAAATAATTTTGATGTTGGTAGTATCATTCTTTGAACCAATGCAACAAGTACATTGCTTCAAAGAGGGGCAAAATGTAGACACATAAAATAGACATCCGCTCTAATTAGCATCCAATTCTCCTATTAATCAATTCAAACAATTTATTGATTAATTCTCTTGCTTCACCGTACTTAATTAAATCAAATTATTTAATTAAGTCCTTAAGTTCTTATTTGATTCAATAAATCAAAATGATTTAAACCAAATATAAAAACCCCTAAAATCCTCAAAGTTAATTAATCTAAATTATTTAACCTCTAATCATAATCACCCATTCTCCACCTTTTGATTCAACTTGAGTCAAATCTAAACTCTTAACGAACCCACCCACTTGCACCAATAAATCATTTCTTTGATTTATTATTTCTTCTAATTACTTTAAAAAGGGCATCAAGATGGAATATTCCTCCAATTTTGAATCTCCCTCCCACATGACTTGTCCATCTAACAAAGCATTAAATTCTCTTACACATCTCTTACATGCCTCTTGCACAAGTCAAACTTAGCATTTAATTCACCTTTCATCCCCCCTAAACATGTCATTTCATACAAATTAAAATTTTAAATTGGCACATTGGCCAAAATGTGAACAACCCTCATCCTCTCACATCTTGACAAGTGGCATCTTGTCATTGGCTTGTGAATGATCCCACATTCATCCAAATACCTCAATCTCCTAACCTTGAATCTATAAAAGTAAGGCATTTCAACACCGCAACTACAATGCAATTTGGAGAACATAACTTGACCAATAATCTAAGTATTGGCATTATCATCACTTGGATCTTGGCATCTTTTGCTTATCATGGATTGTGAAAGGGCTCTCTTTTCACATCAAGGAGCACCAATCCACTATGAGATAAGTTTGATTCATGTTATTGTATGTCTTATTTAGTTTTCTTGTTTTCTTATTTAACATGACTCAATATTTCATAGAGATGTTGTTTTTTTCTTTGTTTTAAAGGACTAAACATATAACTAAAAGTGTGTTTTAGTTTTTAAGCAAGATGCAAATTTCACCATCCACAAAATTATTATTTAATTTAATCTCTATAATGCAAAAAATTTCCCTCACATTGTAATTGACACAAATCTCAATCACATGGCATTCATCAATCTCAACCATCGATCTCTCTTTCAAATTTGAGCTGATCGTTTGAAAATCAATTTTCTATAAATTGACCTAACATTCATCATTATTCTTCCTCCTAAAATCTTTATACTTTAGGAAGCTTATTATCTTGAATATTTTTCTAAGTCAATAGTCAATACACCATAATTGCATACTTAAGAAATCTGAGGGCAACTATCATACAAATGACAAAATGGAGAAGTGCAATCGACGTCATTCGAAGGAATATACATATGTTCAGTGAGATCAATCTTGTTTATAGTGCTTTTTATTTCTTTGTTCTTTAATGTTAAATGTAGGATTAGATTAGTGTTATTACTACTTTTATTAGATTTAACCATCTTGTTCGAGTCTTACTTTTCTGTAGTATAGGAGTAATAATAATAAAAGAAAGTAAAAAAGTAATTAATGAGAATGCATATAGATTTTAATGATGGAGATCTGATTGCATTTAGAGTGAAAATGAAAGAACGATGTATTAGATGGAAAATTGAGTTGACAAAGTAACCGATAAATACATGAGATGTTTACAAAAACGACATTGATTGCCCACTTCTTTCTCTAGAAGAAAATCCCTTCAATGCACACATGTCTCTTAGAAAATTAATATATTCCAAATTAAGGATGCTTCAGTTGAAAAGGAAATAATTTGAGAGATTTTATTGTTTTAAAACATAAAACTCTCTTGACTTCCTACAAAGATTATAGTATATTAGTGAATGACACAACATCATATTCATTTAACAACATAAATATAAAAAGAGCATGAAACAAATGCACATAAGTCAATAAAATATATATAAACATATAGTTGAGTAAGAGTACAATACAATATTATTAGCTGATAATCTATTTTGTTTGAAGTTTCTCTCAAGATTTTTGTCAGCCCAGTCATGAATTGGATTTTTCGGCGCTAGAAGTGTCTCAGTCAGTGGCAACTTGATCATTTTTTTCTTGTGACATCGAGGCTACTAATTACATGGGTTGGTAGTGGTGGAGTTGGTGTTCTCGATACACAAAAGATGAATGGAAAGTGTTTTCTCATGCGAGGGTTAATGTATCATGTTGTTGGTGTAGGATGGCAGCAGGAGAAGTAAATGCAATAGTCAATGTTGCGGTGTGGGAAAGTATACTTTGATTAAGTTGCATTGTCGAAAGAGACATTGTGGTGTCTATTTCATAGCAAACTATAATCGTCAACTTTGACTCCATTTTTTGGGAGATTGGAGGGTTTTAAAATTGTTGTTCTATGAAATGTGTAAGTCATTTTACTTGGGTTTTTTACATAAATGATTACTAATTTATTATTTATGTGTTTCATTCTCTGGTTATTGTTCCTTTTGATAGCAAGATCGATGGTTTTAAAACTAATGTGTTGGGAAATGTGCAAGAAAGTATATTGATTAAGTTGCATTATCAAAAGAGCCATTGTGGTATTGCTTTGATAGCAGGAAATTGTAAAAATTGTCGGCTTTGGCTCTATTTTATAGCACTTTGGAGGGTTTTAAGATTGTTGTGCTTTGGAGTCTGTAAGTCATATGGTTATTTTGCATAAATGATTAATTTATTGTTCATGTATTTTTCTCTCTGTTTATTGTTTCTTGTTATATTTTTGTATATTTTTCGTTATACCCATGTTGGAGACTTCAAAGAGATTATGGTTATGTATGGATGGATGTATTGTAGTTAAACCTTATTTCTTTCATGAAAAATATGGTTAGGGTTAGTAATTTTTTTGTGTTTCATTTATTGTTTGTAGTTATTGTGCTCCAAAATATGTAAGTCATTTTACATGGGTATTTTCCATAAATGATTAATTTATTGTTCATGTCTTTCACTATCTGCTTATTGTGACATGTTATATGTTTGTATGGTTACCATTATAACCATTTTGGAGACTTCAAAGAGATTATGGCTCTATATGGATGGATTTTTTACAGTTAAATCTTTTTTCTTTCATCAAAAAATATGGTTAGGGTTAGTAATTTTGTCACATTTCGTTTATTTTTTGTAGTTATGTTTATGGATCTTTGGCAGTATTCCCATTAACATAAGAGAAATTATAGATTAGCATAGGAATGATTACATATATATGTATGCATAGGGTTAGTATAAAAGTTGTTAAGTGTTATTCTAATAGCTCTTTTAGAATTTCTCTATTTGTGTAGAAGCTCCTTCTAAGAAACTATTATTTGTCATGGTTATTTTGTCTGGATGGAATATGTTGTGTCTCTTGTATGAATATGTTTCCTAATATTTTTTTTTTCTCGACTATTTGAAGTTCCCCATAATAGACTATTCTTCATGGTATTCTATTTTTCACTTCTCCATAGCAAACTGTTCATTATCGTAGTTTTCCTGTTGTATTCTCCATATTTTAAAGTTGTACTTTATGCAGGTTTTTGAACATTCACCATACTCTTGTGATTGTTAAGCATTTTTATAATAGTTCTTTCCCAATTTTTCTTTTTGTCTCAACTGTTTGAAGTTCCCCATTCCTGTGATTGTTAAGTGTTTTTATAATAGCTCTTTTTCAATTTCGCTTTTTGTATCAACTGTTTGAAATTCCCCATAACAAATTATTCTTCATGATATTATTTTTTTTAGTTCACCATAGTAAACTGCTTATTATCATAGTTTGTCTCTTCTATTCTTGATATTTTAAAGTTCTATTCAATGTGGGTCTTTGAGCATGTATCATTTTGTTGTCTATAATATTTAGTGTCAATTATTGTCTATAATATCTAGTAGCTAATAAGTGTTATTCTAATAGTTGTCATACAATTGCTCTATCCGTGTTCAGTATATATGCATATATGTATCTGTCTAGGTTTGGAAGCATTGATTTTCACATATAGTTGACATTGTATGTAAATATATATATATTAATATACACATATATAAATGTATATATAAATATATTTATATACACATACATGTGTATATATATATTTATATACACACACACACATATATATATACTTATGTACACATATATATATCTATATATATTTATATACACATATATATGTATATATATATGCATGTATGTTTAACTAATAGTTCTTTTACAATTTCCTTGTTTGTCTATAATACTGAGTGCCAAATAATGCAAGTTGAATTTAGAATCAAGAAGCCAATTGCTACATAGATTGCTTGTCTTGTATGAATATGTTTCAAGATACCCTTTTTCCCTAATCTGTTTGAAGCTTCCTGTAACGAATTATTCTATTGTTTTTTCGAACATCTGTCATTTTCATGTCTATAATATTTGGTGCCAATTATTTTCTATAATATTTAGTAGCCAGTAAGTGTTATTCTAATACCTCTCATATAATTACTCTATTTGTGTTCAATTTATATATGTGTATATCTATCTGTCTATGTTTGGAAACATTGATTTTCACATGCAATTGACATTGTATGTAAATATATATATATGTATATATAAATATATATGTATATATAAATATATATGTATATATAAATATATATATATATATTTATATACATATATATATATATATATATTTATATACATATATATGCATATAAATATATATATATATATTTATATGCACATATATGTGCATATGTATATATATGTATGTATGTTTAACTAATAGTTCTTTTACAATTTCCCTATTTGTCTATAATATTGAGTGCGAGATAATGCAGGTTGAATTTAGAATCGAGAAGACAACTATAACATAGATTGCTTCTCTTGTATGAATATCTTTCATGATACTCTTTTTCCCTGATCTATTTGAAGCTCCCTATAGCAAATTATTCTATTGTTCTTGTAAGAAGGATTGTTTTTAATTTTATAAATTATGAAATTTTGGGGTTTATGATCATGTGTCATTTTCCTATGATTCTTAAGTGTTTTGCTATGATTTGAAATATTTGTCCATAAAATTTTATATGTGGACATGTATGTGTTTGAAATTTCTTACAAACAACATTCAATGTGAAGAATCCAGTACAAATGGAGAACCTAGTGCAAGTGAATAAATTGCTATTAGACCTTGTTGACATATTGATAGAATTTTAAGTGCACTCGAATATGCTCCAAACTGAAACTCTATTAGTATCTAAACAAGGTGTAACAACAATTTCTTCACTAGGCTTGGGTTCTTCTTTTGAACTGGGCTTCACAAGAAAAATGTGGCCAACAACAAAGGAAAAAAAATATATCCATATATATAGATCAAGACCATTGTGGCTTGTTCCATAATTCAACAGTAATATACAAGTAGAGAAATTGTAAAAGACCTATTACATGACAAATCCTATTCACGCCTGGGCTCACAAAAAATCTCAATAGACACTTCAAACAAATAAATTAAACAGATAAAAGAGATATTGGAAAGAATAATACTCAACAACCATCAAACTAATTTCATCTCCAATATGCGTATGCTTTCACACTAATCCTCTGCATATATATATATATATATATATATATATATATATATATATATATATATATATATATATATATATATATATATATATATATATATATATCCGTGTGTGTGTGTGTGTGTGTGTGTGTGTCTGTGTGTGCAATCACTCCTATGTTAATGGGTGTAATGACAAAGATGCACAAAGATAACTAGAACACTAAATGACATCCTACGATCTTCTTCCATTTAATGTTGGGTTTTGATCATGTTTCATTTTCATGTGGTTCTCAAGTGTTTTCCTAATAGTTCTTTTTGCAATCTCTCTATTTGTCTTTAATATTTAGTGCCAATTTTTTTGGCTCAAATAAAATGGTAGGCCACTTTCAATAAATCTAATTAGTTACAATCTATGTGTGGATGCCAAAATCTGCAAATGGTTAGTAAACTCACAAACCAACATGACAAAAATAAACATCCTGATGAAATATTGCATTTAGTTAAACATGCTAAATAAGACATTGAACAACAAGAAAACTAAATAAAGCATATAAAACATGAATGAAAACCTATTCCATAGTGGATTGGTGCTATCCTTTGTGTAGAAGGTAGCCCTTTCCAAATCCTTGCCAAGCAAATGAGATGATTGATAATGAGATGCAAAGTGAACTCAAGTTTCCTATAATGAGGATACCTCAAATTGTAGATGAAAAATGAGAGAAAAGGCATTGAATTTATAGGATAGATTGAGAAATGTGGGACTAAAACCCAACAAATACAAGAGATCCACTTGTCACAATGTGATTGGCTCATGATTGTGCAAGCTTTGGCCAATGTGCCCATTTCAAATTTGAAAATGGCATTCAATGCATATGGTTGAGGGATTTTGGGGGAATTTTGCTTGGCTGACAAAGTCAAACAAGGGGAGTTAATGAGGGCATATTCCTTGGGAATATGCCTTGTGAGGAAAATAGGTGTTTTAATAAAACAAATCAAATCATTTATTGTGCAAGTGGATGGGACATGGGTTAGGCTTAGCATTAATGAGAGATTTTGACTAATTAAGCTAGTGATTAGGTGGTGTGACATTTGATTTGCATTTTTGGATTTTTTTTAAATCAAATGAGATGAAAATGAATGTTAGCCATTTAATTAAATACATGTGATTTAATTAAATCAAGAAACTTTAGGAGATAATTAAATAATTTAATTGAGAAGAAAATGATCAACTATGATGTTTAATCAATAATGTTGATTTTGCATGTCTACACTATGTATTAATTTTAATTTTAAACAACTAATGATCAATAACTTTTTTTATTAATATGTAATATTTAATAATTATAGTTACAATAGTTATTGAAAATTTATTCTACTTTAAAATGTTAGGAATATAGTAAATTAATTTTCAACAAATACAATTTGTTAATAAATTTATTCTTTAAAAATGATAACTGGAAAAAATTACATATACATATACAAATACAATATATACATATATATACATGAACAAAAACGATAGGGTGCATCAATCCTCGCGTGAAAAAACACTTACCATTTAGCTTCTGCATATCAAGGCCACCAAATCCACCGCCACCAATCCACATAATTACGACGCACCACATTTCCATAAAAGAACCCAACAAGGGGACGAAAGAAACAAGATTTAGCTAGAATTGCTCCTATGGTAACGGGTATAAGGCCAACTGATGGATCTCGAATTTAGAATATATGTATGTATAAATGTATATATATATGTATATATGTGTATATGTGTGTATATATGCATGTGCATATATATATATATATGTGTGTGTATATATATGTATATATATGTATGTATATATATGTATATATATGTATTTATATATATAATCAAACACTTCCCATTCAATGGTATTTTTGATCTTTTCCTTGTGTATGCTTTTATACTTTGTTGTAGCACAACATTGAGCACTTCATTTACTTCCTCCTGTGCCACCGTACAACAATGCCAACATGCATAGCCCATTATGTGAGCAACCACTTCGGATTTATAATTTTAGGAATGAGTTTGATGTGATTAAGGAGTAGGGTGTCAAGAGTATGTAATGTCTCATGAAGCCTTTGTGCATCAAGCTCATACAAGCTCAACCATATTAGCATATATGAATATACATTTATAACCATAGATATATTTAAAGTAGTAATTACACATAAACATGTAACAAATATATGTGTATCCATGTGTATATAAATGTATATATATTATTTTGGAGAGATTTTTGCATCATATAATTATTTTCATGGCCTAAAGAAAATGGGTCCCCCAAGCAAGAAACAAACACTTCTTGTAAATATTATTGACAAAAAGGAAAATGGTATTGAATTCCCTAAAACATAGAGAGATACATATATATATTGAAATCCCCCTTTCATATTTAAAAATATACATATAGGCAGAAATATATATCCATATATATAGACCAAAACCACTATGGCTCATTTCATAATGCAACAAAAATCTATTTATATAGATGTATATCTAAACAATTGTGTGTGCTATCTTTATTTTTATTTATGTAGATTTTAATATAAAAAGAGTTAAAAAATAGCATAAAATTTCAGAAACTTGAAATTCAAAAATAGTTCTCGTAAGAGGAAGGATAAAATATGAAATATCAATATGTTCCATGATATTCTTTTCCCGATACTAAATTATTTGTTATTGTAATTTTATGTTTAATGTGGGTTGATGGTCATCTATCAGTTTCCTATGGTGCTCATGTGGTTTTCTAATATTTCTTTTGTAGTTTGGTTGGTTGTTGATAATATTGAGTGCTAAATAATGTAGTTTGAATCTAGAATTGACAAGGTAATTGTTACATAGATTGCTTGTCCTCAATTAATATCTTTCATCACATTTTTTCCCCATTGTTTTCTTGAAGTTCCCTTTGCCAAATTATTCATTGGGATGGTTTATCTCTTGTAGACTCTGAAATTTTGTAGACTCCTATGAACTACATGGTGGAGCTTTTTATTTTTCTTCCCCTCTGTGGTATGTTTTCACGTTACCTCTAACTAGTCTGGCTCTTGGGGTTTTCTTTTTGAGTGTTGACTTGCTATCAGTGGTGATCAATCACTTAAGTAGTGTTTTAACCCTCTTTTGTCGTGACTTTACCGGCCCCTTTTACCCGTCCTTTCGGGTTTTTGTCATGGTCTTATTATTCCTATGGTTTTCGGTCGATGAATTGCTATAAATTAACCATTGAATAATATTTTTGACCTCGAGGGTCATTTTCCCATCCACCTAGTCGGTCCCCTTCTTTAAGAATAACTATTTCGCATGTGCAGAATAGGTGGCCGTCAGATGAAATAATTCTAAATCTTAACCATTCATCGCATACCTCGTGAGGTTCTTGCTTAGGTCATGTCAAATGCTACGAGGCTTGCGATATGATGCCACTTGTTGTATTTGATGGTGGGGACCAGTTTTGATCGCTGACCAACAATGGATGTTGATGCCGATAGTTGTGTACCTTGTGATGCATCACGACCATCCCTCGCTGACCTCGCGCAATTAAAACTTCAGTTTTAATAATGTTATGAGGTACGCAATTTGTTGACGCATGGACGCCCATGTTATCGATCGATAAATGTGGTGCCTGATAGGTAGATTTCCTGTTCACTTCATGAATGGAAGGCGAATGTGGCATTTTCAAATTGTTTTGACTTAATCTGGGTCGTTCGCGTGGCCAACACTGCTTTTGATCAACAACTCGTTTTCAAATGTCTTGTGTTGTACTATAACCATTCTATCTCACGTGAGTGAATAGTAATGATCGAGTTCAACTTGGCTTGCATAATTAAATGCCAAAAGGATCGATAAATTACTATTTTAGTGTTGCATTTCTGGATTGAGGAAGAATTGTCCGGTGCCAAAGTAAAATAGCCATTATTGCAATTCTCCAGTCTCAGTGCATTTGACGCTCTGCAAGATAAACTGTAAGTAGTATGTACGCCTTTTCTTGTGTTTTTAGAAGGTGTTAGCATTGCTTACTGAACAATTGATGACTATTTTCTTTCTGGTTCCTGAAGAATTGTTTGAGTAAATTCTCTTTTAGAGCTTGTCTAGGTAATTGCTATAGATTTTGAATATGAAAGAATTTTTTGTGGTGGCAATAGAAAGAAAAGTGTAATTGTTGGCCGTTTAAAAAAATAAGTAAACCCTAGCTCGAATTATCATCTGTTTGGTGTAAATGGCACCCAAGGTGTGAATTGCTAGTTCTGAAGCTACGTCTAGGGGTTTTTTCAAAGATGTTATTGATTTGTTGAAGCCCTCTACAAGCAAGAAGTGGGAGGGAAAAGTATTGTTCTACGAGCCCTTTCTTTTGGAAGGATTAGTGGATAAGCAGTGTGCAATTCGCAATGCTGAATTGCCATACATGGGCTCGTAGTTATTTTCCAACTAGTTTGGGAACATAAATTTAGTAGTTCCTCTATGTAATTCATGAAGATTGGACCTAGGTAAGCTAGTGGTACCCAATGTCTACGAGGATGTAGACCTATTAAAGGATATTTCTGTGAGGTATGACCCTATGGCCCGAATGGTCATAACACATCTTGGCAATCAAATGATCAAAGTAACCAGGGAGGAAATCGCAAAGATTTTTTGTTTGCACGAATGGAGCCAAGATATGATCCCTATCAACTTGGGAGTTTTCAGGGAGGAGTATAGAAACACCAAGGGTTTGTTCAAAACATCCCTTTTAATACCCCATTTGGCTGTGTCAGGAAGAGGCAAGAACTAGAGGAAAGTTGGTATTGGCAGGAATGAGCTTGAACCTTTCCCGGTGGACTATTTTGCTGTCCATTTCAAGAAGACTGTTTGTGCATTGTGTCAGGTCTTGGGGATAAATTTGAAGAAGACTTTGCATTTGGGTTTGGTAGCCTTGAAGCTGGGAAAGAATTGGGTAGCATTCAAATGGTTTTCACTGCTAATTCATATGTTTTTGTATAGGGGTCTTAAAGGATGAAAGGATTGTGGAAGAAAGGGGAAAATCACAAATTACTGAGGAGTACCCTGAGGTAAGAGTTCAAGAGAGGCCTACTTATCATCCTCAAAAGAAGATAAAGGTATTTTCTAGGAGAAAGGGAAGCAGGACAAAGGAGGTTACAATGAGTGGTGCACCATTTGTCCCAAGGCAATCAGTGCCAAGTATTGTTGACCTGGATTCTCCTCTAAGGTTTTCAGAATAGACTCACCCACCATCCCCAAAGAGGCAGAGGACTGATATTGTGGGGGATGTTGTCCGGGAGGGTAATGATGAGGAATACATCATTTTAACTCCAGATGAAATGAATCCGGAGATGCCACTAGACCTAGCTAACATTGCAACGAGTTCAGGAGCAATCACCCTAAGATTGGGGAAGAATGAGATCAAAGGGATTACAAATAATGACAATTTGAGGATAGAGGCTTGCAAAGAGTTCATGTTGGATGACTCTATTACTCATACTCATGCTTTTAAAGATTTTGTATGGAGAGCTCATCTCTCATTATATTCTAAGAAGGTTGCACATGAGAGAAGTCTGCATCTAGAGCTCTGAGAGCAAGTAATTCACTCAAGTGTTAGAGTGCAGATGAAGGAAAGGTTTAAGGAAATCACACCAAAACAAGGCAGGGCATTGGTTCAAAAATGTGGAATATTGCTACTCCTTGAATGGGATATTGCTGATGCTGTGGTATTTGATATAGTAAGAAGGGCCAATAGGCCACTTCTTGCAACAGACGAGGAGGTTGCATTGACACTTAAAGGATCAGCCTTTAGTGAGGAATGGGATGCCTTGGCAATATGGTCACTATCCACTGGGTCTCGAAAACCTGTTGTTGCAGAAATATCTGACTTCAGTGGTCATTTGGTTGTAAAAAGAGTTGCTGACACTCTTGCATTGGAGGTTGTTGACATGGTTGTGAATTTTTCCAAATTCACTAGGGCAACTATGGAGGACTTAACTAAAACCTGAGATACTTTGAGGAGCCAATATAATCACATTATTATTGAGTATAATAAGAGTCAACAAAGGGTGGCAGAATTGGAAACTAAGATGGCTTTACTGAGACAATAGATGGAAACCTTGAGGTCTCAAAGGTAGGCTAGCTTTAGCCACACTATTTTTGACCCACCAGCAGAACAGCCTTAATCTCCTGTTCAAAAGCAATCTTGGGCTAGTGTTCCATATAATATGGGGAAAATTCCTATTGCAATTGAAAATGCCAGTACCTCGGGTGGAGATTTTTCTAGGGAAGAGTTAATCTAGCAGGTTGAAAAATATAAGGAGATGGTAAACCAAATCCGGGATGCAGCGGGAAGGAATAACTCATAAATTGTTGATATTGTGTTACGGAATTTACATAAATGGGTCCAGAATAAGATGAGCAATGTTCACGCTAATTATGCCTTGATGTTGCAAGCACTCGAATTGTTTCCAAGAGATAGAGAATTGGCTATCCCTTTGCTAAATAAATGGGGCCCTAGAATGGAGAAAACATTTATGTCAGTGGGGGCAAAACAACATGGGCACAAATACCCTACAGTCATAACAACATATCAATTTGTCAAGGGTATTGTCAAGAAAAAGTTTCAGGGGTCTGCTACTCCTATGGAGTCCAAAATAAAAGCATTGAAGGATATTTATCATGGAAAGGACTTGACTCCACTATCTCATATTTTGCATAGTTAGGATAAGGTCAAGCCTTTGTAGGCATGGAGGGAGCAAATGAATAATGTAATGATTGCTCAAACATATGAGATATGCAAAAATGCTGATATTCGCATGTTGGAAAAGTTGTCATTCATCATTAGTTTCCTAGAGAAATTTGATAAAATGACCATGTCATTGATGGTAAAGTATGCACCTTATCGAAACATGGGGGATCAGGTGGTGACTTTCAATTGGCTGTCTGACGAGGATTTCGAGTCATGGAAAAGGGTGTTCACTGATGAGCTTGAATTGTGAATGTCCTGACCGAGAATTGCAATTTGGTCATGAAAAATACAGGTCTGGCCTTAGATATTATATTTTAAAATACATTCTCTTTTTGAATTCAAGTAGAGCTTGTTCAAATGAAATGAGTGTAAAAAATGGTTAAAAGATGCTTTGGTCTAAGGTGAGTGACTCTTGGAGCAACGGTTTTCCTTCCTCCACAACAAACTGATGATCATTTTTGTTTTGGCTTTTCCTATCTTACCAACAAATGATGTAAAGATAACTGATTAGGAATTAGCGGTCCAGTAAACAATGGACATGTGTACTCCTTGGCCTGAAGCTTGTTGGCTCCCTTGTTTTTTATAAAAGGGAATTATGGGCTGAGAGATGGTTCTATTGAAATTACTCAAGATATGTAAGATAAGAGTCAAGTAGTATAGAGAGAAGAATATGTCCAGGTTTTGAAGTTTTGAGTCCAATTTGAGAACTTAGTAAATCATGGGGTTCTTGAGCATACTTATGTTAACCTTGTGATTGTTTTGAGTCTATTTTCTCTCCTACTGTAATAGTTTACATGAATTAATAATGAAGTATCGATCCAAGATGATTTTCATTAATTTCCATTTGTTATTTACTATGGATTATGTTTGACTATAGCTCCAGTTCAAAGGACTAGTTATATGCTTCAGTTATCCAGTAAGTTTGTGCAAATTAACACATAGGATTTATCAAGGAGTAATAAATTCAAGTATTGATATATGGATTGTAATGCTATTCATACAATCATAGGTGGTTTAGATGAAAGTCATCCTATAGTTCAGTTTCTTTTTGACTTCGTGCTTTAGGATATGGCATTGGAACTCTGATTGCTTTTCATCCTTTGTATTTTGTGTCATGGCTTCAGGAAATTTCAATCGAATAACTCATATCAGCACACTTAGCTATAATTTCCATTCCTTGTTAAATAGATCTGAACTTTTCTAAGAAGCAGCCAATTTCTTGAAGGTTTATCTCTTTTGACACTAGCGGGAATTTATTTGTTGTTTTTCCATGTATGAGAAAATCATTTCTATCATAAATGACAACATATTTTAGGAAAACCCTTCTGGATCTTACAGAGTCTGAAGTGTAGGAGAGATAGCAGCTTTACTGCTATCTTCTCATTAAGTTGGCACAGTGCTTTCAAGACTTCAATAATTGAGCGTGGCAAGTTCATAGAAGCTCTTGTGAGTTCTGCTTGGGTTTTTATAAAAAATGCCAACACTACAAACATGGTGTGGATTTGTACCTTTCTCCTACTTCCAGTTTTCTATGTTTTTGTATGCTATCATACCTCTAGTAAGGTTCTACTTAATGTAGGTTTATAGTCATCTCTTATTTACCTATCATTCTTGGGTGCTTTTGTAACAACTATTTTACAATTTCTCTATTTATCTATAATATTTAGTGCCAAACAATGTAGCCCTAATTTTGAATTGACAAGAAAACTGTTATAGAGATTGCTTGTGGTGTATTAATATGTTTCATGATGTTGTTTTCCCCACTTTCCTATAATGCACTATTCATTATTGTAGTTCACATGTTCTATTCTCTATGTTTCAATATGTTTTGTTTGGAATGACACTTTATAAGTTCCTTACTCCACATGGAAATCATGTCAATTACATGTTGCCTATATCTCTACTTTACTACATTCCTCCAAAAAAATATGTTCATCACTGCCAAGTATACAATGTTGCATATCAATAACCGAATGTTATTTTTGATTCTCACATGTATTCTTTTATACTTTGCTATAGGGAAGCATTGAACATTATTTTTGCTTCCTTCCACATCACCGTACAACAACACTAGCATGCATTGCCCATTGTGTGAGAAAACACTTGCCATTCAATGCCATTTTTGACATTTTCCTTGTGTATGCTTTTATACTTTGTTGTAGCACAACAATTAACACTGCATTTACTTCCTCCCGTGTCACCGTACAACAATACCAACATGCATAAACTCTTGTGTGGACATCCACTTCTGATTCATAACTATAGGAATGAGCTTGATGTATAGAGGACTTATGAAACAATTGATGTGATTTAGGAGTAGGGTGTCAAGAGTGTGTAATGTGTCATGAAGCCTTTGTGCATCAAGCTCATGGAATGTAACTGATAAACATGAAACTATTTTTCCTTGGTGAGCATGGTCTTTTTGTAGATAGATATTTGGATAATTGTGATTATGGGTTATGCAGATCATTGGTTGAATATTTGTGTACCATGTATTGTACTAGAGATTGCAAGGATGAAGAAAAGGAGGAGCTATTTTTCCTTATAGAGCATGTAGGGAGGTGCTATGAAATTTGTGGTATTTTTCATGAATTTATAACTCATGGAATTTTAAAAAAAAATACAATTCATTCTATTCACTATAGATTTTATAGCACTTTTGACTGGATACTATCTAGGGGAAGAGTGTTTTGGTGTGTGTGTGTCAGACTTCCCCACATGATGATTATGTGCATTGCATTTCCTTGTGTTGTCAGACCATCCTATTGTTGTTGTGCATTGGGGTGAGGGGAGGTAAATGCAATATTTAATATTTTAGTTTGAGAATGTATATTGTTTTGGTTGTATTGTGAAAATGACCCACTATGAGGTTGTTTGGATAGCAAACTATTGAAAAATGTTGCCATGCACTTCTGTTAGATAGAAGATTGGAGGGAGCTACGAGTGTTGTGCTCCACAACCTACAACATTTTTCCTCTTATTGTTGTTGTAAGTTGTGTTGCAATGTGTTTTTCTCCGTTCCATACACATCTAACAAACAAGAGACATTTTAATAGATGAAAATAAAATGTTTCTTTCGTTGTAAGCATAAACAAGGTTTGTTTTATAAAATTATATTTTACTAAGTTAACATTCAACTCTTTTCATCATGCATGGCTAGATAGGTTCCAGTGCATATCAAAATCTAGTATGTTTATAAATTTATTTCTGTGCAATTTATGCTTTGAAGCAAAGCCTTTCATACTCCTTTCAATTCTTCCTTTTAATGATATCTTTCTATTTCATCCATGAAATTGGTTCTATTTCAAAACAAGATCTCCCATATATTTTTCTTTCCCTATAGTTATCAACATTATAGACAAGTCCCATCTTGCCCAATTCTTTATTTGCATTCCCTTTTCCTGAAAGTTATTGTAGGAAAAAACACTATAAAATAGGAAATCATTAATGAGAATAGGGTTTTATTTTTGCAACTTCGACCTTGTGTAATACATGATATACATGCATGCATGCATGGATTCTTAGATTCATTGGAGCACAATAAACATAGTCTATTCAATACATTACATTTTTGCATGTCTCTATAGTTAACTTTTTAGCTTATGGCAAAAATTATCAATAGGTACTTGTTTATCAATGAACCACCAAAAACATATATTTTTGAACCAGGGAAAGAGGATTCCCTAACTAGGCTCTTAGGTTTTTTCACCCTAAGAGCATTTAGGTGGGAGAATGACTCTCTTTCCTCTAGGTTGAATATGTTTAAGGCTAAGTTCATTCAAAAATAGAGACGGATTTGATGATGGTTGTGAATGTGTGTGATGTGTGGCTAAACTAAAATAAAAATGAAACTATTCTAAATGTATGCAAATGTAAATGAAACTAACCTAAACTAATGTTAAACTACTCTAGAATGACCTCAATGTGTGTTTTCTGGGAAATGACAAAGCAGGACAAAAAGGGTCTACTTGGGAAAATGTTGTTGCAGATGGATGCCATCAGAAGCTTTTGGAAAATGCCTGTTCTGAGCAAAAGGACACTTATGCCAACTGTGGCAACCTAGTTCTCTAATTGGAAAACTTTCCCGAAACAGGTTTCACGGAAATGGGTATCCAAAAACATAGAAACCCTTTTTCGGCCCTAGCATAGGGACAAGGTTTCCAATAGGGGCGACCCAGTCCTCTTGTGGATTTCTAAGGAATTAGGCTATGGTTTTTTCGATTCCAATTGTTTTTCACCTATTCTACAACAATCTGTGACAGGAAGTCCCGAAAGTGACCTACAACTTATCTTTTTGTCCTTCCTAGGGCTTGTGATTTGGAGTTGACTGGTGGAGAATGTTTTGTACTTCCTGTAACACTTTTTCCTTCACCTAACCTCCATCAAAAAATATACAAGAACATGCGAAGACAAAAAAAAATTATGGTTAGATAATAAGGGTTTGCCTAAGTCAAACCCCTTTGTAGGTGATTAAACCCAAATGAGATAAACACAAAGGAAAGCAAGAGTTAATTATAACACAATAGAATATCTTACCAAACCTTTATTGATGATCTGCAACATGCATGAGCAGCTTCAATGGAGGAGCTCTGAAAACCCTAATGCTTGTGTGCTTGCTTGGTTGCTTGAGTACTTGATGGTTGAGAGCAATAGAGTGAAAGTGAAGGCAAGAGAGTAAAACTGAGTTTGGAGAGTCTAAGAGAGGAAAAATGGAGGTACAAACCCTTATTTTTATAGGTGAAACCCTAATTTTCCTGAAATACAACCTAATAGGCCAACCCTAGGGTTCAGGAGGCAAGATTCTCGTTAAATCTTATTTAAAATTTGAAATTTATGCTTAGAGGGACTAGGTCACCCAAAGTGGCAACCTAGTCCTCGTAGGAAAATTTTGATGATTGTTAGGAATTGATTTATGTTTAATAAAGTTAACTATATTTTCCTCTCAGAACACACTTAGGTCAGGATTAAAGATGCATTAAAAGGAAAAATTATCATATGAAAAGGGTTGATTTAGGGGTGATAAGCCTAGATAAGTGTGAAAATGCAACACAACACTTCACAACACTCTATCTTAAGGCATAAGGAGGTGTAAGAATTTATTATTTAGGTGATTTATATTGAAAGGGTCTTAGAAATGTGAGGAAATGTATTACAACACTTCACAACACCTTAGTAAAACATCATTAGGTTACTGCTGAATTGCAAGCTTACAAGGCTGAACTAATGTAATCAAGACCAAAATCCACTGAAAAAGTCCAAAATAAGTGAAAAAGTGCCAAGGTATACACTTTTTGGTGACACATTTAGCCCCCACTTTAGTAAGAGCATGAACGCTCTTCACACTCAAACTAAAGTAGTTGAACCATGCACATTGAGTGGGATCTAGTGTGCTCATGTTAGTAAGATGAGATGACTCATGATAAAGAGGGATCATCAAGCCCCCAGGATCAAGATCTCGTGGAAGACTAAGCATGAGTGCAAAATATCACACAAGAAGTGATGTGAAAGGGTGGAGAAAATTCAAATCAAGCTTCAACCATTTGTCCAACTAGTTATGGATCAGATCTGGGTTGTTTGTCTTAGAGGAAAGGATACTCAGTCTAGGCCGACAAGATTTTTGGTTGTTCACCGGGTGAGAATGCCAAAAGGTGGTGAGAGACACATACACTGAGTTGGTATGCGCTCACACACACAAAGGTGGCTATGGGGAATGTCATGCCGCTAGTTGGGCTTCCCGCTCAACCATATCAAAGTTATCCTCCCTGACAACTTTGATAAGATGCCACAAGGACAAGGGTGTGGTTCATGAGACAAGAAAATCTTTGGATTCTTAGTGTAGACACATAAAAATGGCCTCAGCTAACAAACCACATTTTTATACATCTTATCATGCTTTGTCTCAACATATAATTAAAATATTTAATTATGTCCTATAGTCCAATGTCAACTATTAATTAAATAATTCTTAATTATTTAATTAATTCACATATTTTATTCCTCCTAGCTATTTAAATAAATAAATTACATTTATTATTTAAATACATCGCTAATTGCTTATATCACTCTATAATTAAATAAATTCCTAAATTTATTTAATTATTATTAGTCCATTACTTCCTCCTGATTATTTAAATAAACAAACTTTATTTATTTATTTAATACGTCATTAATTATTTATGTTTGCTCATAATTAAATAAATTCCTATTATTTATTTAACTATCATCCTCTCCAAATTTCTTTCTAATTTTAAATAGAATCATATTTAAAATTCCCCACTTTCTAATTTTTCTCCACAATTGAATAATTTTAATTATTAAATTGTCTTATTGATTTTCTTTCTAAATTCAAATAAAAGCATTTTATTTAAATTGGAAATTTCCCTCTTTCCGAGTAAATAGTTTTAAATTGTTATTATTTACTGTCACATGAATTCACCATTTTGGAATTAATTTAAAATATTAATTTCAAAATGGCATTTCTCTCCACAAAAATAAGTTATTTCTAAAATAACTTGATTTTCTAGCTCATCCTTTTCCACTTACTAATTTTTATCTCACTATCACAACTATTCTCTTCCCTTGATTTAATTTCCTAAATTAAATCTCATCCACTCAATTTAAATTTCATCCTAGAGTTTCCCTAACCCTAATTAAGAGGTTGTTATTTTGAATCTTGATCATAGATTCTAGGGCACTTGTCAATCTTTAATCTCATTCGTCCATACAAAATTGCATTTTCTATAAAATTCCAATTTTGTCTTCATTTCTACATCTTGGAATATTATCTCTTAATCTCTCATAGGAAACTCTCAATCTTTTAGTCTTTTAATCTTTCATTCTCTTGAGTTTTAGCATTGTTATTTTATTGTCATTTAAAAAATCCTTCAATATTTTGCTTAGGGCTAGTCCATAGTATAGAGTTGCTCATCAAAACCTGAGGGCACACTTCACATTCCAGCAAGCTAGAAGGTACAATGGAAATCAGCCATGGAGGATGAAGGATTGGGTGAGCTCGTTTCATCTTTATTCTATATTTATTTCCTACGCATTCCATTGATTATTGTGGGTTTTATATAATATACATGTATGTTTTCTAACAATCTAATCTTATAGAAAATCCCCAGTTACACTTAGGACCCATGAACAAGTGCAAGCTAGCACTACATGCATGCAAGTTGTGTTATGAAAGGTGGCCATGAATGCACAAATGTAAAAAGGATGCAACATGCAAAAAGAAAAAGTAAAAAGGTGCAAAAGAAATGAAAAATGAAAGTGTTCAAAGGAATCTTGTTTAATTCATTTGAGGTCTTTAAACTTAGGGAGCATTACGTGTAATATTTCCAAAAGAGGACCAATCAAAGTATAAAAGATTCACAACTTAGGGGATGCAGTGTGTCACATCATGCCACTAAGAGGAATGAAATATGCTGAGATAAGTCACACTTATGAAAGAAATTATACCCAATGTTATCCACAAAGTGAGAAAATGCATCAAGTGAAGTAAGCAGGCTACACTAGGAAGCACGAGCAAAGGGAAAAACAACTGAAAATACAAAAAAATAAAAGTAAAACAGAATAGTGCCAGTGTATGCCCCCACTTTAAAGGGATTGCTACACACCGCTTTGTGAGAAATTTATTTAAAGTAGAGAAAATCGCAATGCAAAGCAAGCATGAGAGCCTATCAAGCAAAGAGTATCCAAGAAAGGCTACGTCATGCAAAAAAAATAAGCAAGCGAAAGAGAGGGGGAAAGAGGTCCCCAAAATGGAAAACATGAAACACACAAGGGATCTATGTATTTGAGGTCAGTATGTTTGTTGCTGAAAATTTTAGAGACCATGGAACTATCATCATCTCCTCCAACATAAAGAATGAGAAGAAGGACACATAGAGAGTGAAGACAAAATGAAAAAGAAGAGTCATTTTGGGTCAAAATGGAGGAGACATAGGATGTCTCGATGCTTTGCATCATCCCCAAAAAGGACCAAAGAAAGAAAAAGACAAGATACAAAAGAAAAGGAGCCTTAGTGTTTGAGTGAACATGAAGGAGGCCGTGTGGTCTCGATGCATTGCATCATCCTCAAATGAAAGGCAAGAAGGGCACATAAAAGGAAAGATAAAGGAGGTCATTTGGGTCAACATGAAGGAGACATTGCGGTCTCAATACCTTGAATCATCCCCTAATGAAAGATGAAAAGTGTGAAAGAGAAAGGAAAATAGGTTCATTTGGGTCAACATGAAGGAGACATTACGATCTCAATGCCTTGCATCATCCCCAAATGAAGGGTCAAAACAAAGGGCAAAGGAGAAACAAAAAAAGGGAAAAATAAGGTTTCCTTTTGGGTCAACATGAAGGAGAACTGGTGGTCTCAATGCTTTGCATCATCCCTTAAAAGGAAGGGAGAAACATAAGGCAAAAGGCAAAAAGAAAAGAAAATGCATGACATATAGAAGAAATAAGATACATATAGAAGAATAACACAAACATCAAACAAAACTGAGAATACAAGATGCACAAAAATGAACACAATACTAGTTAGGCAAGTGTAAGGCAACCGTGATGCTGAGTATCCACCTCCCCATTTCGGTGGGGAAAAGTGGGAGGTGAAAAATAAAGCTAAGGGACAAAGACAATTACATTACTAGGACAAGGCTAGCAACCTCTTGCCCCCACTAAGTGTAAGGTCAGAGTGAGCCAAGATAGGTGATGGGAAGGTTCGTTCTACCACTATTACATGTATGAGTACATGAAAGCTTACTAGGGTGCAATAGGGTAACACTCATTATCGATGAAGTGATACTTACTCAGAATCTCACGCAGATGGTGACATTCATCACTTCAGTGGTCTAGAACATGATGATAAGCACAATGTGGTGCATTGGAATCTCAATGATGAATGACCAACCTATTGCGATGGGGTAAGGTGATAAGGCCTTTGTTTAAGAGGATGTATAATTATCTCTCACATTCAGGTGGTGGATGGAGAGTAAATTTAAGTTTCTACAATTTATATGGCCTCTTATAGTGGCTAGTCTCATTGACCTCGAAAGATGGGATGGGAGCGAGAGGTCCTGAAATGATTGGGGATTTTGCATTGTTGGTAAGAGGAATTTATGGCCTTTCCTGAGGAAGGATAACATCCAAGTTGGGAGGGTTATGAATGATTACCATTCCATCATCACAGATGTTAAGGAACTCTCGAGGGTGCACTCTAGGATGAGGGGGATCATGATAACCAATGCCCGTATGGTGTTCATCGGATTGCAATTGGTCATAAAATTTGTGAATCTCATGTTCATTAGTAAGATCACCACCTTGTTTTCTTAACATGGTGAACCCTTTACCATAATTTTGGTGAAGGTTAATGGGATGATGGGTGACAAGATTGTTGTAATATGGTTGAGCAATGATAGGGGTGGAAGAACTAGGCTTACCTTGAGTAGGTAGCTAAGGTTCAATATTGGTTTCTAGATGAAGGTAAGCAAGTAAATCATGGGATGACATGTTGGGAAATGGGGGTGGTTGCATGGATGGGTAAAAGGTTGCATTGGCTTCAAGATAATCCAGGCACTCATTAAGGAACCAACATATGCTAGCATCATCCTCTCTAAAGATGTCAATCTCCACAGGGGGACATTTTGTAGGATTAGGATGAGAAGGAGTGGGTTCAAGGTCATGAGGATCAATGGAAAAAGTGCAGCTTGACATGTCAATTAAGGATTTGAGGGAAGTCCATAAATTCTTGAAAGACATGGCCATGATGAAGGTTCAATGATGGGCAATAAGGGGATCAACTAGCAAATCTGAAAAGTAACACATAAAAACAAAGACAGAAACCAG
This sequence comes from Sequoiadendron giganteum, assembly GCA_007115665.2. NCBI lineage: Eukaryota > Viridiplantae > Streptophyta > Pinopsida > Cupressales > Cupressaceae > Sequoiadendron > Sequoiadendron giganteum. Next base: position 44,421,945 of record CM021105.1, on the reverse strand, counting down.
AAATGTAGACCAGGTGCTGGGAATGATAGAAAGTGGGATGCAAATTGTGTAAAAGGACTAGGTCACCCAGTGTGGCAACTTAGTCCCAATGGTGCTGTTTTTGAAAGTTTTGTGAATTTGTACCTGATTTTTATGGTTTTTCTGATATTTGGGTGCAAACAGAAACTAAAAGTGATTTTTTTTTGTGTATTCTTATTAACAATGCAATCTAATGTGCAAAATTACCATGAATTTTCACTAAATTCACTTTTATGATTAACCATAGGACGTAATCAATGCAAGCTATTTTGAGATGAAATGTAGAAAATCATAAAGCTAGCTGGTGTCAATGGTTGGGTTCACCAAAATAAACCGCCAAAAACATATATTTTTGAACTAGGGAAAGAGGATTCCATGACTAGGCTCTTAGGTGGGAGAATGACTCTCTTTCCTCTAGGTTGAATATGTTTAAGGCTAAGTTCATTCAAAAAGAGGGGGGATGGATTTGATGATGGTTGTGAATATGTGTGATGTGTGGCTAAACTAAAATAAAAATGAAACTAATCTAAATATATGCAAATGTAAATGAAACTAAACTAAACTAATGCTAAACTACCTTAGAATGACCCAAAAGTGTGTTTTTTGGAAAATGATAGAGCGGGACAAAAAGTGTGTACCTGGAGAAATGATGTTGCAAATGGATGCCCTCAAAAGCTTCTGGAAAATTCTTGTTCCGAGGAAAAGGACACTTATGCCAACTGGGGCGACCTAGTCCTCCAACTAGAAAACTTTCCCTAAACAGGTTTCAGGGAAATGGGTATCCAAAAACACAGAAACGCTTTTTCGGGCCTAGCACAAGGACAAGGTCAGCAATAGGGGCGACCTAGTCCTCTTATGGCTTTCCAAGGAATTAGGCTTTTGTTTTGTGGGTCCCTATTGTTGTTCCCCTATTTTGCAGCAATCTATGACAAGAATTCCTAAATTTGACTTGCAATTTGTCTTTTTGTCCTTCCTAGGGCTTGAGATTTGTAGTTGACTAGTGGAGAATGTTTTGTTCTTCCTGCAACACTTTGTCCTTCACCTAACTTGCATCAAAATATCTACAAGAACATGCAAAAACCAAAAAAATTTAGGCTTAGATAATAGCGGTTTGCCTAAGTCAAACCCCTTTGTAGGTGATTAAACCCAAATGAGATAAACAAAAAGGAAAGCAAGAGTGAATGATAACACAATAGAATAGATTACCAAACCTTTGTTGATGGTCTACAACATGCATGAGCAGCTTCAATGAAGGAGGTCTGAAAACCTGAATGCTTATATGCTTGCTTGGTTTCTTGAGTACTTGATGATTGAGAGCAAGAGAGTGAAAGTGAAGGAAAGAGAGTAAAAATGAGCTTGGAGAGTCTAAGAGAGGAAAAATGGAGGAAAAAACCCTTATTTGTATAAGTGAAACCCTAATTTTCTTGAGATACAACCTAATGGGCGAACCCTAGGGTTCAAGAGGCAAGATTCCCATTAAATCTTATTTAAATTTTTAAATTTATGCTTAGAGGGACTAGGTCACCCAAAGTGGCGACCTAGTCCTCCTAGTCAAATTTTGATGATTGTGGGGAATTGATTTAAGTTTAATAAAGTTAACTATATTTGGCTCTTGGAACACACTTAGGTCAGGATTAAAGATGCATTAGAAGGATAAATTAGCATATGAAAAGGGTTGATTTAGGGGTGATAAGCCTAGATAAGTGTGAAAATGCAACACAACACTTTACAACACTCTGTCTTAAGGATTAGGGAGGTGTAAGAATGTATTATTTAGTTGAATTATGTTGAAAGGGTCTTATAAAAGTGAGGAAATGTATTACAATAGTTCACAAGACCTTAGTAAAACATTGTTAGGTTAGTGTTGAATTGCAAGCTTACAAGGTTGAATTAAGGTAATCAAGACCAAAATCCACTGAAAAAGGCCAAAATAAGTGAAAAAGTGCCAAGCTATACACTTTTTGGTGACGCAATCAACATATCCATCTTTTAAAAGTTGTTAAACAAAAAAAACTAATACCATAAAAGAAATCATTTATGGAAACAAGAAAATTTCTGCCAATTTTCTATTGTGTGATATATGATATGGTTTCATTAAATGTTTGATGGGCCTTGCATACTTTTCTTGCTCAGGGGTTTGGCTAGAGCCCATGAGGCTTCATGATGTCAATATGGCAGGGAGGAGAACAAGCATCGATTTTGTGGTTTTTCCTTTCACCATCATACATTGGCTGCTACAAAAACACAATATATTTTATTTTTCCAACTACGTTTTCTCCATGCTTATAGAGCTATCTTTTCATCTTGGTAATTGAACTATTTAAACCTAGTTCTTTATGATGATTCCCATTTTATGTAGGTTATGATACCAATTATATGATGTGATCCTAATTTTTTTTATGTAAATAAAACCTTGCCAATCTCTTAAAACCTATACACAGCTAACAAAATTTGAAATATATTGATATAAGATTGAAGCTATATCATTCAGTGGTAAATATTGAAGAAAAATAGAGAATTGTATAAGAGGTATTAGAATAATAGTAATTTTCTATTAAATATTATAGACAAAAACCCATATTAAATAGAGCTTTAAAATATGGAGCATAGAAGAGGAAAACTACAATAATAAATAGTTTGTTATGGGGAGCTAAAAAGAACAATATCATGAATAACAATTTGGTATCATGAAGTTCAAACTGTTAGTGTTTGTAGCTTAGGGAGATATTTTCTCCTAAGTTAATACAATAAATAATTTATAAGGAAAGTTGGCCTTAATCACAAATTATATTATTTCTTAAAAGGAGGCCAACCTATGTGAAGAGTCGCCATGTTTTGTATATATACAAGGTGGAATAAAGTCATTTATAGACTCATATTCACATTCTCTATAGAGCACAAGTTTTCCCTTTAGCACCAAATTATCATCTTGTAGAAGCAAATCGACTTTAAGGAGATACATATTTATCTTGGCATCAAAGGATATGTGCTATTACTCATTGTATTAATTAGCCCTTGAGAAGGGTCTAATTGTAAAGCAGATTTATGCTCCTATTCATCCTATATATAAGAGTTATATGTTGTCAAGTTTTTATCCCTCAAGAAGGAGGGTTTTCTTAGGGTAGCTTGCTGTTTTCATTGTTCTTGTGTTGTTATTCTACTTATTTCATTTCCGATCCTAAAAACTAACACAAATAATTGAGGAAAAAAGAATATCAAGACACATATTGATACAAGACATATAACATGTTCCATCCAAACAAAATAACACATACTTTGTGCAAAAAAAATTGAAAGAAGTGCAAAGGTATAGGTGAATGTCATGTTTGTACTTTATACCCATCTACAAAATTTTAGAATTTTGAAACTTAAAAAGAATAATTCTTTTACAATTTCTCATTTTTGTCTACAATATTCAATGCCAAATAATATAACTTCCATTTTGAATTGACAAGATAACTATTACATAGATTTCTTGTGTTCTATCAATATCCACTTGCCCATAACAAACTATTCATTATTGTAGTTCACCTCTTCTATTCTCCATGTTCTTAAGTTTTATTTATTGTGTCTTTCCTTTTTAATGTTCACTATGGGATTCTAAGACTTTTGTTTTTTAAATATAAATATAATTTATTACCTATGTTTGAATGCATATATTCATACATTCATTGAGCTTGTCTCGCTGTTTGCACAAGGTATACCTACATCTTGTTTATGTGATCTCTTCTATTGCAGATACATTACATATTATTTGTTATAAACTATACAACTATTTATATTTCTTAATTTACATATTATCTACGAATTACACATGTTCACCACACTAAACGTCAAATCCTCCTTGTGACTAACTGTTTCACCAAAAAGTGTATAACTTGACACTTTTCGCTCATTTGAAACTTTTCCTATGGACTTTGGACCCTTTTTATTCTCTTTTTACATCTTTCCAAGCCTTTTCATGAAGTGTTGTAAGGTGTTGCAAAAAAATTTCACTCTCTCCTAGGCTTGTCATCACTTAATCAATAGATTATTATGCCAAAATGACCCCTTTATCCTCATACATATCTTATCCTAGTGAGTTTTTTTGAGACAATCCCGAAAAGCACTAATAATAATATTTTAATTACCAAAAATCAAAAAAAATTGCCTAGGTGGACTAGGTCGCCACCTTGGGCGCAACCTAGTCATATATGGCATAAAATTCAAATTTAACTTATAATTCTTTAGGGATTTTGTCTCTAAAACCCTAAGGTCGGTTAGTATGAAGTTATTTTGAGGAAATTAGGGCATGAATTGTATAAATAACCTCCAAAACCCTAATTTCTCATTAGGTACCCTCATTCTTCTCAACACTCTCTCTTCTCATCTCTCATCCACTCCTTCTCAAGCAAGCTAGGGTTCCAGATTCTAGGTCAACAAGACATCATTGTTGAAGCACTCAAGGGTTCAATCCTCCCTTTTTTCAACTCAATATCATTCATCATAGCAAGGTATTGAATCTATCACTTCTCATTTCCTGTTTCATTACTTTGTTTCTTCATTTTATTTAATTATCTACAAAGGGGCTTGACCAAGGAAAGCTCCCATATCCTAATATCCAACATTTCTTCTTTCTCTTTGTGTGTGTTTGTCGATTTAGGTGCATTGGAAGCTTCAAGATCATTCAATAAGTTTTCCAAGCTCTCTAGGGTTGAAGAAACCCTAGTTGAAGCTTGCAAGACTTCCAGAGACCAGATTCTTCACTTTCGGGACCGGATACCTAAAGGAGTAGGAAACATAAACCAAAGGCCTCATATCCCATCTTCTGGTTCATAGAAATTCAAAAGAGGACTAGGTTGCCACTTTGGGTGTCCTAGTCCCACTGGAGTTTTTTTCCAAAAAAAATGGTAGATCTGGATACCCTTTTGGCTAAAACGGGCTCTAGAGTAGTTTTCCAAAATTTGCTTGAAGAAGGAATAAATCGTGCCACTTGGCACAAGTGTCCCTTTCAGCTTCAACATCAAATTTAGAAGTATTTACAGCCCCTACAAGGTTCCAAGTGCACCCCTCTTCAATCTCATTCATTTCTGTAATAGTTTGTACATATTTCTTAGGTTATTTTGTATATATCTGCACACCTTCATGTGTTTTCCAGCATAGTTTCATTTCATAGTTTAGTTACATTTAGGGCACAATCACACACACATTCACATTAAGCCCCTAACTCCCTCTTCGAATGAACACCCAAAAACACCAAAATCACTAAGTGAAAGAGAGCCATTCATCCAAAAGTTAGCTTCTAGGGTGAAAAACCCTAGAATCTCATTGGAGAATACTCTTTCCCTTCTTGTGTTCATGTCTTTTGTGGTTCACTAACTATATTTGATTGAAAAAAAATTAGATTGCAAACATTCTCAACTATAACTATACATCTCCACAATACTAAATAGCTTTGTGATCACATGTTTGGTATGGTATACAAGCTACAACTACATTCTGTTTATATATAAGGTAAGGTTGTATGTCCTTTATTCCATGTCTTATTTCATGACTACATGTCAAATTCTTTGTCTTAAATGATACAACTATACAAAAAAAATTAAATGTAAAATACTAATTTCAACTAAAGAAAATTCTCAGGTTAATGATATGATATTTCCACAATATACAATGCTTAAGATTTGTTATTTCTGGATATTTGATTGTGTTTTTGTTTCTCGAGGAAAAAACTCAAACATAATCAAATATCAAAAACAACAAACTTAGGCTCCCAAGCATGGCGTTCACCATTGATCATAGTGGTGGGCAATGTATGTTATTGCTCGAGGGTTTGATGGCAACCCATGAGGCTGCATGACCCAATTTGGCAAGGTGGAGAGTAAATTCAATAAATATTATGGTATTCATAGATATAAGATGAGTCCATATTCTCCATAATAAAATGGAGTTGCAGAAAGAATGAAAAGGAAATTGATGGAGAAGGATAGGATTATATTGAGTGGTGTTGGTCTAGAACAAAGGTTTTTTGTTGAATTTGTTGCCACTGCTTGTTACTTGATTAATAGGTCTCCTACATCAGCTCTTGGTGATAAGATGCATTTACAGGTATGCTCGGGTTGCAAGCCTTCATTGAGACATCTTAGAGTTTTTGGTTGTGAGGGATATGCACATGTTCCAAAGGAGAATCAAACAAATCTGGAGAGCAAGGTTGTGAAATGTATCTTCATCGAATATAGTTATGGTGTGAAATATTACAATATTTGGGATGCTATTTCACAGAAGGTAATACATAGTAGAAGTGTGATTTTAGAGAAACTAAGCCTTCTTCTATTAAATTGCAGTTAGAACAAAGTAAATAGGAAGATGTGATTCAATTTCCTCCTACACTTGAGAAAGTTGAATTGAGGCCCAAGGATAGATAAGAAGTTGGGGAGAGCTCATCTAGCTCTAGATCTTCAGAAGAGGAGGAAGAACCTCCAACTCAACCTATTCCTAGGTCTACAAGGAATAGAAAACCACCTGAAAGGCATTTACCTAATTATTGTAGATGTGTAGTGTAGTAAAATTTTTACCCTTGCATTTTCACACTTGTTTGGGCCCTCCTTACTTTATTTATCCTTCTTTATGGATTAATTGGTCATATTTTGTGTCCACAAGCCCTATGAATGGCATCTTTTTCTAAGTAATCCCAACATTCTCCAATGCATAAATATTATCCTAATGATTCAGATCTGTGTGTCCCTAATTTTTGGTTGGACTAAAATGCTACTTAGGCATCTTTTCCCCCCTGAGGTCTCGAGATCCTTATTTTGAGGCATCTTAATTGGGACCCTTTTTGTTGTTTGTGCCCCAAGTTTCATCACTTCGGACTAAGACGCCACCTAGGGTGTCTTAGTCCTCGAGTAATTTTCTAGATTTCAATTCAAGTTTTGGTGATATTTAGCCTCCTTCATTTAATGAAATCATATGTCAGCTTGGTGTGATATAATTTTGGGATATTAAGCATAGATAAGTATAAATACAAGGTTCATTCATTCATTTTCATCCTAAGCAATCCAATTATTTTTGTGAGAGCATTTATAATATCAAATTGAGTCCACAAGAGCATTCAAGAGCAATTCATCAAGAATTTGGAGCCATCATCAATATTCAAGAAATGTATCAAAGTCTATTCTTGCATCATGTGCGTTTTTGTGCTAAAATTTGTGATGTAGGGTTTTTATTCAAGAAAGAAAGCAATTCAAAATCTATCAAGAATTTCAAGATCCATATCCATTCCAGCCATTTCACACAAGTTTGTAGACTTTACAAGGGTTTGGTGAGTTGTATCATTACATGTTTTTCATTCCCCATTTCTCTTTATTTCACTGTTTCATTTCAAGGTTTAATTGTACGAACAAGTGGTTTGACCAAGGCAAACCCCCATTCACTAACAATCAACAAGTTTTTTCCATCTTATATATTGGTGTTTGTAGATCTAGGTTGAAGACTTGAAGATCACTTGGAGTGCAAAGTTGTAAAAGTTGCAAAGTTGCATTGAAAAGTTTTCATCTTCATGAAAAATTACCTACAGGTCAGATTCAGAAGTTTCAGAACTTGAGATCTGAAAAGAAGCAAGTGCAGACCTTGGAGCTCAGGACCACATTGAAAATTTTCAAAAATTTATAATGCGCTAATACACCACCTTGGGCATCTTATTCCTCCCAAGCATATCTTTCAGAGATTATTTCAGATCTAGTTCTGACATCTAAAGATTTTGTATATGCCTCAAAAAATAGCAGCGTGACTAATACGCCATATTGGGAATCTTAGTCCCCAAAGGCATATTTTGACAACTTCCTTTCATTTCCAGAATCCCCACATCATCTCCAGACTTCCCAAGTACACATACCCTAACTTTGTGTTGCATATTTTCATTATTTGCATCCCTCATTTAGCTCATTTTAGGTCAGTTTGCATATCACATTGTGTTTTCCAACCTTTGTCTTTTCAAGGCATTTGCTTGGTGGTGAACCCCTTAAAGATGAAAAGAACCCCCTCCTAGGTCCTCCTAATTGAGAATCGACTCACCTTGTGAGGTTGATAGTCAATCGAATTAGGGTTCTTAGGGCATGATTGAATGACCTAGATAGAATAGGAGGTAGCCATCCCCCTTCCCTATTTTATCTATGGTTCAAGATGTATTTTTTCTTTGAATACTAACATGGATGAAAATAGACCTATAGAAGAGGCACTAGGTATGAATGGTGTGGAACCCTAGAAGATTTTGATGGATTAATAAATAGCATCTTTGAAAAATAATGATGCATGGGATCTTGTACCATTGCTTGAAGAACGAAAACCTATTATTTGTAAATGGGTGCTCAAGAAAAAGATTGGTTCAGATGGAAGTAGTGAGAAATACAAAGAAAAATTGGTTGTGAAGGGTTAATCTCATGTTGAGGGTGTTGATTATGGTGAGATATTTTCTCCTATTGCAAAAATGACATCAATCAGATTTTTTCTTTCTATTGTCACAAATTTTGATTTAGAGGTTGAGAAATTTAATATGAAAGCTAGTTTCCTTCATGGTGATTTGGAGGAGGATATTTATTTGACATATCCAGAGCACTACATGGTGTAAGATAAAAGTAAATTAGTTTGAAAATTGAAGAAATCTTTGTATGGTTTAAAAAAGAGTCCTAGGATGTGGTACCTGAAATTTGATACATATGTGTTGAGTTTGGGATCTGAGCATTCTAAATCAAATCATTATGTTTATTATAAAACTCATGGTGATTGTTTCCTATTTATTACATTATATGTTGATGATATGTTAATTATTGGCAAAGGGAAAGTTATGATTTTAGAACTAAAATCTCAACTTACTACTAAATTTGAAATGAAAGATCTTGGTGTAGCTAAACAGAGTATTAGGATGGAAATTAAAAGAGATAGAGTGAATAGAAAGTCATGGATTGGCCAAAGTAAGTATGTGGATTCTATTTTATAGAGGTTTCATATGCAGGATTGTAGACAATTGTATGTCCATGTTTTAGTTGGAACAAATTTATCTATTTCAGACTATCTTACATCTCCATTAGAGATGGAAGACATGAGTAGAGTTCCTTACCAAAGTGATGTTGGAATTTTGATGTATGCTATGGCTTGTACTAGACTAGACATTACCCAAGCCGTGGGAGTTCTTTCCAGATATATATCTAATCCTAGTAGAGCTCATTAGGATGTAGTTAAAAGAGTCTTTAGATATTTATTGGGTACCTAAGATTATTCCTTATGTTATCATAATAATATGACTGGAGATGAGATTTCCCTTAATATTCATGGTTATGTGGATTCACACTGGGCAGGTGTTGTTGATAATAGAAAATCCACCACTGCTTATGTGTTTACTTTATTTATTGGTGCAATTAGTTGGATGAGTAAGCGATAGGTTGTGGTTTCTTTGTCCACTACTAAAACTGAGTAATATATGGAAACTACTCATGCTTGTAAAGAATCCATTTGTCTTAAGATACTATGTTGAGATATTGGTATAAAACAAGGTCCAATGACAATTTATTTTGATAGTCAGAATGTGACATTTCTAGCCAAGAACTTGACATTTGATTTCAAGATAAAGCACATTGATGTATAGTATCATTTTGTTAGAGATATAGTCAAATATGGAAGGTTGAAGCTAGTTAAGGTAGAGAATTTGATGAATTTTGTTGATTCTTTAACTAAGACTATGAGCATAGAGAAGTTCAGATGGTGTTTAGAGACTATGGGCCTTTCAGCCAATGGAAATTAAAGAGACGATGTTTACACCCTCAGGTTTCTCTTGCAAGGCATTTGAAAAGTGGGAGATTTGTTGGAAAAATGTATCTCAACCTTGCAATTATATGTGGTTTATTGTTGATAGGATGCATAAATATATTTATATTAATGTTTTCTAGTTACAGCGATAGGTGTGTACAATGGCAACATAGAGCGAAATGTGAGTGTGTTAACTTTTTCAAGACATTTCTAGAATGGATACATACATTAAATAAAGGATATATTGTAAATCTGGACCATTCATTATTAGGTTTTAGATCTAATGGAAGATACTTTGTTGGCCTGTCTTGCCCTAGAATGTAATTCTATTTTATGTGGGAATTGTATTATGACTCTGGTAGAGATTGTGATGATTTCTAAGAGTCTGATAGTAGTTGTGTTGTCTCTTGATCTATGAGTGGTGATACTTGTATGAGAAGCTTTCTCTACAAGTATATTGTATTCTTTGTGATTTACTAAATAATATATTTTGGTGACTTTTGGAGTGTGGGGTTTTTCTCCCCTTTGCAAGTATATTGTAATCTTTGTGATTTACTAAATAATATATTGGATGACTTTTGGAGTGTGTGTTTTTTCTCCTGAAACGGTTTTCCCCACGTAAATCACTGTGTCATGGTATGCATGATATTTATGTTTATTTGTGTTTAAGTTTCTATAACTATTAAAGATATGTATAGGTTTTACATTATTCTCCTCTCAAGATTAGTCTAAGAAGTTGTTCTGCTACCTTAGCCTCCTTTCAAGTCTTCTCTTTTGGTAATGCTTCACTTATGCTTACTTATAGTTTCTATAAGTAAATCCGAATTGAACGCATTTTAGCTTGCTCTAAAGTGTATTGGACAACTTTCCCTAGTTCCCTACTAGATATTTTGTTTGTAGCTTTGTCATGCAGCGAGGTAGTGGGTAGACATTGTTAGTGCCAACATATGTAATACCCCTCCGTTTTGCTCCTTATTCGGTTTGCTTTATGTTATGTTTGTTTGCAGTTACTTTGATACTAGATACATTTTGTTATGATGTTTTGTTCGCTACTATTGAGCAACAACTATTATTGTGTGATGTGTTGATCTAATTATTGTTTCACATGCATTATGGATTAACGATGTTGTAGAGTTAGCATGAGATGTTATTATGAGACTATTGGAATTATGATGGAAGTGTCAGTTTTGATGAGTGTATTGGTGAAGAAGACGGGTTCACATCACTCGCTTGCAAGTGCCCTACGAATCCGCAATTCCTTCTTCGTGGTGTGTATTATATGTTGGATATATTGTATGATGTTGTTTACTTGGTTGGAGGATTGCAGGTACATGATACCAACTCCACCTGGGTTCATAGGTTTGAGCATGTCGATCCAATGGTTAAGTTGAATGGGAGATAGTAGCTAGGTAACATGTGTCAAGTTTACACCCTAGCCTTAGTGTGTGTGTCAAGTCATTGTCAGTCTTGCTTTAATGTTATTTAATTATGAAGGATTCTTGATTTGGAAATAGATATTTAGAATAATTGCATTTAAATCATGTTGATGATTGTTTAATTTAAGTAATGCAATGTGGATAAAAGTTTATATTTAAAATTAATTAATTATATTTAATTTATTTAATCAATGAAATTCAATCCAAGGGGGTTGAATTTAGTGATTAAATAATTAAATTAATTAATTAAACGTGATGCAAGAAAATGAAAGGAAATAAAAGAATTAAAATTAATTTTGGAATTTAATCTCAACGTGTGCGAATTAAATTAGAAATTGTAATTAAATGTTTATTTGGAAAATAAGTTTCAACTTTGGAAATTAATTTATTATTTGAAATTGTATTTTAAATTGAAAGTGGGCTTTCAAAAATTGAAATTGAAATTGAAATTAATATCTAATTTGCATGCAATGTGAATTAGGGTTGTAAAAATTGAAATTGAAATCAATATCTAATTTGCATGTAATGCGAATTAGGGTTGTATTAGGTATTTTTGATTTATAAAGAATACATGTTTTAATATTAGGGGAGAAATTTTTTTAGAAAAATTCATTTTTACAGCAAAGAAGAAATTTTGGAAAAATTTGCACAAAGGAAGGTTTGAAGAAAGTTTGATTATAGAATTGATTGGAGGAAAGATTGTTTGCATTTGTTGAGTTTTTGGATTGGATTCATTGGATGATTGAAGAAAATTCAGGAAATCTTTGGAGGAGGCTTGCAGCAGAAATTCATCTCTTCCTGTAGCTTCTTGAGCTAGGTTTTCTTCTGTGTTTTTATTGTTTTTGATTTTTTTTAAAATAGTAGTGATTAAAGATTTGTTTGTTAAATCTATTTTAGAAAATAAATCTGTTGTTAGAAGAAAATAATCAAATAAATTTGCAGCTTTTGTTTTGTGAAAATTCTTGAGTGAAAATTGTGAAAACTTCAGTTGAATTTAATTTGTTTGAGGAAATCGATTATTTTATTTTGGATTCAAACATAGAGATTGAGCAATGTTTTTAGATTGTTTTTAGAATATGAAACCCTCTGTTTATTATTAAAAATCAGATTTTAAAATCCACAGGGTAGTTATATTTTTCATGGTAAAATGGTCTGGTTGCATCACGTATAACTCCACTCACACAAACTGAGTTGTCAAGAAATTTAAAGGGTTTATGCAGCTTGGAATTTTCTTACCCCTGTAAAAATATCGCAAATACCCAGATCGTAGTTTTTGAGTTATGCTTGAAACACGAGACTGTTGTTAAGTTATTTTCCCATGGCTGCTCTGATAATAAAATAATAATAAATTGATATTTATAAATATTAATATTTTATGTATTGTTATTATAATATCAAAATATTATTTAATAATATTTTATATTATAATTTATAATATTAAAGTATTATATTTATTTATATTATTTTAAATAAAATTTGTATATTAGATTAGTGGAAATAAAATTATAAACGTATGGGAAAATTATTGTTTATTCTGAAATGGCATGTTAAAGTTTAATTGAAGGAGTTAAATATCTTATTTAAAGAATGCATAATTTAAGATTTAATGGTGAAATTTAAATTCATGTGTAAAAGGTCCAATTATTAATTTGATTTAATTGGAAAAATATATATATGATATTGGGTTATAGTCCAAATATTGATCTTATTTTAACACAATAAGTTATTGAAGAGACCAAATGTTAATTTGATTAGTTTTATAATGATTTAATTTGCAAGGGCAATTGGTTATTTAATTTAAAGCGAAATGTTTTGAGTTATAGTGAAAATACTTATTTTGTTAAGAGCGATTAGAGAATTAAATATTAGTTTAATTTCTCTCCTATCTGAAAAGATGAATTCTTAATTCAGTTTTATCGATATAATGAATTATGTAATGAATTGTAGAAATTAGAAGAGTTAGTTGTGTATCTGAAAGAAATATTTTTATTGGAACTGATTAGTATGCATAATTCAGTTTAATAGGAAAAATGTATTTTATATTAAATAATTAAATCATTTGAGTTAGTTGGAAAATGAAAGGAATCCAGTTAATAGAGAACTGATGTTAGTTTTAGAAGTAAACATTGAAATTGATTTAAATTGTTTAAATTAGTATTTCTTGTATTTGGAGATTGAAGATACTTGTTTAATTATTTCAATTAAGTTGAAAGAGCAAAAGTTTTATATTATTGAGAATAGGGATTTTAAAGGATAAAATTAGAATGCATGGTATAGATTTTGGATAGAAAATTTGAATATAGTATTTGCAATAGTTTATGTTGTATTAGACGTGAATTTAGGAACTAATTTTATTGGAAAAGACAAATATTTGTTTTGTTTCATTTATTTTCATAGAGCAATTTTAATAGTTGTGATTGGAATATTAAACAATATATATAATTAAGTTATTAATATATATATTTGGTGTATACATAATATGGAACATAAATATACATATATTAAGTGTAAATTCATTATCGTATTTTATTTTAATAAGAAGCATGCAATATATTATTGAATAGAGATTTTAAAATGGTTTGATTAGTGTATATGGGAAAATGGATAGAGAAACAATATTTTATGATATAAAAGGGATTGAATGTTTTAAATAGAAAATTGAATGAGATGTAAGATTTGGTTAGGAAATGGAAAGAGTTTACTTGCATGGATTGTGTTGATTTAAAGGTAAATTAAGAAGTTGTTTATATTGATGAGGCAAATGGCTATTTTAATTTATTATATTTTAAGTAGAGCAATTAATTTATTGTGAATGAAATATGAAGGAGATATGGATTTAGTATATCCAAAAATAGTAATGCTCTTGTGATTGCCTTGAATGTTCTAGTTCTCTATATTTCGTAAGGGGATGTAAGTTCAAATTGTTTAAGATTTCTTATAATGGAAATAAAAATATGGGTATATGATTATTTGAGTTAACCCTGTAAGTGTGTCTTTGACCTTGTTGATGTTACCTATTGAATCTATGGGTTTAGAAAATCCAAATATTAGATTTGATTTATGACTTGAATGTTTTTGTTGCTATGAATTCAAGTTGCATTGGGGGTTTTGGGATCTAGTGTTAGTCCTAAATTATAAGTCTTCCAGAAGAACTTAGAGGATAAGGGTTGTTGAATCTTTATGTCATCCAGTTGTTTTCCCTTGGGTAGTGCATGTCGTCCTTTCAGTTTTACCCGATTTTCATGAACGAGGATGTTTTGTACCTCCTGTGAAAGGAATGGACTATGTGTTGTTGCCTCCAAGATGTTTGGAGTGTGTTCTATTATTTATATCCTCCTAGAGTTGGAGTGGTTATGTTTTCTAATTTGTGTGCACTTGAGATTCCCTTAGTGATTGGTATTTGTATACGTGTATAGTTCTTTGAACATACTTGGTCTATTTTATGTTTGGAAGCAATGTCAGTGATGAGAGAGTTGTTCTTGTTTATTGCATTTGTTTTGGTTATTTCAGTATGAGTTAGTTTAAGTTTTCCTTTGGTTAGAGGTTGTGGATCTTTGTCTTTGTTATATTGTTACTATCTCTTAGCATGGGGGGTGGGCCTTCGGGAACCACATGTTGGGTGGAACATGCACCAAAACCGTTGGGTCCCCCTTGATCTTTAGTTCATGGAGGTGAGACATCCAGATGGATAGCTCGTGGTTCTATTGTATTTTCTTGCATTGTAATATTTATATTTGTATAAGTTATTTTATCCCTCTTATGTTTATGAGGTGAGATTATGTAATTGTTATACTTTTGTACTATTGTCTCATTCTGGGAATGAGGGATGTAACTATTGGATTAAGTTAATGTTTATGAGATTGTATCTTGGATGTTCATCTTGTTATGTTATGTGGTATTCTTATGATGTATGATGTTTATTTCATAAAGCTCATAATGCTTTGGTTATATGTAATATGTATGTGTGGGTTTAAGTAATCCTAACCTTGTAGCCTTAGAGGTTGTTGTTAATTAGTAACTGAATGTGTATGTTATTACACTTTAAAAATAAAATAAAAATTTGTTCACTTAAGTTGTTAATTACAACTTCCTTTAGGGTTGCAAGGAGGGGCATTACAACATACACGTTTTTCTTTTTGGAAAATTTTAACTTATTAAAGGAAAAGGTATAAATGTATTCACCAGATTACATGTTTTGCTTCTCCCTACTTCCCCACTAACTTCTTTTCTTACATCACTAAAGTGTAGCGAGGTAGCTGGGAAACTTTGTTACTACGAACCCACACACTTTTCTCTTCTCCCTACCCCCTCACTATATTCCTTGTTGACATCACTTATGTGTAGCGAGGTAGTAGGAAAACATTTCTGTCAATAGCTACACATGTACAAATGTAGTATATAATATCCTATGCAACAATAGTGTATATAGCATAAATTTTTGTTCTCTGTTCACTCTAGATCCACATATACATTTTTTGTCTATATAAGGACCATACAAAAGTATTGATCTAGGTAAATTTTATATGTAAGTATGGGTCTGTGTAAAGCTCATTGGAAAGTAATGTGCCATTTGATGTTCTGGTCAAGTTATAAATTGTATTACGTTGCTGAATTTTTACTGACCAATTTTTGGTTACCTAGCATCTTTTTCTAATTATCCTTTAAATTCATCATAATACATATCAACTTTAAGTCTTTTGCGAAAAAAAAGAATATTAATATTTAATTATTTGTTCAATAACCGTAAACTTATAAAATTTTAAATTATTAAAAATATGATATTCCAATCTCATACTAATTAAATGAATACTTAATTTAAAAATAAAAATAAATTATTAAGTAATTTTAAACCAACTTTGACAACTACAACTCATTTTAAATTTTCACAATAAAATAAAATAGAAAGTATATGTAAAAAATTATGATATAAGAATATAAAATTAGATTTAACATTAGTTTCATTATTATTATAATTATAATTTAATTTTATCAAATTTAGTTTGAATGGGAGAAATGAATGGCATAATTTTAAGAGTATATTTAGGTAAGAAAGAGAAGCTAGTTTTCAATTAAAAAAAAATACATAAAGTATGGATAAAGTATGTTAGTGGTGAGAATAATAGTTATATAGGGTTAGAATATATTTATTTTAAATGAATAAAGGTAGGGTTTTTCAAAGGGTCTTTTTACTTTTTTAACAAAGAAAGATAAAATATTAATGGAAGTTACCCAACAAAAACTATTAAACAACACAATGAAAAGAAATAAACACCACAAATGTAATGTTATAGTATTATAAATTTATATTTATCATCATTTCTAAAATAATGGTAAGAATATCATAGAAAAATTTACAATAGAATATTTCCTATAAATAAGGCTGACTAAAACTTGTTTAATTAAAGTATTTAAATGTATTTTTTTAAGAAAAAGTAATGTGTTTTGTATGGAATGTGGATAAATTATAATCCTTAAATAAAAGTAAATTGTAACTTGAAACATTCGAAATGGATTGTTTTATGGTTTAGGACATAGAACAACACATTTCATAATCATTCATTCAAGGAAAACCCTAGAGATCTCAATCTAAAGTATGCAAAGGAGAAAGAGATCTAGCAATAGGGTTGTCCTAGGGTCTGACTATAAACTAAAGAGGGGTTCACCACCAAGCTAGGGCTTGGAAAGACTAATGAGATGCAAGATCTAATTATGAAACTTAATGATATGCAAGACTTAATTAAATGATCCAAAAATGCATGTGAATCAAAATAGAAAGTTGGGAGATGAAAGGTGTACACCTGTAAACATGAAGAGATATGGATGAAGCTCTGAAATACCGAAAACATAGATTTTTAATGTTGAATGGGACTCATATGCTAGACTAGGTGATTTAGTCCCAGATTGGGGTTTCTAGGTAGGAATTTGTTTTTGGCAGTGTAGATTCAGGATCTGCAAAAATCTAGAAATTTTCCTATACTAGGACTCATATTCCAAAAGTGCCATATCAGTCCAGTTAGGGTTTTCTAGAAATTTAAAGTCTGCTTCTGGTCTTAAAAGTTTGCTCTATCCTTTTAACCTGATTTCTAGATCAAAAACTTTGATTTGTAAAGTGTAGATGTCTTCCAATGATCTCCAAACTTTCTCTTCCATATGTCTTCAACCAAGATCTACAAATCACATAGGTAAAGAGAAGGGAAAATGTTGTTTTGTTAGTGGAAAGAGGTTTTTCTTAGTCAAACCTCATTTTGGTAATCAAACCTTGTAAGGATATCAAACAGGAAAAGAGAATGATGAATGAAAAAAAAAAAATGTTGTAACTCACCAAACCCTAGCAATAAAGTGTTGCAAACATGTATGAAGTGGATCCAATGGATGTAGATCCTGATTCTTGCTTGGATGTTATAGATATTGACTTGAATGCTAGCTTGAATCATGAAACCCTACATCACAAATATTAACTAAAAAACAAACATGATGCATGATGACTTTGACATGATGCTTGATGCTTGAATTATGCTCTAAAATAGTTGATAATTATCCCTTGAATGATCTTGAATTCTTTTGTAAACACTTGAATTCTCTTGTGAACTCAAATTTTCTATTAGGATGCTCATTCAATTTTCTAGCTCACTTGATTGCTTCTTAGGACAAAAATGAATGAAAAAAACCTATATCTATACTTGTTTAAGAAAAATTCCCCGATATTATAACACCACAAGACTACATTAGATCTAGGAGGATAAAATCCCACTAAGAATTTGAGTTATATTTAATTTTTTGGGCCACATGGGACTCATATACCAAAAGTGGCTTATCAGTCCCATTACGCATTAATTATGGGACACATTATCAAAATTTCTTAGATTCATGTGAAATTAGGATCAAGCCACTAAAACCTAGGTGGGACTAATACGTCCAAGATGCTGTATGAGTCCTAGATCACCAAATCTAGGCCACACAACCTAAAAACACTTGAATTATAACTAGATGTTGGTTTATGTTAGGATTATCCTTGAAAACATGCAATAAATTAAGGCTTGTGGATGAAAAATAAGGCCAATTAAGGCAAAAAGAAGCCCAATTAATAATGACAACCCTAGAAAAGTGTGAAAGTGTGGAACAAAACTTTACAACACCTTAAATAAGGTACAATTAAGTTCATTTAGCTCAAAAGGGCCCAAGACCTAATGTCAATGTGTCAAACACATTACAACACTAAATAGAGGAATATTTATGCTTAATTTAATGAGGGTCCAAACAAGCAAGGAAAATTAAAGGGATACTTTTTCTACTTCCACATTTAGCCCCCACTTTAGTGAGAGGATGAAATTGCTTCAAACTCACACTAAATTAGACAAACTTGCTTCAAGAGATGTCCCAAAGCACCAATTCTGATAAGATAGGATAACAAGGATCAAGAGGGGTGATCAAGCCCCCAAGATCAAGATCCTATAGCGAACCAACATAAGAAAAAAAGAATGAACATGAAAAATGATATAAAGAGAAACAAAAAGACACAATCATACACTACTAAAGACAAGGAGAAAATTAAAAAAAAAGAAAAGGGGTGGATCAAGCTTCGACCATTTTTCCATCGTGATGCGGATCAAATGTAGGCTATGTTTTCAAAAAATGTACGCTCACTGTGAGGAAATGAAATTCTAGGTTTTCTACTAGGTGAGTAATCCAAGAGCGTGAGATACATACACATGTGGTTGCTATGTGCTCACACACACTGAAAATGGGCTAAGGGAAATTCATGCCTTAGATTGACTTCCTATCCAACCATACCAAAGCTACACCTCCTGATACCTTTGATAACGTGCCACACAACAACGAACTTTGAGCTTCATGAGGAAAGAAAAGCTTTGTATTCTCGAGACTCATGAAAAAACAAGATGGCTCCACATGCATGCAAAGTGTTTTATGCAAGGTGGACATATAATTGAAAATAAAAATGCGACAATAGGGAACATTCAAATGAGTCTTGCTTAATTCAAGTGAGGTATTTAACTTAGGGAAAATAATGCCTAATGTCTCCAAGAGAGGACCATGTAAAGAATAGAAGATTCACAACTTAGGGGATGTAGTGTGTCGCATCAAGCCACTAAGAGGAATATGATATTCTAAGAGAGATCACGCTCTTGAGGGAAATCACACCCAATGTCAACCACAAAGTGAAAAATGCATCATATAAAATAAGAAGAATACACCATGAAACATGAAATGCAAAAAGAATAATGCCAATGTATTCCCCCACTATAAATAAATTGCTAAACACCATGTTGTGAGAAATTAATTTAAAGTAGCAATTAATAAATTCCAACAATAAAGAAGACATAAGAGCTAACTTGGAAAGCCCTATGCCAAGTCGTATGTTTTCAAATAAAGCTACATCATATAAAGAAAAGGAGTTTCCCCTGAAATGAAACTCTAAACGCACATATGGGATCTATAGATTTGGGGTCAGTATGTTCTTGCTACAATGTTATTAGAGAGCTTGCAACTACCATCATTCCCCAAATCTGCATAGAACGAGAAGAATGACACAAAGAGAGAGAGAAAAAAGAAAAAACTTTCGGGTCAACATGGAAGATATATGAATGTCTCAATTCCTTGCATCATCCCCAAAAGGAAAACATAAGACAAATGAAAATGATGAAAGGAAAAGCTTTTGGGTCAACATTTAAATGACATGAACTTATCGATGCCCTACGTCATCCCCAAAAGGAAAACACAAGACAAATGAAAATGATAAAAGGAAAATCTTTAAGATTTATGACATAGAGAAGAATGAAAGAGCATACAAATACAGGAATGTCACAAAGAGGGAGATACATCAAACAAAACAGTATACAGGATCACATTACACACATGCAATCACAAAAAATAAAATGAAATAATGCAAAAGACTAGTAAGGTGCATCCAATTCAACCTAAAATAGGTCATTTGTATCCCAATCATGTTCATTGTATACTGAAGGTGGAAAACTAGCTAAAGGAACAATGAGAAATGCATTACTAGGACAAGGAAATTCAATTCTTGCCCCAACTTAGTGCAAGACAAGAATGAGTTGAGGTAGGTGATTAGAAAAAGTTCCTTTCTTTTTGAAATGGTTTGCAATGAATTGGAAGCTTGTAATAATGATATTGTTAAGATCCTAAAACCATTGCATGAAAAGGAGTGAAAGGGTCCCAATTTAAGGGACTATTTCTATGATGTGAATATTGTTAAATATTTGTTGTAAAGAACGAAACTTATCAGTACTATGTCTAAGACCTCTATAATATCGACAATACAATGTGTTTGTGTTCTTAGGATTTGGATTTTAGTCTTCTCTTATAGGAGGTAATGTAATCAATCCTTGGTGTAAAAGTATCTGTAAATTCCTTTTAATATCAATTGGTGGGTAAGGGAATTGTAGTTTCTTTAGTTTGTAAGGTCTTTTGCACTTGATAGATTCACCAATTTCTTGAGTTGAATGTTGAGGAGGAGGACCTAAGTTGATCCTCTCATCCTTATCATCATTACAAATCATTATTTTTTCTTTAGGAAGGAGGACATTCATATCAGTAGGAGGATCTTCATATCCTAACCCTTTTTTATTTTCAATTGGTATTTTCTCTAGAGGAGTTGATGAATTTAATGAAATCACTTGTATCACATCCTTGTTTACTCAAGAGAGAAAATCCTTTTCCATATGTCTCTTCAAGGTTGATGGGCATGTTGGTTAATTTGTTAACATAGAATGGTTTAATGTTTTCTTTCCTAGAGGAACTAAGTTCACCTACTGTAGGGAACTTAGGTTCGTTTTGTATTTTAGTTTTAGGATGTAGGTAACTAAATATATCTTAGGTGGGAGTATTATAGGGGTGTTGGCTGTTTAATTGATGGATATAATGACGCATTAGCTTCAAGGTTGTTAAGGAAATCATTTGGGAATTTATTCATGTTATGATCATCTTCTCCAATGATGTCAACATCACGAGGAGGAAATGCATTAAGAATTGAGTGAGCATGAGTAAGTTCAATTTCATTAGGTTCATTGCCAAAAGCATAACTTGACACATCCACTAGGTACTTCAAGGGCATCCAAATCCTACCAAAGAACATATCCATGATGGAATGCAATGTAAATTTCAGATTCTGACAAGGTAATTACACTATGCAACAATTTGAAATGAAATGTTCTAGATGCAATTTTGAATTTAAGCAATACACAAGATGAACCAATTTAAGCTCGATGCAATGAATTAAATAAAATGGAAAGCCTATAAATTGGAACATAAAGTTATCAACAACAAACAAAAGCTCAAAAAAAAAGTTTTAAATTTTGGAAAATGGAGTCTAAAATATGCACTAGGACTAAATTTCCCAAAGGGGCGTATGAGTCCAAATGAGTTTTTTTTCACAAATTTTAAAAATATTAAGTGCTTTTTTATAATTTTAGTTTGTATGATTTATAGACTAAATGAAAATGTAGATTTTAGATGATTTTCAATGATGTAAAATGGAAAAATGCAACCTATATGCACTTTCACTAATGCAAGATTTAGAAACCCTGAAATTTAACTAATGTAAAATGCAATGCAATGTTATTCCAAGTAAGATATAGGATCATGATGCACTCCAAATTAGAATTAAGATTTTATAAATGCAATCTCACTAAAATGAAACAATGGAAATGTATTGCGTTATGGTTGAGGACATAAAACAACACATTTCATAATCATTCATTCAAGGAAAACCATAGAGTTCTCAATCTAAAGTAGGCAAGGGAGAAGGAGATCTTGCAATAGGGTTGTCCTAGGGCCTGATTATAAACTAAAGAGGGGTTCACCACCAAGATGGGGATTGGAAAGACTAATGAGATGCAAGATATAATTATGAAACTTAATGATATGGAAGACTTAATTAAATGACCTAGAAATGCATGTAAATCAAAACAAAAAGAGGAGAGATGAAAGGTCTACACCTAGAAACCTAAAGAGGACTTCATGAAGCTCTGAAATATTAAAAAAAACTTATTTTAATGTTGACTTGGACTCATAAACTATACTAGGTTGTTTAGTCTCATATTAGGGTTTCTAGGCAGGAATAGGTTTCTAATAGTGTAGATTTAGGATCTGCAAAAATCTTTAAAAAATCCTATACTAGAACTCATATGCCAGAAGTGGTGTATCAGTTAGTTAGGGTTCTCTAGAAATTCAAAGTTTGATTATGCTCCTCAATGTATTCTCTATCCAAATCACTTTATTTCTAGATCCAAAACTTTGATTTGTAACCTATAGATGTCTTCCAATGATCTCCAATGTAAGGTGACAACTTTGAAAACTTTGAACACTTAAACACTTTCTCCAAAATTTCTCTTCAATATGTCTTCATCCTAGATCTACAAATCACACACTAAAGAGAAGGAAAAATGTTATTTTTTTAGTGGAAATGGGTTTGTATTGGTCAAAACCCGTTTTGGTAATCAAACCTTCTAATGAAATCAAATAGGAAAAGATAATGACGAATGGACAAAATGTAATTTTGTAACTCACCAAACCCTAGCAATGAAGTGCTACAAACATGTATGAAGTGGCTCCAATGGATGTAGATCTTTGTTCTTCCATGGATGTGATATATCTTGAATTGAATGCTAGCTTGAGTCATGAAACCCTACATCACAAATGTTAGCTCAAAAACAAACATGATGCATGATGACTTTGACATGATGTTTGATGCTTGAATTATGCTCTAAAATACTTTATAATCAACCGATGAATTCTCTTGTGAACTCAAATTTCCTATAAGGATTCTCATTCAAATTGCTAGGTCACTTGATTGCTTTTTAGGATAAAAATGAGTGAAAGAAACTTGTATTTATACTTGTTTATGCCAAATTTCCCAAAATTACAACACGACAAGCCAACGCCAGATATAGGAGGATAAAATCCCACTAATAATTTGAATTAAATTTAATTTTAGGTCACATGGGATTGATACAATAGAAGTGGTGTATGATTCCCATTAGGCATTAATTATGTGACACAATTTTAAAATTGCTTAGATTCATGTGAAATTAGGATGGGGGTCCTAAAACCTAGGTCAAACTCATACACCCAAGGTGATGTATGAGTCCCAAATCACCAAATATGGGTCATCCAACCTAAAAATAGTTGAATTACAATTGGATGTTGTTTTTTATCAAGATTATCCTCGAAAAGATGCATTAGTTAAGGCTTATGGATGCAAAATATGGCCAATTAAGGCATAAAGAATCCCAATTAATAATGAAAACCCTAGAAAAGTGTGAAAGTGTGGAACAAAACTTTACAACACCTCAAATAAGCTACAATTAAGTTAATTTAGCTCACAATGTCCCAAGACCTAATGTGAATTTGTCAAAGACATTACAACACTAAATCAAGGAAACATTATGCTTAATTTAATAAGCAGGGCACAAACAAGCAAGGAAAAGTAAAAGCATAGTTTTTTCGTTGCGACATAACTAATATTAGTATTTATAATTTATAATGAAATTTTATTTAAATAATAATAAGTGTTCATCTATATTTAATAGGTACAATTATTAATATTGGATAGCTTCTCATAGTTCAAGATACTATGTTTATAATCATTATTTAATTTAAATTTTTTAATACTATGAAGGATTACTAAATAATTGAAAAAATATTTGATGAATAGATTAAGTAATATGTTATTGCAGTATTAAGTTTAATTTAGGGATAATATTTGTAGTGGTTTTATTTCTCGTATCGGGTAGTTTTTTATGCATCACCTTTTTCAAGGCTTTAAAAGGATTTTACAATATGTATTTTATAGCATCTCATTTTCATTCACTTTTGGTGAAATAACATAGTGCTTATCTCTGCCCCCATAGGTTAGGGGAGTTGGTTTGAGTCTAGAGTTTTCTCCCTAAGGTCTTGGGTTCGACTCTCTCTAGCCTGGAAATTACCCCGCTATGGACGTTGGGGGGCTGCGTTGGTTACCCCGTGGCCCTAGGGACTACTCTTGCCTCAAGCTCACCCTATAAAGGGAACCCACTGGGCTTGAGTTGTAGGGATACCCTGAGGATAACAAAAAAAAAAAAAACATAGCTCTTCTCTTTTTTCCTGAAGGTTTTTTGTTGAAGATGGCACTCCTCGGAGGTGGTTGACACCAATATGGTATCAGAGCCACCCATTTTTCCCTCCTTCCCTTGAGATTTTTCATTATAGATTTTTGAGATCATTTGTTTGGTGTCTCTAGTTGAGATGTTGTTCCATATATTCCAACCTAAGAAGTATTTTAAAGGCCACAATTTGATTGGATAATATGCATTATTGTTGGTTGGTCTATCTATGAGGCAGGAAGAGTGCCTATGTCCCTGTTTGTACAGGATTATTGATAGGCACATATTACCTAGGATTTTGCACATCAACAACTCCCTTTAGAATACCTCTAATTTTCCTTTGTATTCAAGGTAGTAGTGTGATGCCCCTAGGTGCTTTCATTTTGGGTTTTTTTTTTTGTGCGAGGTGGATCATTTTTTCTACAATGTAGAAGAGGCCCAGTTTTCAATTACAGAGGTGCAAATTTTAGGTTGTGAGGCATTTTTTTTCTTGTCAATATCTCCAAGGTGTGATTGTAGTGGCTAAAGTCATCAATACTCGATGGAATTTTTTTTTCTTCAGGCTCAATTTACTGTTGAGAGGCATGTATTTTCTTCAATGGAGAAGAACGATAATTGGAGGGGTATTTTCTTGAAGAGGTCGCGTATGCTTGAGTGCAATTTTCGAAGAATCTGTTGGTGGGCATGATTTGTCTTCCTATATTGGTGTGACTTGTGCAAGTGGAATCTCTTAATTTCTTCCTATTGTAATTTGAATCATGGATGTAATTTATTGGAGGCTACCATTGATTTGTAGGTAGCAAATCATTCTTGTGGCATACCTTTTTTTTAAACATTATATTTTATAAAGTTTCCCCTAAATATTTCATTTTGGGTTCCAAAGTGTGCATTAGAGGAAGTGGGCTCATGTTATTTTGAAATTATTGTTAGAAATAATATCCCACATTAGCAACATGGGGTACTTTTTTCTATTTAAATAGTATTGCAGTGTGTTTGGTTGGTGTGAGCAAGTTTTATAGATTGTGAAGAGGTTGTTGAGTTTTGGAGATTTGTGCATTCATTTGGCTCTCATGTGTTGCAAGAATCTACTACAAATATGTGTATAGTTCTTTTTCTCATTTTTTTCAAATTCAATCCTCGTTTAATTTCTTGAATAATATTGTTTGGATGTTGGAAACATAAATTTTGAGAGGATGCATTGGTTGATATTTTTTGGAATTTTCAGTTTGGTGAATTTTTGTCTTTTGTTGTCATGCCTACTCTAAAGTCACTTGAATTGTTAAACCCCCATAACTACCATACCTGGAAGAGGAAAATGAATAGGTTTCTCCAATCTAAGGGTTTGTGGTCCACACTAAGTGATAACCAACCCACTCTTACCAAGCAGTATGAAATATTTTCCCATAGAAATAAATGTGATGAAGCTATGGGTCTAATAAAATTAAATGTTTTTGATACTCTTATTTTTCATATTGATGAGTGTGATACACCCAAGGAGATATGGGATAAGTTACATAGTCTGTTTGGTTAGGTCATTGAGTTATATGATTTACAACTAGAGGCATAATTAACTTCACTTTCCCCTAATTCATTTCCTCCCATTGATGATTTTATAGTCAAGTTCATATCTATAAGGTCATAATTGGTGGGATGTGGGAAGAGTAAAAATGATAAGTAGTCTATTTTTCTAATTTTGTCTAAGCTAAGAGGTCCATTTGCAATATTTTCTTCTACCTTCTACTCCACCATGGATGCCTTGGGTAAAGCATTCCAAATGCCTTTTCTTGAGACTTTCTGTGACCGTTTGATGAGGGTGCAAGAAAAACTTTCCCAGTTAGAGGGGGTCTCTATAAATCATACAATAGTTCCACAAGGATCTCATAGCAAAGGGAAGAAGAAACCTAATTCTAAGATAGATTCTAATGAGCCCTCCACCTCTTCAAAAGAAGATAAACCTGAGAAGGAGAAGTTCAATTGTGTGTACTACCAGAATAAAGGGGAAAATGAACACTATTGTTATACGAAGAATATTGATGAGCTTTCACATCTTCTTTAGAAGAAAAATATTCCATTTCCCTCATCTATGAATCCTTCTTCTATAGCCTCTGCATCTCCATCTACATCATCATCCAATCCTACATAGTCAGGGAATGTAGGATTTGCAGGTGGTAAAGAAGATAAGCACTACATGGGTAAAGGACATGCATTGGTGACTTCTACAGTTCATTCTAGTAATGATAGATGGTTTATGGATTCAGGAGCATCTCACCACATTGGTTTTTCTCCTTGTCCTTTTTTGGGTATTCATCCTATTGATACTTCCAATATTTTGTTGCGAGATAGTAATATTTTAGATGTTATGGGGGTAGGAAATATTGTGATTGGTGATGGTTGTTTTAGAGAAGTATTGTGTATTCCTAATTTGCACAAAAATCTACTATCCATCTATCACATTACTCATGGTGAGGTACTTAAGACTATAGAGTTCATTGTAGATTATGTTTTCATCAGAGATGCTCATAAAAAATGTCAATGTTGTTGGTAAAGCAGATCATGAGTCTCATCTCTATGCATTTTCTCATTTTGTTGACATTTGACCATGACTATGACCCTCACACCCCTCTTACTAGTGTTGATAGAAATTCCTCAGGTTATCATTTGAACTTTGAAGTTCTTCAGACCTATGTTGATTCATCTCCTATTGCTTCAAAGGTTGGTTCTTCAACATAGTAGGATGTTTTTGATCTTTAAAATCTTATTTTACTGGATGACTATTTAGTAGGAATCTTAAATTTGTTTGTGGAGTCTCATCTTGTAGATTTGGGAGACATACTTGAGGGGATTTCTCTCCCCTTTGATGATAGCTTCAGCATGGTTGTTGATACATCTAGATTGTCTTTGCAAATTGACATTGATGAGCCTTCAATTGATTTGTCACATTTATTGGTTGTTTTTTTGTCATGATTATGTGGTGGATTATTCTATTTAGAGACATCCTTCCTCTTTTCATTTGGATATGGAGTGGCTTCTTCTAGTGGACTTGTTTCTTCCAAAGGGGATAGGATTTTCTTGTAGATATTGAATCATCTTTTGTTTTTAGGCATATTTCATCGACATTGGAGATTCTACATTATGGAGGGGATATAATATCTCTCTTTTTCCTTCATATGGGGTGTTATTGAGTCCTCCATCCATGCATTATTTTTTGTTTTCGTTTCTCTTTTGGATAGGGGTTTTTTCCCATAGGTTTTTTCTCCTTTTCTCTTGTTGTGAGAGATTTATTTTTTGCATTGCAAATGGGTATCTAACATGGTTGTGTATTTGGGACACATCTTGTATCTTGATATTGCATAATAATTCTCCCTAAGTTTTCACTTTAGGGGGGTGTTAGTGTAGTACTAAGTTTAATTTAAGGATAATTATTTTAGTGGTTTTATTTCCCATATCAAGTAGTTATTTACTCATCACCTTTTTCATGGCTTTAAAAAGTTTGTATAGTATGTATTTTATAGCATCTCATTTTCATTCACTTTTTGTGAAATAGCATAGTGCTTCTCTCTAATCATCAAGGTTTTTTGTCGCACATGGTGCTCTTGGGAGGTGGTTGACACCAAAATAATTTTTCCATTGAATATGGATTTTGGGCTATTTAACCACTCCAAAGAAGCATAATAGCATTAAGTCAATACACAAAAATCATAAACATATTGTTGAAACAAAGTATTGTTTGTATGATATATGTTTAAATATTGAACTACTAAAAGTGGGGGAGATGGGTGCTATCGTATGGTTTAGGACATAAAGCACACCCAATTTCAAGCTATTCCACTCAAGGATAACCCTAGAGGTGTCAATGCAAAGGAGAAAGAGATCTTGCAATAGGGTTTTCCTAGGGGTTGACTGTAAACTAATAAGGGGTTCACCACAAAGTAATAACTTGGAAAGACAAATGAAATTGAAGATGAAATGCAAAACCCTAATTCAATGCAATGCTTCACTAAATGACCTAGAAATCCAAGTGAAACAAAAAAAAAACACAGAATGGAATATGTGCACTTATAAATATAGAGATGGTCAAATGGAGCTCTGAAATGCTAGAAAATTTGAATTTTCGACCTACTAGGACTCATTCACCAATCTGGGCAATTCAGTCCCAAATCTGGATTTCTGCACAAGAACCATTTTTGGAGAAAAGGGTATCTAAATTTGCCAATAGTTATGAAAAAACGGTTGTAGTGGGACTCATTTGTGACTTGTAAGGAAAAAGTCCCATTTAAAAAAAAAAAATTAAAGGTCATATCTGTACTCCAATCTCTACCCTTCCCCTCTATATTAGTTTATGAATCTGAGAAAATACCTACAAAATAGAATATAAAATTGATTGTCTTATGGGGAGGTCTGTTTCATTCAAACCCCTAGTTTGGTAATTAAACCTTGATGAAAATAATGAAAATTGAATGTAAATGTGAACATAAATCCTAGCCTTAAGTGTTTCTAAGACTACGTAATCTAAAACATAATGCAACCCTATTCTAATATGTAAGAATGAGATGCATGTATGGAAATATGACAATGAATAACTCACTTTGGGAGACCTCTAATCAATCAAATGAGCCTCAATGATGCTTGAACCTTCCTTAGGCTGAAAATAGAGTGATAATGGAGGACATAATCACATAGGAAACAATTCCTTACGCTTGGCTTGATGGCTAGTTGCATCTCCCCAACCTAGAATCGATCATGATTCACCATAGACAACCATAATCAACCCTTGACAGTGCTAGAGCTTGAATGAAAGTGAGCTTGAAGACCTGCAAAAATACCTTAATGCTACTCCAAGAATTCAACTTTTCTTGCTTTTGAAACTTGAATGCTCTTGAGAAGAATCTTGAATAATTGGATCTTGAAAATTTCTCTTGAAGAATGCTTGCTTAGATTTATTAGATGATAAAATGACTTAGAATCTTGCTTATATAGGAAATAACACCTAATTTACCATTATTTAGATCTCAAAGGCCGACCTCAACAAAATTTTTGAATTAAAAAGTTTATTTTCCCACTCACAACTTAAAAAGACCCCAAATGGGAGTCATTCGTGCAAGGTGGTGAATGGGTTGCACCTAGGGGGACTCATTTTCCCAAGGTGGCGAATGAGTCTCACCCTAGATTTTTTAGATGGGATTTTAGGATTTTTTTTGTTTTAAATGATTTTGTTAGGCTTTTAGCTGAAATAAGCCTTGAGATCCAAAATAATGTGTCTTAAGGGCCTATTAATGATGATTTAAAGGGGTAATTAGTGTAAGGGTACCAAAATAGGTCCAAATTAGGTAAGGAATTGTACTATCTCCAAGAAGGGAGTATAATTTTTCTTGCCACATTTAGCTCCCACTTTAGCACCCATATGACTCTACGTGCATATGCAAGCTAAAGGACTCTAAAGAGTACACTTTATTTCATAAAAAGATACTCTTTTAGGAGAATGAAGCCCCCACTGTAGCTATCTAAAAAACCACAACATTAGGAACTACATCGTGCAACACGAATTTGTTAGTTTTAAAAAAATCCTCTTATCTAACTTCTTTTTATAAATCACATTTGAGGGTATATGTATTCCCCCCTTGATTTTGCTTACTTTATGAAAGTGGAATCGAGGTAGCATTCTAACCCCATTGAATAAGGTAGGTCACATCATAGGGTATTTCTAAGTATCTTACCACATAATGATAGACATTTGGTGAGAACGGGAGTGGAATCACGATTCCAATGCAACAAATGTTGTCAAAAATGGAGCTATCTAGTTGTCGTTATGTTAATTTGAATGAAAGACACTTTTTAAACCTAATATAGTAAAAACCCTAATTTTAACATATATAAGAGTAAAAAAGTGGAGTAAACTGTAACTATTTTTTCATTTACTGTCTTGTAGCTTGAGTGTGGTGAAGGGTGAATGAAGATGTCGAGTAGACGAGACTACGAGTCTACAAGACTAGACATCCTACAAGATCAGGTGGCCCACAATGAGAATTATCATTAGGTAAGTTAATTTTTTTCCGCTAGCTTTGTCCTTCTGCATTTATTTTATGATTTACATGGATTTATAGGTTAATTTAGGTCTTGGAAAAAAATTCGCAAAACATCCCTTTCTTTCCCAAAGTGTCCCCTTTTTTTGCAAAGTGTCCCTTTTGTTTGCAAAGTGTCTTGTTTCTTTGTAGACTATCCCGAATGGGGTCTAAAGTGTCTAGGACATTTAGGAGAGTACACTAGAATAACTTTAGTAAAAAAAATTAATTGTTGAAGTAAGGATTTAAGATTTTAGAATGCTTATAGAAAATATTTATGCTTTTTTGTTAGATTCCTACCCATTCACAAAAACATCTAGGTGGTAGATAGATCGCCCACCTCCGAGACCTAGCCCCCACTCTTTCAATAGAGGATCCAGAGATCCTGTAAACTATGGGATTATATTATGCACACCTCATGCCACCCATGAGGTACGAATATGCTATGTTGATGGCATTTGTAGAGCGATGGAATGCATATGCATGCATGCTTCATCTTCCTACTAAAGAGATGACCATTACAGTAGAGGAAGTGCACCACATACTCTAAGTTCTTATTCGAGGCAAGAGATTATGTTTCCTAGCAAAGCAGTAATTTCAAGAGATGAAATATGACATGCAGTACTATCTTGGAGGTCTAGTGCATGATGGTATTGTGAGGCCATCGATTGATCTACGATGCTTCTATACTCATGGGCTCCACTGGTTGCACAAATTATGATTTTCATAGTAGCACTAGTACTCATCACTAACGACCATAGAGCACACTTAGAGGGAGGACTAGTAAAACATGATTTGAGGGATGGTAGAGCACAAGAATGTGTACACTTCGGGGTGCAACATCCTGGTGCATTTGTATTATTATCTTTGACATTTTATACATTTCATGAG
Source organism: Sequoiadendron giganteum (assembly GCA_007115665.2). Classification (NCBI taxonomy): domain Eukaryota; kingdom Viridiplantae; phylum Streptophyta; class Pinopsida; order Cupressales; family Cupressaceae; genus Sequoiadendron; species Sequoiadendron giganteum. The sequence continues at coordinate 44,390,640 of CM021105.1, read as the reverse complement.
GTTGATAGCAGCGTACACTATATGTTGCTATAGGTGTGGTGCCTAGAGCATATCACATGTACTAGATCGATAGGGTTTCCATCCATGATAGCCCTAGGGTATCCTCAATCCTTCATCTATCCATTGTAGTGGCTATGGCAGTATGGTGACTTACATTTTTGGAGAGTTCGATTCTACTGAATGGATGAGGAGGAGATCATTTGGAGACCTTACGAGCTCATTCCACAGTGGCCAGATGAGAGTCGACAAATGAGGAGATTGTAGATGGATAGGTTCTTGATAGTCAGACATGATTACATAGTATGACCTTTTTACTACATGATCATGTCATGTGATAGTTTGGTCAAGTCTAGATAGCACCTAGGGTGTGAACCTTTTTCTAGAGATTAATACACAGTGCCCGAAGACTCATTGATTTTAGACAATTCAATGTCGAGGATGTTGTCTACACTTACTTTGAGTAATCAAATCAAGATATGCATCAAATATCTGATGCTGGTGACATAGGTGCCATAGATGCCTATGAGGATTGGTGGGCAGTATCATGACTGACTCCTTTATTCCCAATGGATGATCCAATAGGTGATGCAAGACCACTCCCAGATCAGGGAGATGAGGAGGAGGATAGGGTTGAGGAGACACGCTATAGGGTTGTAGACATATTCACAAATGTGATAGATGTGGAGTATGACAATACTATAGATCCTAACTATGATGGCCATGAGGAGGAGGATGAGGATGAGGATGAGGATAATGAGCAGTCGACAAGTGAGGGCAATGAGGCAATAGATGAGGATCTAGTAGGCCACAAGTGGGGTGAGCCATCTCCCATTCATGTTACTAGTTCACAATTAGCAGCTATAGTACGCATCATCACCCATAGCCATGGAGATGCTAGCACATCCTTCATTCCCCCTACCCATGACAAGGCTATCTTCACACAAATTTCCAAAGAGCTAGGTGATGATATTTTATTTACTTCAATGCTTTATGTTGTAATTTTATGTCCATATATATACCATGATGTGTACCAATTATATTTATGGTTTCTATCTTGCAAGAGTTATGAGATATCTTCATGATCTCTATCATTAGGTGGCTATAGAGATAGTGCTTCCATCAGTCGATGATGAGGCCACTGATACAGACTATGCACTCCCACCCATCATGGACTGAGATCTAGAGTTGTTTGAGCCGTACATCAGATTGTGGGAGGTGTGCGAGAGTTTTAGGAGGCACATCCACTGAGTTGAGGATGCCTAGGATGCACAGTCATCTCAAACACTAGTAGATTTTGAGATACTACAATTGGAGGTAGCTAGACTTCAGACGGAGAGAGATCAGATAGTAGGGGAGCATCATGAGGCCCTTGGATAGGTGCAAGGTTTACAGTTTTCTCTTAATGCACTCGACAGCTTGTGATCATGATCACATACGACCGTCTCTCAACAAATAACCTCTAGATAGATGTGAGCACTAGATCCTAAGGGATCTAGTAGTCATAGACTTCATTAGCATTGTATATATTGGTGACATTTACACAAAACATTGATATGTATATATATGAGCATTATGTTTATGTATTAATTTTAAATGGAAATTTGATTGATTAAATAATATTTGTGAGACTATTTAATGAATGGCTCCTTGATTTAACATGTTTTATGTGATCTAATTAAAACTTATTCTAGTTCCTCTTAGATGCAACATTGTGATTAAGTATGCTATGTTAAATTAAATTTACCTATGATCTAATTAAAGAACATTAAATGCATATAAGGATCTAATCTAAGATAACACATAAGATTATCTTGAATAGCATGAAACCTAAAGTAACCATCTAAAAATTAATTTAACTAATTACCATAGTACTCAAGAAAAACAAATAATTACCTATCAAGAACGAAGCAATGCAAGAGAACATAGACTATCATCTACTAACTCCTACATAATTGCTTTATAATTCACAATATTCAAGTTCAGTAGACATAGTATTGGCTCAAATGCCCAAAATTAATGGGCTCTTTGAGAAGTGTGCCATCCATTCTTTTTAATGTGTATGTACGTGACCTATAGATTGCATTAAATTATATAAGGTCCTAACTGATTAGGGCTAAATTTTCCTTTATCGGCTAGGTCGGCATTGAGGTTACGTTGTTTTTTCACATAATACAAAATTTCCCTTATTGAATACACAAGGAATGGAATTTTCATTGTAGCTACACTACCATCTCTTAGAGTAAGCTTGAAGATGCTCAAGAGCATTGATGTGTTGTTCCTCAAGCATTTAAAGCTGATGCAATCATTGTTCTTTATAATTGTTGTAATCAATAAGTCCTTAAAGAGTGATTCTTAATGTAGGAATCTCTAATTCCAATGGCAGTATTGCGTTGGTACCATAAATGAGGTTATAATGTCTAGTCCCTTTGGATAATCTAATACTCCTACAATAGGCCCATAGTGCATAGGTTAATTGAGTGTGCCAATCCTTACTGTGTTTGCTAATTTTTTTCTTTAAGATTTGTTCAAGGGTTTATTAGTTGATTTGGCTTGACCGTTAGATTGTGGATAGTAGGGTGTTGAAAATAAATGTTGTATGTTAAATGTTTCCATGAAATTTTTCATGTCCTTATTCTTAAATGGTGTACAATTATCATAAACTAATGTGGAAGGAAGTCTAAAGTAAGCAATAATGTGTTGCAATATGAAACAAAATATCACATCAGTAGTTGTTGATTGAAGGGGAATTTCTTCTACCCACTTCATAAAGTAATCTGTTGCAGTGATTATGAATGTATGTCCAGTGGAGGAAGGTGGTGATATTTTTGAAATGATGTCCAAACCCCAAATCGCAAAGGGTCAGATAGGGACTTGAGCTCAAAATTCATAAGTAGGAGCATGAATCAAATTGTTATGTTCTTAATGTATTTGTGACAATTTTCTACGTATGCAAATCAATATTGCTCCATATGTCTCCAATAGTATCAAATGTAGATTTTTTTTAACTAACGTTTTTCCTCCAAAGTGACCACCACAAGCACCTGCATAAGCTTGTTAAAGTGTTATTGATATTTCAGATTTTTTAAGGAACCTAAGTAAGAGACCATTAAATGATCTTCGATACAACACTTCAATGAGAATTATATACTTAGATGCAAGTTTTCAAAAACAGGCTCGGATGTTCTTAGTTGTTGGCTCAGGAAAGGTACCATATTTCAAATAGTACATATTGTATCATACCATTTACTCGAGTCTTCAATGGTTGTTGCTAATACTTCATTTTATTTATCTTTGATTGGTGGTTTCATAACTGTATGCACAATTAAGGTGAGGTCTTTAGAAGGATCTTGAGGAGATATAAGGGAAACTACACTTGCTAGTGCATTTGCATGTTGATTATCTTTTCAAGGGATGTTGTCAATGGTAAATTATTCAAACTTCTCTAAAAAGGTCATTGTAAGATCCTTGCATTTTGATAATTTGTCATTCTTTTCTTGATATATTTCATTTATTTATTTAATGAATAATTATAAATCAACAAATAACTTAATGTCTCTTGTGCCCATGATTAAAGAAACACGCAATCCAATGAGCAACGCTTCATACTCTACGTTGTCGTTTGTACATAGGAAGTTTAACTGATATGACAAGGGAATAGGCTCCCCCATATGCGGTATTATTATAAACCATGCACTGAAGCCAGTTCTACACTTAGATCCATTGAAATATAATTCCCATGTATTAGCTTCAATTGTCAACTCATTATCGTCAAGGAAAGCATCATTACTAGGTAATGCGAGAAGAGAAGGAGCATCAACTAGTTGGTTGGTCAAGGCTTGGCCATTAATTACTTTTTGTAACAAAAAAATTAAGGTCAAACTCAGTTAACAACATCACCCACTTAGCTAAGCATCCTAATAAGTCTATTTTTGTGAAGAGATGTCTTAAACGGTTATATTTGATCATCACTTGTATTTCAACATTCAATAAGTAATGTCAAAACTTACTAGTAGAAAATACAAGAGCCAAACATTATTTTTCTATTATTGTGTATCGCTTCTCGTAATCAATCAAGGTTTGACTAATGTAATAATAGGATTTTCTTTACCATTATTATCCTTTTGAGCCAACAATGTTGCAAGAGCATGGGCTGATGTTGTTGTATATAAGATGAATGGTTTTTTTTCATAGTAGGTTGTAAAACTAGTGGAGTGACGAGATATTCTTTCAAACTCTCAAAAGCCTTTGTAAAATCCTTGTTCCCATAAAAATGCACATATTTCTTGAGGAGATGTGTAAATGGTAATGTTTGATCTGCTAAAGATGCCACAAAATGATGAATAGCTTGAACTCTTCCTTGTAAGGTGCGTAATTGAGACATATTTCTAGAAGGTGGCATGTTAAGTTTAGCATCGATTTTATTTTTGTCCACCTTGATGCCTCTGTGAGATATGATAAACCATAGAATTTTTCCACTATCTACACCAAAGACACTTTTTTAGATTCAATATCATGTTATATTTTCGCATTTGCTCAAAGATTCTTTAAAGGGCATTTACATTGTCTTGTCTTGTTAAATATTTGGCTAGAATATCATCAACATAATCTTCTAAAATTTTGTGTATGTAATCATGAAATATCAATATCATTGCTTGTTGATATGTTGCACCCACATTCTTCAATCAAAAAGGCATCATTACCCAACAAAATTTTCTCCAAGTTGTTGTAAATGTTGTCTTATATTGATCTTGCGGGTTGATAAATATTTGATTGTATCCAAAAAATCCATCCATGAATGACAACAAAGCATGTCCCGTAGTTGAGTCTACTATCATGTCAATATTAAGAAGGGGAAAATCATCTTCCAAAGATTCTTTATTCAAATCATAAAATTATGTACACATCCTAATACAATTTTTAGGTTTTCTAACTGTGACAATTTTTGAGATCCAAGGAGAATAATCTATAGGTCTTATAAAGCCGACTTCAAGGAGCTTTTAGATCTCAGCTTTGACTAATAAGGCTATCTTGGGGTTTATTTTTAAAATATTTTTTCTAATGGGTTTAACATTTTCAGCAAGGATTAGATTGAGTTACAATCTTAGGGTCAATCCTTGGCATGTATGAATAAGTCCAAGAAAAAAGTTCAACAAAGTAATGAAGCAAAGTTGCACGGTATTCTTGTCCTTCATCATCAAGGCATTTCCTATCTTAATCACTTTTTCTTTATTGTTAATATCCATTTGTATTTCCATGGTATCTCCTAAGGGAAGCACATTTGTTTCAAAAATTTAGGGTTATATTCTTCTTTATTTGTGTTAACTTCACTACTTTCTTCTTCTCCATATTTTTTCTTGGTACTAATCACAACACATGTAGGCCACCTCCTTTTAGGAGGAGTGAATGTTCTTGTAGACAAGTAAAACATACATGCACCTGATCCTAGTCCTACTAACATCATTTCATCTTGAATCATACTCTCAACTTATCAATACCTTTCACCCCTTAATTAAATAAATCATTATTTATTTAATTAGGTCTTTCTCCCCTATTGATTAAATTAATCAATTTAATTTAATTGACCCTCTGTCTTTGGTCATTTAAATAATTTATTTAATTTAAATTAAATCTCTAAAGTCCTCTTATTAAATTCAATAAATTAAACCTTATTTGATTTAATCTAACATTATCCCCATTAGTTAAAGAAATCAAATCATTTATTTAATTAAATCCTTCCTCTCAATTTGATTTAAATCAATTCATAAATTTAAGTCTAAATTGTCACATCTCCTAAATTCCTCATTAAATTAATTAAACTTTGATTAATTTAATCTTAATCTATGTCACATCCTTTAGAGAATGCAACTTTTATCTATTAAATCTCTATTTTCCCTCACATGGCATCAAAAGGGAATATTCCCTCAAATTTGAATTCAAAAAGTCCAAGTGGACTTGTACATCCAACAAGGAATTTACTCCTCTTACATGTCCTTGGCTTTGAGCCAAGTGAAATTAACTCCATTTTTGTCATTCCCCCTAACCATGTCACTTCATCAAATTCAAAATTCAAACTTGCACATTGATCAAAATGTGCTCATTCCTCAACCATTCACATCTTAACAAGTGGCACTTGGCCATTGGATGTTGAATGATCCCACATTGATTATTTTCACTCTCTTCCATTTTAGAAATCTATAAATGAGAGACTCTTCCTCTCATTCTATCATCCACAAATTGAGTAAACTTATTATACTCAATTTCATCTTCAAGCATAGCCTTTTCATCTAGTTTTATCAAGTTCTTAGCTAGGTTATGTAGGAATTCAACCAACAAAGTGGATCAAATCATCAAATCTTACAAAGGAGTTGGGAAAGGGCTGATTTCGACATATCAATTGGCACCAACTCCCCCATGGGATCAAGAGTTTGCATACATAATTAGGTTTTCATTGCTTTATTTGTTCATCTTTTCTTCATTTTCCTATTTTAAGTTTTGTAAATGGATTTCATGGAGAATCCTTGTTTTACGTTGCATATGATCTAATATTGTGCTTGTTTGCCTTATTTGTGCAGGTAAGAAATTGGGGTTCATAGTTCTATCGTAAACTCCTAGAATTTCTTTCAAGGCTTCATCATCTTCAAAAAAAACTAATGATTCATCACAATTTATATCAATCAATTCCAGATGCTTCAAGGTAAGATTTTTTTTAGGGTTACACATGATGGTGTTGATGTTTAATGAGGGTCTCTTTGTTGCTTGCGTAATCTTAGAAGTACAATATCCCAAACCAATTTTTGTCTCTTACATATTAGGTTATATAGTAACACAGATGCCTTACTCTTTCTTTCCACATCCTTTTCCACTATATAACCCAATTTTTTCATAAGTTCATAACCTCTCCCATCAATTCTTTCCATTTTCTATTAGGTTCGGTGGTTGTTGATAATCTATCTCATCAAAGTTTTCTATTTAACTTATTAGGTTGGATGAGGTAGATGCTTGTGATTGTTCTTCTAAATTCTATGTTGACATTACCATTGGTTGTTTTTGCTTCTCACCGTCTTTATTTTTTATTATGTACTCCCATAAATGAGGGTATGAATTCCAAAGAACCTAAATCATCATCTAATAATTTTGGCACTAGTTTCATTTCTTATTTCTCCTCTTTTATAGGTTAGAAATTTTTTTGATGTTATAATTAATGTGCATAGAGAACTTTTCGTTCCTTTTTCAACTTGTAAACAACTCTTAGGCTTGGGGTCTATTTCAACTTGGTATACCTTTTTGTTATAGAAATACTTCATAATAAGATGAAGGGTGAAAGGCACCGCATGCATCTCATGAATCCATGGTATTCCTAAAAGAAGATTGTATGGTAGATCATGAGGCATAACATGGATAAGGGTTTGTAAGGTAGCCTTTCTAACTGTAATAAGTAAAGTAATCACACCGAGTGATTGCTTTCCTACATTGTCAGATCCTTGAATCAATAGGGAGCCAGGTTTAATTTTTGATTTATCCATGTGCAATCTATCTAAAATTTTCCAACTACACATATTAAGGGTTGGGCTGTTATCAAAAAGGGTCCTTTTTATTCCTATTTTATTGAATTTGGATATTATCAAGAAGGAATCATGTGTGTCTTTCTCATCTCCAAGGGAGGGAGTTCATGTTGGTGAAAGGTAATGTCTACATTAATTGTATTCATTCCTTGTATTAGAGCTACCAAATCATTTGCATTTGTATTAGGAGGGGCCACAATTTGTTGTAAGGGTATTTGAAGCATAGTGTGATAGTTAGGTTAATTTTGAATGATGACCCGTAGGGATATCTTTGCAGGAATATTCTTAAGTTGTTCAAAAAGATCATGTTCCTTCCCACTATGTGCAGGTAAATGAGGAGTGCTAGGAAAGATGGGATTTGGCAAACGTAAGGTTGTCGGAGTTGGTTCTTTCAGTTGTGGATTGTTTCTAGTGTTGTATGTATGAGAAATGGTATTATTAATTTATTGCTACAAAACATTGTTCTTAGGTGGTTCAAGAGTGTAAAGAGGTTTTTTTTGAGTTTGAGGCTTCTGTGAAGGTGGGTAAAGGATAAGTTGAGGTTGAGTCACATTAACGTCTCTTGTTTTTGGTCGATCATGACAAGCCTTAGTGGATTAACCTTGTGAGATGAAATCCTCAAGGGATTCATCTAACATGTCAAATTCATCACTACTAAAAGGCTTGAGGGTTAGGTTAACTTGGAAAGAGAGATTTGATATAGTCAAATACTTATACTTTCTCCAAGTGGATTAGGTGTTGGGTCTAAAATAATAATTTGTAAAACTTATATATATTAGACAATTGATAACAACAATTTTGAATTATAAAGAATAAATGGAGTATTAATTGATCTTGTAAAGAAATAGATATATTGGAAAAAAACTAAAAAATAATATAGGATTAAAGAGAGTCAAAAAATATTACATTTATCTACAAGTTGGTCAATGGTCATAAGAGTTAATTAGTAGAGGCATTTGTGCAAAATTTTGGCAAATATTGATGATAAAGAAAATATAAAGCTAAAATATATGAAAAAAATATTCTTTTAATAGAACATAAATAGAAAAGAGGCCTAAACCAACCTCATCAATAAAAGCTTTTCTCTAGTCATAAAAATTCAAATTATTGTTTCACTAAATTTAAATTTTAAAAAGTAATTAAATGCATGTTTTTCTTTGACCCAAGTTTCATGAGTAGTGGTTCACAAGAATCCATCTCTCATGCTAATGAATGGTCCACTTAGCAATCATTGCATCTAGGTGATGTTCATAGAGGTGAAGCACTCAACCTTCCAAGGAGGTCACCCATCCCAATACTACTCCAACTCAAGTGTGCTTAACCATAATTTTTTTTCCAAGTTTAAGCCCACTTAGCTTACAACCTCATTTTCTTGAGTGTATCACAAACCATCTCACTATTATAAATAATAGAAAAAACATAACAAAACTCCTAAACTACCTCACTATTCCAAAAAATAGAGACAACGTTACAAAACTCCTCCATGTGCATGGATATAGTCTTAGATATGTAGTTAACTAGCAACAAGATTTAAATTTAACACTAAATATATGAAATGAGGGCCCATGTTAAGATACTAATTTTAGAGTCAAGTCAAATTAGAAATGGTTAGTAGATAAAATTTTCTTGAATAATTTAGAAAAATGTGTTTGTATTTTATTTTTTATACTTGTAGTTAAAGTAGCTTATCAATCTTAATATATTAACACACACACACACACACATATATTAAACGTTGATAGATATCATTATTGTTCAGTGTATTTTTTCTTTTTCGCTTTTTTAAATTAAAAAAATACTCCTCGATTATGATATCTCTCAACATATATATATATATATATATATATATATATATATATATATATATATATATATATATATATATATATATATATATATATATATATATATAGATATATATATCTTAATATATTAATAAGATAGATAAGTTAGTAGCAATCACAACGCAACACATAACATGAATTAATATATAATTATACAATATTATTTTATTATATTGTTAGATAAAGAATACATTTTAGAATATTTAATATAAGTTATGGTTAGGGGTCAAACATGGTTCAGTTCAAACTTTTATTAGGGTTGAGGTTCAAGTTTAATTACGGTTAGGGTTTTTTTAAAGTTATTTTTATTAATAACTCAAAGTCCATGTTTCAAATTTAGGATGTTAGTTGGAAATTCATCCCATATTAGTTTTATAAAGGTTTTGGAAATAAATACGACTCTCAAAGTCATAGATGCAAAATTACCAAAAATGGAAAAATCTAAAAATTGTTGAAATTTGCCTAAAAAGGAATTTTTTTTATCAGAGTTGAAGGAAGGAAAATGAAGGCTAAGAGTTCTTTATGAATTTATCATCTCATTGTATTAAGTGTTTTTAAACACTTTTTGGAGAGCTTATAATCCCTTTCTAAGGATTTGTTTACTTTATGCTTTAGGAAACACTAAATTTCATTTGGGTCCTAAAAAGAACATTACAAATTCTTTCAATTTTTTTGTTGCAAACAAAGGGCTTAAAAAGAACTTTAGAAAAATCTACTAGATTTTGTTTAAGGTTTAACAATTGAACAAGGAAACTTCCATATTTGAATTTGGTGTTCTAAAAAGAATTCATTTTGCTTTGTGGGATTAAAATGAACAAGTGCTATTTTGTTTTGTAATTATTTATTCAAGTTAATATCATGAAAAGGGCGTATGCATTTCTCTCGTGCCTCATGGCGATTTTGAGAATCAAAATTTATTTTGGTGATCTTAAGTTGAATAAAATAATTGCCTCCACATTTCAATTTTGGGATTAAAATTTAACCAAACATGCGAATGTGACCACGGTATATTGTGAGTGTTCTCCCTTTGTTTTTCAAAAAAGGTTGATTGAACTATGCAATATGCTAGCTTTCTATTGTTTATCTTAGAGGGCCTACCTTGTGGGATAATTTACTCACCCAAGGGAATGACCCAATTGGGAACATGCTAAATCCAAGTGACTTCCAACCAGTATATAAGTGTGGATTCTTGAGGAAAGTACAAGAATCACGAGGATTATTCCGACGAGAAGAGTGGCAATGGTCTCTCACCACATGGATAGTCCCCCACAAATGGAATGCCCGAATTAAAACCTCTTGTTTAGAAAAGTCCAAAATCCTATCTATTGTTGGTGCAAAAGGTCATGTCCTTTGAAGCCGCCCCACATTATACATGCAGTTTTGTTGTAGAGATGAAAAGTATGCCATGGGAGATTCATGGGTACTGATGCTTGGCTGACCCAAGAAGTGTTAAGCTATTGACTTCTTCTATGGCATTTGTCCTTGATGTCAAAACTGCACTAGGTTGGTGCCTAGGCATTTCTCAGTCTGGTCTATATGATGTAGCTTGTTTCTGAGTATAATAAGGGTTTATGATAAGTGGAATGGCATTGTGAATTCATCATGCAAATTCAGTCTTCACTATACCTCATAAGTATTTGGACATCATTTGGCAATGGCACATTATACAGTATTGAACATATCAAGGTGGCACTAGACCTTGGGTAAAGGCTTTCTATTCGATCTTCTATTTTGCATTTGACTTGGGTTTAGTAGTTGTCATTTATATCGGGCCTCAAGGCCAACAGCAGGCATGTTTGACTTTGGTAAGACCATGGCTTCAAAAGGTCTTACCACGGTACTGTTGGCAGTTAAGCCAGTGATCGCGATAGTGCGGTGGAAACCACCAGTGGCAAGCAGGACAGTTACCACTACACCACGGGTTGTCAAAAGTATGACCGCGGTAGTGCGCTGGAAACCACCAGTGGCAAGCCAATAGCTACCGCTACACCGCAGGCTATCATTAGGGAAACTACGGTAACACAGTGAGAACAGCTAGTGGCAAGTAGACAGCTACCGCTATACCACGAGCTGTCAAGAAGCTAACCGCGGTAATGCGGTGGAAGATGTTAGCGGTTTGAAAGATGCTACCACTATACCATGGTAATGTAGTGAAAGATGCAAGTGGTTAACTTGGAGCTACCAGTGTACCACGAGTAGTCCGAATAGAGACCGCGGTTGTGAGGTAAGGAAACATATGTCAATTTATTCTTGTCGGCATGCATGTCATGGATCTTTCTATGGATATAAAAGTGTATTATGCCTTTTTGATCTATTAATTCTTTTTCCTATTGGACTCCAAATGCTATCATATTATGCAAAGGATTTTGTGTGGAAAGTAGGGAAAATCATTATGCTTCATTGTTCAAAGGGTTTGGAACCCTAATCTTGCCACCTCCATGGTATCTCTCTCTCGACCATTTCACTGTGAATTCGACTGTCATTTTTTTTCACTCTTGGATAGCGAATGGAGAAGCTTGAAAGACCATCACCATGGTAATTTCTCTTGTCAGGTTCTTGGCATTGGGTGAATACTCAAAATAGCAATGTGGCTCAGGTTGCTCAGCTACTCGACTGTTTTGGTAAATTGCGTATGGAAAATTCTTTTTGGTCCTCTTAGGTATTCATCTATTTTATCTTTACAGAATTGTTACCTTCTCTGATAAGGCTAATAAAGGATAAGTGTTTTCTTTTGCATGGCAGTTGAAGATTTGGTTTATTATAGATCTTATGTTGTTTTTTTTTAAGCACTGTTTGTGCAGGCTGCTTAAGAGAACAAGTTTCAGTCTGCCTATTATATTTGCACAATACTTGAGTGCTCTAGTCAAAAGATCTTATTCAAAATGATCCTTCCCTTATGATCACGGTAACATCTATCATTTTTGCTTGACTGTAGCATGGTAACATGATAATCATCTTTGAGTATTTCCTTGAAAGTGAAAAATGAGAAATTGTTGTAACCCTTCATGGGATGTAATGATAAAAATGTAAAAAGAGGAAAAATAGAAAAAGAGGAAAACAACGTTAACTGGTTTTCTGTGACAATCCATGAAAAGAGTATAAAAACAGAAAAAGAGAGTTAATTGAAAAAAAATGATGGAAGAAGAATAATGAGAAATGTATGAAACAAAAGGGAAAAACTAGTGATAAAACATCACAGTAACTGTATTGAAAATTGTTGAGCTCTGAAATTGAAAATTTAAAATATGAGTTGATAATCAAGCTAACTAAGCCTTGACGATGCCTAAAATTCTGAAGGTTCTTTTTTGGAACTTTGAGGAGTTTAGATGTTGTCTATCAAGAGGCACTTGATAGATAAAAGAGAAATAGAGAGATCCTCTGTATTATTGTATGATTACTAAAACAATAAAGGGGTTGGTGCTCCTTGAGATTGGTGTCTCTAAATGAGGGGTTGGTTCTCCTTGATATTGGTGTCTCTAAATGAGGGGATAGTGCTTCTTGAGTTGGTGCTCAGAAATTAGCCTATAAGGCATTGTAAATATTGGTTTTGAAATTAAGCCAGTAAGGCAATTTAGGAGTGGTTTTTCTACCCCAGGAGGGTTTTCAACTCGGCAATTTCTGTGTCTCCTTTTTGTGTGATTTATGTTTATCTTGCATACTCTTTCTTATAGTCACTCATGTTATTGTGCTCATTTAGTTGGTCAGTGCTCTAATACTTTAAGGTTGTTTAAAAGTGTAAAATTCAATTTTCTCATGTTTGTCATGCAAATTTAGATTGGGAAAATCTGGTGTAAAATGTCTTTCATAAGGTGAATTAACTTTAGCTTTATGTCCTCATTATATGAATGCTCAAGACTCTATCATAACCAAGTCAAAGTTGCATATTATGAATATTTATAGTTCTGTTGATAAAGCACAACAAGATTGTTCATAAAGCTTTATTTGAACAATATAATTTGATATGGGTTGCAAATTTTAGTCAAGTCTCATGTCAATCTGATGTGAAATGTTAATGCTCATCTACTTAATCAAATCTATCTATTTGGGTTAACTGAGAAAAAATTGAAGTAATCTTTCAAGGTTAAAAGTTAAAATTACTCCACTCTGATTCACCCTCTCAGAGTGAATCCACTTCCAACACAAGCATCTAATCATCCACACAGAATATGCACAACTAGATTTATCCAAGTGGGAACCCAACAAATACTACCTTTTCAGCCTAGGGTTGTGCATGTTATTGAGACACTTTGCTTAATTCTAAAACATTGAGAAACAATCATTCACAAAATCTTGGAAATTTCAAACCAATTAGAGGAAACAAATATCCTTTGATGAATATAATTACTCTTGCTTTCCCTAGGGATCATATCCTTAGAGGTTTCTAAGTGCTTGGATTTTATCATCATTTGTTTTCACCAAGGTTAAACACTAGGAAACCTTTTCTTTGATTTCCTTGATTTCCACATAATGCACTTTGTGGGATGAAAGAAAATTAGGATACTAGGCATTTAGTTTGAAAATCATAATCAAGAAAGTGTTTTTGGTAACAAGAATTGAATCTAAGCAAGATAAAAAAACAATTGAACCGCATATGTGCTTGTTCTCTTTTGAGTCTTATGGTTTTCATGCAAACATTGGTCATTTGATTTGAATTAGTCCTAGGGAAAGAATCTTCTTCATTACCTTGGTCTTGTAAGTAAGTCCTCATAGGGTCGTCTAGGATCAAAATCATCACTCTCACCCATCCAAACATTTATCAGATTTCAATCTCACCAACAACTTTTGGAACCTTGGAAAACATCACTTATGCTAGACTTTTAGGAAAAATCAACATCACCTTGTTTGACTTAACACACCTAGTCAAATTATCAATCCTCTTGAGCGAATTTACCTCTAGGATAACACAACTTCCTAGGGTTTACAAGTTCATAATCCATCATCACATTGTTTTTCTTAACACACCTAGCCAAATTATCATCTTGTGTACACATTTTCTCTAGGATAACACAACTTCCTAGAGTTTACAAGTGCATTATCACTTTGTTTGACTTAACACACTTAGTCAAACTATCATCAATCAAAATCAAATCAAACCAAGTCCTAAAGTCTAGCATTGATCCAAAGTTCCTAAAAATTCAAACACCCATATCATTCACCCCTTTCATCCTTCATCTCATATTTCGTCCTAAACCCCTTGGAGGTTAACAAGGTCAAAACACAAGAGGAGCATGGAATATAAAATTGATTCATCCATCATGAGTAATCCAATTCAACCAAACTATCCAAGCCTTACAATACCAATTGATTTTCAAAACTTGCATTTGTACAATCCATACATGGGATCATTATCTCCTACAAAACTCAATGGTACAACAAATGTGAGTTTTCCCAATCCAAATTTTGGAACACCTTTCCCTTTGGTAGATTTAAATCAAATTCAAAAATTACAAATCTATCAACCAAACAATCAAGGCATGAGCCTTCTCCCTATACCAACCTTCAATCAATTAAATCTGAGAAACACCCCCTTCATAAATCAAAACATCATATCAAATCCTCCCATTTTTCCATTGATATGGCAACAACAGATGGTAACCATTCAAGCAACCCCAATAATCAACACCATTCCCAATCCACCATCACCACCATCAAAACACAACATGACAAATTCATTCTCTATCATGTTGCAAGCCGCTCATCAAAAGGTGCTACGAAACCAACAAGCTATGCAAGCCCAACAAGCTGCACAAGTTGCGCAAGCGGCTCAAGTAGACCAACAAGCACAGGCTCAACCTCAAGCCTAGCACTAGGCTCAACAGACACAAGCACAATTCTAGGTACTATTGCAAGCAATCCATCAACAAGTCCATCAACAAGTAGCACAATAACGAGCCCAAAAAAATGTTGTGTTGGCACAACAACAGCTAGATCAACAACAAGCTTTGTTGGGACAGAAGCAACAAGACCAACAATAAGATTTGTTGGAATAACAATAGCATGACCAACAATGAGCATTGTTGGCTCAGCAACAAATACATGCCTTACTTGTGTAGCAGAGCTTGCAATAGATTCCCACCACAATCATTGAAAATGAGGATCAAGATCCTTCAACCAATGATCATGTTGAAAATGTCTGTACATCACCGAATGACTTAGAGGACATATCTCAAGAATTTATTCCAAAGCATGATCAAAATCTTTTACCAAGGTCTAGCAATGATCCTTTCCAAAACATATGGACATCCTTTGACCTCATGAAATTTGAGAATCTTCCTATGCCTAATGAAGATATCCGAGAACGCAATACATTATTTGAAATTGACCCATGTCAAGAACCTGATCCAAAGCATGTCGAAAGCAATTCCAAAATCATTCGAGATCAAGAATTTGTATCTCCAACCTACTACAATGATATAATGGACACTCTCCTATCTATACAAGATGTCACAAATGATGATCATATCCATATAGAACATACTCCTCCATATGCCCATGAGATGCTTTCTTTGGATGGACACATAGATGATCTTCATTCAGAATAGGATTCCTTTACTCCTAACATTATTACACAAAAAGAGCAGGTTATTGATTCCTATAGTCAAACTAAATTGTCAACATCAGGATCAGATATATCCCAAATTCAAACTATGGACATCATGTATGAAGATATCCAACATTATCCACTCAAGGAAACAGGTTAGAATGAATAGGATATTCTAGAGTCAACAAAGTAGCAAATTGGAATAACGTCATCTGCAGTGGCCGTTTGTTAGAGAATACATTCTGAACAAGGCATCTCAAAACAAGGAGAATCAAAGAACAAAGGTGCTACTATCACCATACTGGGGGCAACTTCGTCTTGAGAAAATGTCAACATAGGGAGCACACAAGATCCTTATGATGAAACCAATGCCAATACTACAGCCAACCACGTCATAAATCTTCATCCACCCATCACCCCATCCACAAATTGGGACCAACGTCAAAATAAAGACTTCAATTGAAGCATGAAGAATGTTATCAAAGAAAAATAAGCTAAGAAGCATATTAGAAAAATCAAATACACTTGGATACCAAATAATACAAAGAAAGATTATCCCTATCAAACTCCATCAGTCAAAGAAACTATGGGACAAAATTAAAAAGGGAAAAGTGTCCATCAAAGATGTCCACAAAAGAAACATCAGGCTTCTCAAGCAACATAGAAAGTGTATTGAGTTGTTGGTCCTAATTCCATGCACACTTCCATATCCACCCATCATTGCTCATCTTCCCAAGTTTGGAGAGTCAAAGGTTCCAAACTATCAACCAATCCATCTTTTATTCCTAAACACAATCTACCATCCACTCCTCCACGCATGATATGCAATTCTCAAATTGACCATGTATTGGTAGCGACCCTTCATCATAAGAATTTAGAAGGCACTCTATTGCGATGTGCACACAAAGATGGAGTTAACTCCGGTATCAGCAAAGCAGATCAGGGATCTCAAAAGTTGCATTCAAGTGCACGTATCTTCGAAAAGAAGCTTCTTCAAGAAGGATACCGATGGAACATTATGATAGAAGCATCTACATCGACACCACTAGGTGGTTCAACATGAGCTTAAAATCTCTCAAAAAATACAAAAAAATAAAAAATAAAAAAAAATCCAATAAAATCAGAAGAAAGACTGAAAATAGTAAAAAAAAAAATCGTCCTTTAGTGAAAACCGCTTTGGCGGTGCTTTGGATAGGTACCATGATGAAAACCTAACAAACAGGCGTCATGTGTAGAATCGAACATCTACATGCACCATTTTAGGAGGAAGCATCTTATCACATCCATAATAAAGCCAACATTTCAGCCATACCATCAATTCATTCATGAACCATTTATCCAATCCATTTTTATCCATATGCCTTCGTACTCTAAGTTATTTTGATCTTGGAAAATTTTGGTGCACACTTTATACTTGCTTATGGTAGACATCTTGACATGGGTCATTTTCATTGATCTCATCCTACCCAATGTTATCTGAGCCTTGAAGCACTATCTGAATGAGCATCCTCTATTCAAACACCTTATCTTGTCACAAGATAAACCTTTGCATCATTTGAATGCTTACCATATCCATCCATCCACACACCTATATAGGCATTCACCCATGGAATTCCATACATTGCTACACACTGGGGGCAGATATTTGCATCTTGGTTCGGGAGTAAATATTGATCTATATCCTCCAACTAATTTGGCGATCTAAACATTGGAAAACGTGAAATCAAGTTGGTTAAAGCATTTGTGAGCCAAAATTCCAAATCACTAGCCCATGGCATATTTTGACAAGACGATGTTCCTTATCAAGATTTATCTTTCATCGAACATTAATCCAAACAATCAATATCAATCGTATCTAATGTGTACATTTGTGTCACATCAAATCATTCAAAAAAATTTTGTTCCAAATCAAGCTTCATCAAATCCTGATCAATCGAATCCAATCAATTATCACCTTGTTTGACTTAACACACTTAGTCAAACTATCATCTTGTGCATGAGTTTACTCTAGGATAACACAACTTCCTTGGGTTTATAAGTTCATTATCACCTTGTTTGACTTAACACACTTAGTCAAACCACTCTCTTGTGTATGAGTTTACTCTAAGATAACACAACTTCCTAGAGTTTACAAGTGCATTATCATCTTATTTGAATTAACATGCTTAGTCAAGTTACTCAATCCATCATCAACTTGTTTGACTTAACACACTTAGTCAAACCATCCTCGTATGTACAAGTTTACTCTAGGATAACGCAACTTCCTGGAATTTACAAGTGCATTATCACTTTTGTTTGACTTAACACACTTAGTCAAACTATCAATCAACCTTAGCTTGGTTTTCAACAAAATCCAAAAATAGAGCATTGATACCATCACATGTCCATATCCAAATCATCAAAATCATGAGAAAAATCTATAAACATTCAGAAAATCCATCAAAATCCAAAAACATCCAAATAATTCAAAATTCAAAAACATTCAAAAAGTCATCCAAAATCCAAAACATGTCAAAATCCAAAAAATAAAAAATACATTCGTCTTGCCAAACTATGTCATCTCTGAGCTTGAACGTAGGAAAGGTTGATCTTTGATCATCCCCCGAGACATCTAGGTTAGTCCTTTAGGCGTCCGTCGCATTGGCAATCTGTTTGCCCATTTATTTTTTCATTCAGTCAATTGTCGTCTAAACTACATCGTCTCTGAGCTGGAACGTAGGCAAGGCCATCCTTGATCGGCCCCCAAAACACACAATACCAAAAAATAGCCTCAAAATATCTAAAAATCTAAAATGGTGCTTTCATCTCATCTCGTTTTCACCCGCAATAATCATCTCTCATAATAAATAAACCATTGCCTTCATCCTTTGGTGAAGCAATCAGAAACAAGTCTAGCAGGTTCCAAAGTGAACACCCAAGCGTCAAAATTCCTAAAGTCTAGGTCAGTAAGTAAGCAAGTTGGTCAACTCGGAGTATCAATAACTTATCACCAAATCAGTCCCACCAAAACCCTGATCACAACATGTCCTAGGATGAATCCTTCCCACGATGGACACAAGCATCAAGTACCCCCCTGTAGTTTAGCCTTGGCTAGCGATACAAAGAACATTAGCTTGTTTGTGTTAGAGTAATTGGGTATTTACTTTATTAATTAAACAATATTTGTTTAGTTACTTAAAGTTCCCTTTTACCTCTTTTCACTTAAGCTAACATTAGGTGCATAATAATTAATTACTGTATTAATTATTATTGTGCAAGCCTAGGGTTTTCCTTTTTAGGGTTTTCATCTATATATGGTTGAAAATTATCTTTTGTATCATTATTCATTTTACATTTTCAGGTGAATACATTGCTCTGCATTCTTGAGCATTTCCTTTGTTGCTTCTCTTTGCTTCTCCTTATAATAGGTTATTTGCTTGCAGAGATATTTGGGCTTCTGTGGTGTTGTATCTTCTCAACTCCAACATGGTATCAGAGTTTCAGATCTGCAGCTGCTTGTTCTTGTTTTGAAGATTTTTGGAGCTACAAGGGTTTGTTGCAAGCCATTTTTATTGGAGTCATCATCATTTTCGCTTCAAAAATTTAGTTTTCACTCATTTGCAAGAAAAATGATTTATGGGTTTTGTAGCCAGCATCGAAATCTGAACTGGGTATCTTTTTTATTTTGCATATCTTGCACAGATCTAGAGAAAATCACTATTGAAAAAATGGCAAGCGTCATTTTTCTCCTGATTGAAAGTAAAAAAAATCATTTTCTCATATTCTGCTTGTTGGATCAAGAAATGATTTCTGGGTTTTGTTTCTAGCATCAAATTATTTCTGCGTTTTTATTTTTGTCTACAAATAGTGAGTAAATTTTCCAAAAATCAAGTTAGAAATAAACATTTTTTGCTAGAAAATTCGTTTCCTACAAGCTAAATTTATTTTTTGAAAAATTCATAACTTTTGGCCACGGTGTCCGTTTTGTGCAAACGAATAGGTGTTGGAAAGGTGTTATAGTGCTCTTTCCAGATCTATAGTCTATTTTATCAGAATGTTTATCAAGTTTTTTTTATTCAGCTTTGTGTGTTTTTACACTTTGCTCAATTACTTGGTCATTCTGGCTCCTTCATGGGTTTTGTTTGCGTGGAATGGGTTATATTAATTTGATCTAAATGTTGTAAGGTTAGATTTCTCAATCTTTTTGATTTAAAAAGTTATCATGGGTTTTTCTACTCACCCTTCAGTTGTAATTCTGGAACGGGGTAATTATGAGTCATGGGCAAAGGGTATACTTACATATTGTAGGTGGCTTAATATTTTGCCTTATTTGTATGATCTCATACCTGAACCAGCAACTTTAGAGGGAAAATTAGCATGGAATATCATTAGAAATCACATAGTAGGACTTATATTGTCTAGTGTTGATCATGACACTGTGTTGGCTATATCGGACATTGATTGTCCTCACCCACTTTGGACACGTCTTTGGGAGATCTATGGAGACCCAATTCTCTCTCCATTCCCAGAGGATCCTGCTTCAAATTATCTCTTACCCATTGCTTGGAGAGAAAATACACCATTTGATCATGATACTTTAGAGGAGCTTGAGTATTTAGACACCCTTACATGTTTCGATGGATCAGAGGTTTGTCTCACAGTTCCTACTCTTCAGACTGAGACTTCATCAGCATCTCCTGTTGTTCTTGATTTAGTGCAACAAGGAATCATACATCTTCCAAACATAGCTACTTTGGACTCTTATGTTATAGACATATCTTTCTTGTTTGTGGAGTCCTATATTGCAGATTTGGAGGATTATTTTAAGGAAATTCATCTCCTCTACCTTGACAGTCAGGTTATCAATATTCGCCCACCATTATCCATGCATTCAAAGATTGCATTTCAGTATTCTCCACATCAGTTTGGATTTGGCATTATTTGTTTAAGTTTAGACAGTGAGACTCTTCAGCATCCTATCATGGCACACATCTTGAGACAGATTGGTTCATCATTCTTCACAGAGTTTCTTCGACATAGGTCCATGAATCCATTTCTTCCCAAGGGGAGGAATATCATTTGTCCCTTCAAGATCTCCTTTTGGATTCTACATTAGGCATCTACCATTGTAACAGGATTTTCTTCATTGTGGGGGGGCTTCTTCTCTCTTTCTATCTCTCCTATGGAGATCATTGTACATGTACTTATATGATAGAAGTTGTCTATGGGGGTATCATGTTATCCACCTCCTATCCGTCTTTCATTAGTGCATTGCATTCCTTCCTTGCATTCTATTTTGGGGAGGAGTTTTGTTCCCACTGGGTTTTCTCCTTTACCCCATTTCATTTAGTTTGCATTTGTACATGGGTACCTGATCTGGCCTTGTTGTCGGAACCCATTGCTTTTGCTTTCAGTAGCTTCTTCTAGGTTTTAGCTTCTCCCTATGTCTATCTTAAGGGGGGTGTTAGAGTAATTGGGTATTTACTTTATTAATTAAACAATATTTGTTTAGTTACTTAAAGTTCCCTTTTACCTCTTTTCACTTAAGCTAACATTAGGTGCTTAATAATTAATTACTTTATTAATTATTATTGTGCAAGCCTAGGGTTTTCCTTTTTAGGGTTTTCATCTATATATGGTTGAAAACTATCTTTTGTATCATTATTCATTTTACATTTTTAGGTGAATACATTACTCCACATTCTTGAGCATTTCCTTTGTTGCTTCTCTTTGCTTCTCCTTGTAACAGGTTATTTGCTTGTAGAGATCTTTGGGCTTTTGTGGTGTTGTATCATCTCAACTCCTACAGTTTGTTTACTTTATCTTGGTCTTTTTGACTTATCTTATTTTGCGCTCATTCCAAAGACCTCTCGATGATGCCTAAACAAAATAGGTTTAGAGAGAAAGGAATGGGGAAATGATCATTATCTTTTTTATCTACTATGCTTGTTGGATACTCTTGTAAAATAACTTGGCAAATACTTTCTTTGTTAGGTCCGTCCTATCAAGGTTTTTGTATGTCAAGTGTGAACAAGAGCACTCCTATCTAATTATCAAGTCAAATTCCATCACACTAGGTACAAAGCCATCCTAGTCCTTTATACCTTGATGCATCGTATCTATGTGTGTTATCAAACATAAAGTAATTAGCCCTTTGAAAATCCCAACTCTTGGTAAGCAATACATCATCATCATCGGTAATCATGTGAACTTGTGTGGATCCTCCTTCCATCCATCTTATTTTTCTTATTCTTCTATCTTTACTAACATTTCTATCTAAAATCGGTGTGTTATATCAAAATATACAAGAGGCTACCCATGGTCGATGACTATCTATACATCATCAAAATTGTCTACATCAAAGAATTATCTTTCGTCCTTTGACCAATAGAACCACTCCTCTCGCATTTTATCGTGATCTCGATCAGAAAATCAAACATTTCCGCTCGATCTCTTGAAGGGGTAGTATACCAGTATAATACTTTCGATGGGGCAACATTGGGGCATTCTGGAAAAATTAAGAAATTTTAGACTTTGATCACAACAATTTATTCTTTGAATCAATGCAACAAGTACATTGCTTCAAAGAGAGGCAAAATATAGACACGTAAAATATAAATGCACCTGATCCTGATCCTACTAACATCATTCCATCTTGAATCATACTCTCAACTTATCAACACCTTTCATCTCTTAATTAAATAAATCATTATTTATTTAATTAGGTATTTCTCCTCTTTGATTAAATTAATCATTTTAATTTAATTGATCCTCTATCTTTGGTAATTTAAATAATTTATTTTATTTAAGTTAAATCTCTAAAGTCCTCTTATTAAATTGAATAAATTAAACCTTATTTGATTTAATCTAACATTATCGCCTTTAGTTAAATAAATCCAATCATTTATTTAACTAAACCCTTCCTCTCAATTTGATTTAAATCAATTCATAAATTTAAGTCTAAATTGTCACATCTCCTAAATTCCTCATTAAATTGATTAAACTTTGATTAATTTAATCTTAATCTATGTCACATCCTCTAGAGAATGCACCTTGCACAATTAATTAATTACTTTGATTTATTAAATCTTTATTTTCCCTCACATGGCATCAAAAGAAATATTCCCTCAAATTTAAATTCAAAAAGTCCAAGTGGACTTGTACATCCAACAAGGAATTCACTCCTCTTACATGTCCTTGGCCTTGAGCCAAGTGACATTAACTCCATTTCTTTTATCCCCCCTAAACATGTCAATTCATCAAATTCAAAATTCAAACTTGCACATTGATCAAAATGTGCTCATTCCTCAACCATTCACATCTTGACAAGTGGCAATTGGCCATTGGATGTTGAATGATCCCACATTGATTATTTTCACTCTCTCTTCCATTTTGGAAATCTATAAATGAGAGACTCTTCCTTTCATTCTATCATCCACAAATTGAGTAAACTTATTATACTCAATTTCATCTTCAAGCGTAGCTTTTTCATCTAGTTTTATGAATTTCTTAGCTAGATTATGCGAGAATTCAACCAACAAAGTGGATCAAATCATCAAAGCTTATAAAGGAGTTGGGAAAGGGTTGATTTCAACATATCAACTGGCACCAACTCCCCCATGGGATCAAGAGTTTGCATACTTAATTAGGATTTCATTGCTTTCTTTGTTCATCTTTTCTTCATTTTCCTATTTTAAGTTTTTTAAATGGATTTCATGGGGAATCCTTGTTTTACCTTGCATATGATCTAATATTGTGGTTGTTTGCCTTATTTGTGCAGGTATGAAACTGGGGTTCATAGTTCTATCATAAGCTCCTAGAATTTCTTTCAAGGCTTCATCATCTTCAAAAAATCTAATGATTCATCACAATTTATACCAATCAATTCCAGATGCTTCCACGTGTGAGTTTTTTTAGGGTTACACATGATGGTGTTGATGTTTAACGAGGCTCTCTTTGTTGCTTATGTAATCTTAGAAGGACAATATCCCAAACCAATTTTTGTCTCTTACATATTAGGTTCTATAGTAACACAGATGCCTTACTCTTTCTTTCCACATCGTTTTCCACTATAACCCAATTTTTTCATAAGTTCATAACCTCTCCCATAAATTCTTTCCATTTCTATTAGGTTTTTTGTTTGTGTATAATCTATCTGATCAAATTTTTCTATTTAACTTGTGTCTTCTTCTAAAGTGGATGAGGTAGATGCTTGTGATTGTTCTTCTAAATTATACGTTGACATTACCATTGGTTGTTTTTGCTTCTCACCATTTTTATTTTTTATTATGTACTCTCCCACAAATGAGGGTATGAATTCCAAAGAACCCAAATCATCATCTAATAATTTTGGCACTGTTTTCATTTCTTATTTCTCTTTTTTTATAGGTTAGAACTTTGTTTGATGTTAGAATTAATGTGCTTAGAGGACGTTTCGTTGCTTTTTCAACTTGTAAACAAATCTCAAGCTTGGGGTCTATTTCAACTTGGTATACCTTGTTGTTATAGAAATACTTCATAATAAGATGAAGGGTCAAAGGCGCCGCATGCATCTCATGAATCCATGGTATTCTTAAAAGAAAATTGTATCACAGATCATGAGGCATAACATGGATCAAGGTTTGTAAGGTAGCCTTTTTGACTATAATAGGTAAAGTAATCACACTGAGTGATTATTTTCCTACATTGTCAAATCCTTGAATCAATAGGGATCGAGGTTCAATTTTTGATTTATCCATGTGCAATCTATCTAAAAGTTTCACACTACACATATTAAGGGTTGAGCCATTATCAAAAAGCATCCTTTTTATTCCTATTTTATTGAATTTGGATATTATCAAGAAGGCATCATGTGTGTCTTTCTCATCTCCAAGGGAGGGAGTTCATGTTGGTGAAAGGTAATGTCTACATTAATTGTATTCATTCCTTGTATTAGGAGGGGCCACAACTTGTTGTAAGGATATTTGAAGCATAGTTTTATAGTTAGATTAATTTTTGAATGATCTCCCATAGGGATATCTTTGCAGGAATATTCTTATGTTGTTCAAAAAGATCATATTCCTTCCCACTATGTGCAGGTAAATGAGGAGTGCTAGGAAAGATGGAATTTGGCAAACATAAGGTTGTCGGAGTTGGTTCTTTCAGTTGTGGATTTTTTCTAGTGTTGTATGTATGAGAAATGGTATTATTAATTGATTGTTACAAAACATTGTTCTTAGGTGGTTCAAGAGTGTAAAGAGGTTTTTTTTTAGTTTGAGGCTTCTATGAAGGTGGGTAAAGGATAAGTTGAGGTTGAGTCACATTAATGTCTCTTATTTTTGTTCGATCATGACAAGCCTTAGTGGATGAACCTTGTGAGATGAAATCCTCAAGGGATTCATCTAACATGTCAAAGTCATCACTACTAAAAGGCTTGAGGGTTAGGTTAACTTGGAAAGAGATATTTGACATAGTCAAATAACTTTACTTTCTCCAAGTGGATTAGGCATTGGGTCTAAAATAATCATTTGTAAAACTTATATATATTAGACAATTGATAACAACAATTTTGAATTGTAAAGAATAAATAGAGTATTAATTGATCTTGTAAAGAAATAGATATATTGGAAAAAAAAAATATAAAATAATATAGGATTAAAGAGGGTTGAAAGATATTACATTTATCTACAAGTTGGTCAATGGTCATAAGAGTTAATTAGTAGAGGCATTTGTGCAAAATTTTAACAAATATTGATAATAAAGAAAATATAAAGCTAAAATATATGAAAAAAATATTCTTTTAATAGAACATAAATAGAAAAGAGTCCTAGACCAACCTCATCAATAAAAGCTTTTTTCTAGTCATAAAAATTAAAATTATTGTTTCATTAAATTTAAATTTAAAAAAGTAATTAAATGCATATTTTTCTTTGACCCAAGTTTCATGAGTAGTGGTTCACAAGAACCCATCTCTCATGCTAATCAATCATCTGCTTAGCTCTCATTGCATCTAGGTGATGTTCATAGAGGTGAAGCACTCAGCCTTCCAAGGAGGTCACCCATCCCAATACTACTCCAACTCAAGTGTGCTTAACCATAAGTTTTTTTCCAAGTTTAAGCCCACTTAGCTTACAACCTCATTTTCTTGAGTGTATCACAAACTGTCTCGTTATTATAAATAATAGAAAAAACATTACAAAACTCCTAAACTACCTCACTATTCCAAAAAATAGAGACAACATTAAAAAACTCCTCCATGTGCATGGATATAGTCTTAGATATGTAGTTAACTAGCAACAAGATTTAAATTTAACACTAAATATATGAAATGAGGGCCTATGTTAACATACTAATTTTAGAGTCAATTCAATTTAGAAACGGTTAATAGATAAAAATTTCTTGAATAATTTAGAAAAATGTGTTTGTATTTTTTTTTGTTACTTGTATTTAAACTAGCTTAGCAATCTCAATATATTAAGATACACACACACACACATATATTATACATTGAGAGATATCATTATTGCTCAGTTTTTTAAATTTTAAAAATACGCCTCGATTATGATATCTCTCAGCGTATATATATATATATCTTAATATATTAATAAGATAGATAAGTTAGTAGCAATCGCAACGCAACACATACCATGAATTAATATATAATTATAAAATAATATTTTATTATATTGTTAGATAAAGAATAATATTTTAGTATATTTAATATAAAAATTTAATATAATTTATGGTTAGGGGTCAAACATGGTTAGGTTCAAAATTTTATTACGGTTGAGGTTCAAGTTTAATTATGGTTAGGGTAAAGGTTAAAATAGGGTTCAATTAGGGAAAAACCTTTAAGTTAGGTTTAGGGTTGAATAAGGGGAAATCTTTGAGTTAGTGTTAGCGTTAAACTATGATTAATATTGAAATAACATTAGGGTTAGTGTTTAATTAGGGTTAGTCTTAGGGTTGAATTTTAAATAAGGTTAGGGTTAGTCTTAAAATAAGATTATGATTTTATAAATGATAAGGTTTAGCATTCAAATAAATATAGGATTTAGGGTTCAATTAAATTTATGATTAATGCTCAATCAGAGGAAGTGTTTGGGTTAGTTTTAGGGTTAAGATAATGGTTAGGGTTACAATTATGATTATGGTTAGGGTTAAGGTTTAGGGTTATCGTTAGGGTAAGGATTTACATCATGAATATGATTAGGGTTATGGTTAGCGTTTCGGTTTACAATTAGGGTAAGGATTATGGTGATGATTATGGGCACATCAAGTAGTTAGGGATAATGTTAGGGTTAGGGTGAGGGTGAGAATTTTGGGTAGGTTAAAGGTTAGGACTAGGATTAGTGTTAGGGGTATATAATAGTTAGGGATGGGTTTAGGTTTTGGGTAGGCTTAGGGTTAGGGTTAGATTTTAGGTTAGGATTATAGGATTAGGATTATGGTTAGATTTAGGATTCTAGTGAGGATTAGTGTTATCATTATCAATAGGGTTAGGTTTAGGATTATATTTAAGATGAGCAGTAGGGTTAGGGTTGGGGTTAGCATATATAAAAAAGGTTACCAAATCTTAATTTTATCTCTAACCCTAACACTAACCTTAATCCTAATACTAACTACAACACTAACCCTAAATCTACTTCTCACATGAATTGTAACTCTAATCCTAACCCTAATTCTTACACTATCTCTAACCCTAACCCTAATCCTAATTTTATCTCTAACCCTAATCTTGACCCTATCTCTAATCATGAATATATCCCTAACCTCGATCCTAACACTAACCCCAACCCCAAACCTAATCTTAATTCTATTTCTAACCCTAATCCTAATTTGATTCCTAATTATCTCTAACCTTAACCCTAACCCTAATATTAATTGTAACCCTATTTCTAACCCTAACACTAATCATAACCATTTTCTTGGTCTTAACCCTATTCCTAACATAAATCCAAACACTTATCCTAAAATTCTATCTCTAGTTCCCTAAGCATAACTCTAATCATAATCCTAACACCATATGTAGCCCTAACCCTAATTCTAACACTATCTCTAACCATAACCCTAACCCTAATCTTAACCTTAATTCTAACCTATCTCTAACCCTAACCCTAACCCTAATACAAACTCTAACTCTAATCCTAATTTTTATCTTTAACACTAACCCTAATCGTAACACTATCTCTAACCCTAACCCTAATCATAATCATGATGTGATCTCTAATCTTAACCCTAAACCCATCTCTAAACCTAACTATAATCCTAACCCTAATCCTAACCCTAATACTAACCCTAAAATTAATTTAAACGATTAACTTATATTCATTAACTCTAACCCTATCTTTAACCCTAACCCTAAGATTAACCCTAATCCTAACACAAACCCCAACTCTAATCTTAATTATATCTCTAACCCTAACCCAGATCCTAATATTATCTCTAAATCTACTATTGTCCATAATCCTAACCCCAATTATAACACTAATCCCGACCCTAATTCTAACCCTAATCATAATTTTCTCTAGCCACAACCTTAACTCTAAGCAAGTAACCCTAATCATAATGCAAACCTAATCATAATCTTAATTCTATCTCTAACAGTAACCCTAACCTTAATTCTAACCTTAATCTTATTGCAAACCCCATCCCTAAGCCTAATTATAAACCTAATCCTATCACAAACCCTAATCCTAATCCTAATTTTATCTCTTAGCCTAATCTTGACCCTATCTCTAATCCTAACCATATCCCTAACCCTAATCCTAACAATATCCCTAACCCTGACCCAACCCTAATCCTAATTCGGTTCCTAATTATCTCTATCCTTTACCCTAACCCTAAACTCAATCCTAATCTTAACCCTAACCCTAACACTAATCATTATCTTAATCTGATTCCTATTTTTTATCTCTAACCCTAACCCTAACACTAATTGTAACCCTATTTATAACCCTAACACTAATCATAAATCTATTTTTGATCTTAACTCTATTTCTAACATAGATCCCAACACTTATCCTAATTCTATCTCTAGTTCCTTAAACCTAACTCTAATCCTAATCCTAAAACCATCTCTAACCCTAACCCTAATTCTAACGCTATCTCTAACCCTAATTTAACCTAAACATTGATCCTAACTTTAAGTATGAATGTAACCCCAATTGAACCTGAACACTAATCCTAACCTTAAGTCTAGCTATAACCCTAATTAAAACCTAAACTTAAGCCTAAATGAACCCTAACTATAACCTTACTTTAACCTTAATTGTAATTGAATATTCATCCTAACCTTACTTAACCCTAGTTGTATTCCTAATTAATTTCCAATTGAATCTTAACCCTTACCATAATTGTAACCCTAACCCTAATCGTAATTGGATTCTAACCATATCCTAAGCCTTACCCCAAGCTTTATCCTAGAAACCTTATCTTAATTATATATCAATTGAACCCTAACCCTAACCCTAATCCTTACACTATCTCTAATCCTAGCACTAACCCTACCCCTAACCCTAATTTGAGCACAAAAAACAACCCTAATCCTAATTCTACTTCTATCGCTAACCCAAACCCAAACCCGAATCCTAACCCTATTTCTAACCCTAACCCTAACTTTAACCCTAACCATTACTCAAACTGTAACCCTAATCCTAATTATATCCCTAACCCTAACCCGAATCTTGACCCTATCTCTAACCATAATCCTAACACTAACCCTAATGCTAACCCAATCATAATCCTTATTATATCGCTAGCCATAACCCTAACCCAAATCTTAACCCTAACTCTAATGAATCTAATGTTGGCTCTATCATAACCCCAACCCTAACCTTAACCCTAATTAAACTATCTTAAGTCTATTTGAACCCTAACCCTAATTGTGTCATAAACCTAACTCTAATTGAACTCTAGCCCTAACTTTGAACAACATTGCTTGTGTAATGCCCAAAAATTTTACACTAAAATACAATTGAGGACAAAACACAAATTTCAAATTTCATTCACATACGCTTGCAAAACTCTCAAGGTTCTCTACCAAAGCATGTACTACATGAATGCATACAACTTTCAACCAATTATAAACTATAATATTTTAGTTCAATAACTAAATTTCTTAGACAATCAAGGGTGGGGGATCAAAGGGAGACATTGATTCCACATCATTAAGGCTGACTTAGATAGTTCAACTAACTCTAGAACAATCACAAACATATGACCAGACACATGATAACCAATAGAATACATATTAATGGTAATTCCCAAGTATAATAATAATAAGAGAACAAATCTTATGGGCAAGACCTAGTCCTTGGGGGCTCGTCTCAAACAACCTTGGCTACGTATATATTTTGTAGAGGCATCGTAGTGCGACAACTAGACTTCAACCATCTCCCACATGGTTGGATAGTTTATTTTTTTTAAATGATATAATCATCAAGTTAAGTTGATGGCTTATCGAATCCAAACAAATACCACTAACACTTCTCCTCACGAAACAAATAAAGGAAAAAAAATAGCTCAAGGTCAAGGTTTAAGACTAGACCCACGCAAAGGATTTCTCAATGTAAGTTTTCACAACTCAAACTCGGCTAACCAACAAAAACACAAAACATAAAGGTTTGATTTGCAACCTAATTACCAAAAATTGAGCTAATACATGCAATGGACCATACTAGTTAAATTATGAAAGTTGTCCCCACTATATAGGGGAAACAAATTATAGTTGACTTGCATATCTACCATGTATTATACCCGTAAAGTAATCCCCAAATGATTTGAAACAAGGAACAATAGTATTCTTGGTCTATTATCATTCCAATCCATATGCGTATGTGTCATATGACAAAATATATATAAATACACTATTGTCACAAGTATCATTGCCTATAATCAAATAAAATAGGAGAATCGACAGAGGGATTGACCGTATCTTTAATAACTATAAACTTATAAGTCATAACACTATCTAAAATAAATAGATTAAAAGGGTCTCAATATAACACTAATAAGATTAGGATGTGATAGGTTAATCAAGACAACTCACATATTAATCTTTCTAGACAATTTTATTATCATACATTTTCGGCATATATGCACAAAAGCTGAAAGATTTCTTCCCCCACTACTCATTTATCTACATGAAAACATTTATGTAAAAGATAGAAAATTGACAAAGCATGAACATAAGATCATATAGTAAGACACATATAATCATCTTTAATGTCAATTTGAAGAGATACTTGTCATAAAGGTGAGGCATCAAATAAAGAATCTAAAAAGTAAATGAAAGGATTACTAATGAATAATGACTAAATTTTTTTCCTAAGATAATATTTCAGTCAAACATACATTTGTAATATATGACAACCAATCACTGTGATCTAAAATCTTATCATAACAAGACAAATGTGATATACTAGTGTTGTATCTTGTTAAAGATCTTTTTGAAACATATAACTACTATCATAATTATATTGATGATATAACAATATAATATTATTTTATTTTAATTAAGATTTTGTATATATCCACATTCACAATATATTGGTAACTATATTATCAATATATTATATTTCAATATTCTTTCCATATATTTTTACTTAAACTAACACCACATACCACTGATAATAAAGATTATTGGAAAGCCTACAAAGCCAAGGTACAAAAAATTGTTTGACAACTATCCTTTAGTGATGCTTATGTATTTTAGTAGCATTGTGTTTGGGAGCCATAAGGGAAAATTAAAATAAACTAAAATAATACTAAATTTTGAAGTAACGGTATCTTCCCATGGTTAAATGTTAACTTGCAATTTTAAAAGAGTAAAAGGTTGATTCAACCAAACCAAATGATCACGTGGAGCATTGAGTCGATTAGGAGGCTCGATCTTGAGATATTAAGATTTGTTCTCCTAAGATGTTGTGGATTATCCACTTCCTTTCAAGCAACTAAACATAAATGTACCTCTTTACTATCTTAGGGAAATAATTTCAATGTGTAAGCCATTGGAAGACAGAAGACAGAGGTTACATGGTTTATTGGAATGACCCACTATCAAAATTAGCTTTGAACAATCTTTTAAAAAACTCTTAGCCTTTTGCCTACTGACTTATCTTGCTCATAACAGTATAGATTTTTGCTCAATAGTTGCAGGGCTCGAATTTCTAGAAAAAACTGAAATACATAAATAGACTAGCATTTTTGTTGACTCAAGATTGATAAGGCTATACAACACTAACTATGGATTCACAATGGATGGAAAAACTCGACAGAGAAGGGCTCGAATCACTATTGTTGGCTTTACCATTTTGATAATAAATAAACAGATAAAACTGTACAATGCCCGAATTTCCTTTCTATGAATACCCGCTACTACAACTACCTTATTTTATTGGAACTCTTAAATAGAGGGATGATAAATATAACAACATAGCTTAAAATATGCTTGTAGAAGTAAGACAAATGCAATTCAGTTCAAACTATTCTACGTGAAGAATAGAAAGGGACCTAACATTAGGTCTTTTTTTTTTTTAATAATAAAAACACACGAAACAACCATAGCTAAAACTAGCGAACCGATGGCTTCATTTATAGATAATAGTAGGATTAATTTAAAATGAGATCAAACTCAACAAAAGTGATTCGAATATGCATGCAAAAGAAACAAAAGGGGATCTAACACTAGGTACTACAATAACATCATATATTGAATAGCCACAGTTAAAACCATAGAACAAATGCCATCATTTACCAGATAATAATAGAGATGTATTAGAATGAAATAAAATGCAACAAAGTGATTTGGGCACATATAGATTCCCACAAAAAATTCACTAAAACACAGAAAGTGGCTTACCTTTAAGATCTTGCACAATTTAAGTCATGTTGGGAAGATGGCCATGGCTACGCCCAAAATGGGAAATTGGAACGCAGTATGGACATCTAAAGAATGGAAGTTCACTACTCAGATGCTGCAATCGCAACTACCCTGATAGACATGTCTGCAAAGTGTGGATGCGTAGATAAGGCACATGAACTGTTTGACAAAATCCCTCAAAGAAAAGTCATCTCATGGAATGCCATAACTACATGATATGCACTGAATGGATATTAAATTGAGTCCACAATAGCATTCAAGAGCAATTCATCAAGAATTTGGAGCCATCATCAATATTCAAGAAATGTATCAAAGTCTATTCTTGCATCATGTGTGTTTTTGTGCTAAAATTTGTGATCTAGGGTTTTGATTCAAGAAAGAAAGCAATTCAAGATCTATCAAGAATTTCAAGATCCATATCCATTCCAACCATTTCACACAAGTTTGTAGACTTTACAAGGGTTTGGTGAGTTGTATCATTACATGTTGTTCATTCACCATTTCCCTTTATTTCATTGTTTCATTTCAAGGTTTAATTTTACGAACAAGTGGTTTGACCAAGGCAAACCCCCATTCACTAACAATCATTAAGAAATCAAGTTAAAAGGATAGAGAAACTTTTAAGACCAGAATCAGACTTTGAATTTCTAGAAAATCCTAACTGGACTGATATGGCACTTTTGGAATATGAGTCCTAGTATAGGAAAATTTCTAGATTTTTGCAGATCCTGAATCTACACTGTCAAAAACATATTCCTACGTAGAAACCCCAATCTGGGACTAAATCACCTAGTCTAGCATATGAGTCCCATTCAACATTAAAAATCTATGTTTTCGGTATTTTAGAGCTTCATCCATATCTCTTCATGTTTACAGGTGCACACCTTTCATCTCCCAACTTTCTATTTTGATTCACATGCATTTTTGGATCATTTAATTAAGTCTTGCATATCATTAAGTTTCATAATTAGATCTTGCATCTCATTAGTCTTTCCAAGCCCTAGCTTGGTGGTGAACCCCTCTTTAGTTTATAGTCAGACCCTAGGACAACCCTATTGCTAGATCTCTTTCTCCTTTGCATACTTTAGATTGAGATCTCTAGGGTTTTCCTTGAATGAATGATTATGAAATGTGTTGTTCTATGTCCTAAACCATAAAATAATCCATTTTGAATGTTTCAAGTTACAATTTACTTCTATTTAAGGATTATAATTTATCCACATTCCATACAAAACACATTACTTTTTCTTAAAAAAAATACATTTAAATACTTTAATTAAACAAGTTTTAGTCAGCCTTATTTATAGGAAATATTCTATTGTAAATTTTTCTATGATATTCTTACCATTATTTTAGAAATGATGATAAATATAAATTTATAATACTATAACATTACATTTGTGGTATTTATTTCTTTTCATTGTGTTGTTTAATAGTTTTTGTTGGGTAACTTCCATTAATATTTTATCTTTCTTTGTTAAAAAAGTAAAAAGACCCTTTGAAAAACCCTACCTTTATTCATTTAAAATAAATATATTCTAACCCTATATAACTATTATTCTCACCCCTAACATACTTTATCCATACTTTATCCATACTTTAACCATATTTTTTTGATTGAAAACTAGCTTCTCTTTCTTACCTAAATATACTCTTAAAATTATGCCATTCATTTCTCCCATTCAAACTAAATTTGATAAAATTAAATTATAATTATAATAATAATGAAACTAATGTTAAATTTAATTTTATATTCTTATATCCTAATTTTTTACATATACTTTCTATTTTATTTTATTATGAAAATTTAAAATGAGCTGTAGTTGTCAAAGTTCGTTTAAAATTACTTAATAATTTATTTTTATTTTTAAATTAAGTATTCATTTAATCAGTATGAGATTGGAATATCATATTTTTAATAATTTAAAATTTAATAAGTTTATGGTTATTGAACAAATAATTAAATATTAATATTCTTTTTTTAGCAAAAGACTTAATGTTGATATGTATTATATTGAATTTAAAGGATAATTAGAAAAAGATACTAGGTAACCAAAAATTGGTCAGTAAAAATTCAGCAACTTAATACAATTTATAACTTGACCAGAACATCAAATGGCACATTACTTTCCAATGAGCTTTACACAGACCCATACATACTTACATATAAAATTTACCTAGATCAATACTTTTGTATGGTCCTTATATAGACACAAAATGTATATGTGGATCCAGAGTGAATAGAGAACAAAAATTTATGCTATATACACTATTGTTGCATAGGATATTATATCCTACATTTGTACATGTGTAGCTATTGAGAGAAATGTTTTCCCGCTACCCCACTACACATAAGTGATGTCAACAAGGAATATAGTGAGGGGGTAGGGAGAAGGGAAAAATGTGTGGGGTCGTAGTAACAAAGTTTCCCTGCTACCTTGCTACACTTTAGTGATGTAAGAAAAGGAGTTAGTGGGGAAGTAGGGAGAAGCAAAACATGTAATCTGGTGAATATATTTATACCTTTTCCTTTAATAATTTAAAATTTTCCAAAATGAAAAACGTGTATGTTGGCACTAAAATGTCTACCCACTATCCCGCTGCACGACAAAGTTACCAACAAAAGATCTAATAGGGAAGTAGGGAAAGTGGTCCAATACACTTTAGAGCAGGCTGAAATGCATTCAATTGGGATTTATTTATAGAAACTATAAGTAAGCATAATTGAAGCATTACCAAAAGAGAAGACTTGTAAGGAAGCTAAGGTAGTAGAACAACTTCCTAGACTAATCTTGAGAGGAGAATAATGCAAAACTTGTACATACCTTTAATAGTTATAGAAACTTAAACATAAATATCATGCATACCATGACACAGTGATTTACGTGGGGAAAACCCTTTTGGGAGAAAAAACTCACACTCCAAAAGTCGCCCAATATATTATTTAGTAAATCACAAAGATTACAATATACTTGCAGAGGGGAGAAAAATCCCACACTCTAAAAGTCACCGGAATATATTATTTAGTAAATCACAAAGATTACAATATACTTGTAGAGAAAGCTTCTCATAGGAGTATCACCACTCATAGATCAAGAGACAACACAACTGCTATCAGACTCTCAGAAATCATCACAATCTCTACTAGAGTCGTAATACAATTCCCACATAAAATAGAATTACATTCTAGGGCAAGAAAGGCCAACAAAGTATCTTCCATTAGATCTAAAACCTAATAATGAATGGTCCAAATTTACAATATATCATTTATTTAATGTATGTCAGCCATTCTAGAAATGTCTTGAAAAAGTTAACACTCTCACATTTCGCTCTATGTTGCCATTGTACACACCTATCACTGTAACTAGGGAACATTAATATAAATATATTTATGCATCCTATCAACAATAAACCACATATAATTGCAAGGTTGATACACATTTTTCCAACAAATCTCCCACTTTTCAAACACCTTGCAAGAGAAATGTGAGGCTGTAAACATCGTCTCTTTAATATCCAGGGGCTGAAAGGACCATAGTCTCTAAACACCATCTGAACTTCTCTATGCTCATAGTCTTAGTTAAAGAATCAACAAAATTCATCAAATTCTCTACC
The DNA here is from genome assembly GCA_007115665.2 of Sequoiadendron giganteum. NCBI lineage: Eukaryota > Viridiplantae > Streptophyta > Pinopsida > Cupressales > Cupressaceae > Sequoiadendron > Sequoiadendron giganteum. The sequence continues at coordinate 44,354,238 of CM021105.1, read as the reverse complement.
TTGACTAGATTCAACCTTCCATATTTGACTATATCTCTAACAAAATTATACTATACATCAATGTGCTTTATCTTGAAATCAAATGTCAAGTTCTTGGCTATAAATGTTGCATTCGGACTGTCGAAATAAATTGTCATTGGACCTTGTTTTATACCAATATCTCAACATAGTATCTTAAGACAAATGGATTCTTTACAAGCATGAGTAGTTTCCATACATTACTTAGTTTCAATAGTGGACAAAGAAACCACAACCTATCGCTTACTCATCCAACTAATTGCACCAATAAATAAAGTAAACACATAAGCAGTGGTGGATTTTCTGTTATCAACAACATTTGCCTAGTCTGAATCCACATAACCATGAATATCAAGGGAAATCTCATCTCTAGTCATATTATTATGATAACATAAGGAATAATCTTAGGTACCCCATAAATATCTAAAGACTCTTTTAACTACATCCTAATGAGCTCTACTAAGATTAGATATATATCTGGAAAGAACTCCCACCGCTTGGGTAATGTCTAGTCTAGTACAAACCATAGCATACATCAAAATTCCAACATCACTCTGGTAAAGAACTCTACTCATGTCTTCCATCTCTGATGGAGATGTAAGATACTCTGAAATAGATAAATTTGTTCCAACCAAAACATCGACATACAATTGTCTACAATCCTGCATATGAAACCTCTATAAAATAGAATCCACATAATTACTTTGGCCAATCCATGGCTTTCTATTCACTCTATCTCTTTTAATTTCCATCCTAAGACTGTGTTTAGCTACACCAAGATCTTTCATTTCAAATTTAGCAGTAAGTTGAGATTTTAGTTCTAAAATCATAACTTTCCCTTTGCCAATAATTAACATATCATCAACATATAATGCAATAAATAGGAAATGATCACCATAATTTTTATAATAAACATAATGATTTGATTTAGAATGCTCAAATTCCAAACTCAACACATATGTATCAAATTTCAGGTACCACATCCTAGGACTCTTTTTTAAACCATACAAATATTTCTTCAATTTTCAAACTAATTTACTTTTATCTTTCACCATGTAGTGCTCTGGATATGTCAAATAAATATCCTCCTCCAAATCACCATGAAGGAAAGTAGCTTTCATATTACTTTTCTCAACCTCTAAATCAAAATTTGTGACAATAAAAAGAAAAAATCTGATTGATGTTATTTTTGCAATAGGAGAAAATATCTCACCATAGTCAACACCCTCAACATGAGAGTAACCCTTCACAACCAACTTTTCTTTGTATTTCTCACTACTTCCATTTGAACTAATCTTTTTCTTGAGCACCCATTTACAACTAATAGGTTTTTGTTCTTCAAGCAATGGTACAAGATCCCATGCATCATTATTTTTCAAAGATGCCATTTATTCATCCATCAAAATATTCTAGGGTTCCACACCATTCATACCTAGTGCCTCTTCTATAGGTCTATTTTCATCCATGTTATTATTCAAAGAAAAAATACATCTTGAACCATAGATAAAATAGGGAAGGGGGGATGGCTACCTCCTATTCTATCTAGGTCATTCAATCATGCCCTAAGAACCCTAATTGGATTGACTGCCAACCTCACAAGGTGAGTCAATTCTCAATTAGGAGGACCTAGGAGGGGGTTCTTTTCATCTTTAAGGGGTTCACCACCAAGCAAATGCCTTGAAAAGACAAATGTTGGAAAACACAATGTGATATGCAAACTGACCTAAAATGAGCTAAATGAGGGATGCAAATAATGAAAATATACGTGTACTTGGGAAGTCTGGAGATGATGTGAAGATTCTGGAAATGAAAGGAAGTTGTCAAAATATGCCTTTGGGGACTAAGATGCACAATATGGCGTATTAGTCACGTTGCTATTTTTTGAGGCAAATACAAAATCTTCAGATGTCAGAACTAGATCTGAAATAATCTCTAAAAGATATGCTTGGGAGGAATAAGATGCCCAAGGTGGCGTATTAGTCCCATTCTAAATTTTTGAAAAGTTTCAATGTGGTCCTGAGCTCCAAGGTCCACACTTTCTTCTTTTCAGATCTCAAGTTTTGAAACTTCTGGATCTGACCTATAGGTAATTTTTCGTGAAGATGAAAACTTTTCAATGCAACTTTGCAAGTTTTACAATTTTTCACTCCAAGTGATCTTCAAGTCTTCAACCTAGATCTACAAACACCAATATATAAGATGGAAAAAACTTGTTGATTTTTAGTTAATGGGGATTTTCCTTGGTCAAGCCACTTGTTTGTACAATTAAACCTTGAAATGAAACAATGAAATAAAGGGAAATGGTGAATGAACAACATGTAATGATACAACTCACCCAACCCTTGTAAAGTCTACAAACTTGTGTGAAATGGCTGGAATGGATATGGATCTTGAAATTCTTGATAGATCTTGAATTGCTTTCTTTCTTGAATCAAAACCCTACATCACAAATTTTAGCACAAAAACACACATGATGCAAGAATAGAGTTTGATACATTTCTTGAATATTGATGATGGCTCCAAATTCTTGATGAATTGCTCTTGAATGCTATTGTAGACTCAATTTGATATTATAAATGTCCTCACAAAAAGAATTGGATTGCTTAGGACAAACACTTCATATTACATAACAATTTTAAAAAAAAAATACTATTTTTACTATTCTATGTTTTGTTTTGTTTTTTTTTTTATAAAAGTTTAATAAATATTATATATTTATGTATAATTTATTATTTTATTTCTGCAATAATAAAACCTACTTCTGAAAATAGTTCTTTCGATAGTGTTTATCCCATTCTTGTTTAGCCTTCACCAAAACATCAAATTAAATTTGTTGAGTTTTTATTGACACAAACTAACATACTCATTGCTTTCACTGTTTAAAGCTTTCAGTGTAATTAATATAGTATTAAGTTTTTAAGTAGGATAAACAAAAAGTATTTTGAATTGGGTTTTCATTTAATAACGATTTATAATCATTAAATAATCGTTGAATGAATACTATTTTTTGTAAATATATCGTTGCTTCATCTAATAACGATTTATAATCATTAAATAATCTTTCAATGAATACTATTTTTTGTAAATATATCATTGCTTTCACTATATAAAGCTTTCAACATAATTAATATATTATTAAGTTTGTAAGTAGGATCAATAAAAAGTATTTTGAATTGGGTTTTCATTTAATAACGATTTATAATCATTAAATAATCTTTGAATGAATACTATTTTTTGCAAATATAATTGTTGTGTGATTTAGTATACAAATAATTATAAGATTTAAAAGATATTAATTTATAAAAATACACTTGTTGTTTATTTGTATGTATTTTGGTGTAAACTTTTGTAATTAACCTAATTAAAAAATATAATTTAATTAATTAAGTAAATATAAAATATAAATATAAATTAATTAATTTAATTTATATAACATTTATTTACTTTAAATAGATTTTTGGGATAAAAAAAGATTGATTTCTAACAATTTTTAAGAATTTCTTAATATTATTATAGAATTTTTTCAGCTATTATTAAGATCAATTGAGCACAAATAATTAAGAAAAAAATTGATTTAGGTTTTGAATTTTAAAATTATTTATGTATTATGTAATATTTGAGTTATATTTATTTTTAATATAACTTTTTAGTTAATTTATAATAGTGAAGTATAAATTTTGTGTGAGTGTAAAAAAATTTGATATATTGATTATAAAGATATATTGACTACTTATTTATATGATTTTTAATATAAACATTTATTTAATAAGTATAATTTTTTGTATATAATTAATAAATATAACTTAATTCAAATGAAAGAATAGACAACTTAACTAAGGTTAAAGATGTTGAATTGAAGCTTAGCCTAAGGGTCCAATATTGATATTTTGAATAGTTGAATTTTGATAATTCTAATAAATATTTTAAAATTTAAATATAAATGTAGAAGAATGATAATAATAACATTGGTTCTCAATTTTGAGCCTTCCTGGTTGGTTGTGCTGAGGAAGAAGAAGGGTCTCCCCAAATCCATTGCCTCTTCACGGCCTCGAGTTCGGGGAGTCAGTTGAGACCCCTCTGTTTTGGGGGTTGTCTAATTTTTTTGGTTGTTCTACAACTTTGGTCTGCTATTTTTGTTTATTCTTCTAGTTCAAGTTTTGTTTGAACTATGCTTTCCTTAGGCCCTTTGGGATTAGTTTTTTTTGTTTGTTCTTCTAGTTCAAGTTTTGTTTGAACTATGCTTTCCTTAGGCCCTTTGGGATTAGTTGTTTTTGTTTGTTCTTCTAGTTCAAGTTTTGTTTGAACTATGCTTTCCTTTGGCCCTTTGGGATTTTTGTGTGAAGGGTACAACACCTTGTAAATGTTGCTTATCTTATCAAAAACATATGAAATTTATTATATTAAAAAATAAGAATTATTGAATAATTACAAAGATAGGAAGTTATAATTATGTTAGATTTATAATATTTGATTTCTCAAATTTATTAAATGAACAAACAATGTAAAAATGAAAATAATTAGTTAATTTATATTAAAATAAATAAAATAAATATTTTAAATATTTATTTTTTAAAATAAAATAAAAACTATATCATAAAAATTATGATATAAGAAGTTACAATAATTTTTTTGATTAAAATTAGTTGGTTTGGAAGGGACCACAAACCTTGAACATTTCACAAAAAATCTCAAAATCTAGAATAATTTTTTAGGAAAACATACAACAACTATAGTGAAGCTACCAATAAATATCCAATGCAACTCCAACCAAAGTACCTTGAGAAGAAGACTACACAAGAATCCAACCGAAACAATTTTTCACCCTACTATATTCAATGACACATCTTTAAATTTTGTGTATAATTAGAAGATAGATTTAGGAAGTACTTTCTTCTTCATTTGAAAAAATGTCTTGGAGATTCTATCATAGAATTCCTTATTCCTATAATTAGGTGGTACTCCCCCTAAAAGGATCCATCAATGGAGGAAGAAAATATAGAGGAACAACTAGCTAGTGATGCCAATTATTGATCAACAGTCTCAAGAGCAAGAAGATATTACATGAAGGCCAAGGTTATTTAATAGAAGTAGTTGAATTGAGAAACTAAGCAACTAGATCAAAAACTACGTGGGAATCACCAATAAGAGTTGAAACAAAAAGAATATCTAAAGTATTGTCAAGCATATAAGAGGCCCCATTGATAACATGAATCAACATAGGGAGAGGATTAGGATAAGTCCCAACATCTCAAGAAGACTCATCATATTGATATGAACAAAAAGCTAGAGATTTAAAAGAATTAATTCTTAATTGATATATTTATGCATTCCTCTAGCATATAATTGTGTTTTGCATGAGAAAGTGGAAAATATACATGTAGGTTGATGATCGTAAAATCATCTACATTTGACAGGGAAACCCTCATATTAAGTGGTTGAGTTCAAGGCCTATCCCCCTATTGCAAAAAATATATGTAGTTACCTTTTTTCCTAAGTCCCTTTCCTTTTGTGCCTTATTCATTTTTTTCCAAGATTATTGAAAATATAATAAATTCAATCATGGGTATCCTTTTCTAAATAAAATTACATGCAGTTAGATAAAGGAAAATCAAGCTCAATCACCTTTTGAAATTTCATAAAATTCCTTAATGAGTGCAATTTATTCCCATGTGGGTTTTTCCTTTATATCTAGTTCATCCCTATTTTCCCATAGATATGCAGCTTTGATCTATCCTCCCTCATGGTGTAGCTTGCTGTGTTTTCCCTGTAATGTTAAATAATATGAAAAAGTATCGAAGTATTTTATTCTTGCTATAACTCTTTTCCAGTCAAAATAAGTCATTCCCATCTAGTCTTTTGGATATTTCCAAGTGAACTAGCTCATTTCCACATGCTGAACATTGTTGGAGAAGTCAAGATAATCAATTGATAATTAATTAATCATTAATTAATTATTAAGTCCCTTATTACTTTATTCATTTAAGCTAAACTTATGAGTTTTTTTGATTAATCAATTTGAACTAAATATAGGACAAGTTGTCTCATTACATGAGACTAGAAAAATTGTCACTATCTTATCAAATCCTCATCTAGGGTTTACTTTTTCATTCTTTTATAAGCATGTACATTCATTGTAATCATTCATTCACATTTATTAATTCAATATAGAAGGCATATCATATTATTTTATGGATTCAATATTTTCTCTCTTGGTTGCATAGCAAATCAATTGATTTGATCTCTTGTTTGTGATAGGGGTTTACACCGTAGAGGATCACTGGGAGCTATGGATTTCACTATCAACTCAAACAAATATTCTCTAATAATCTCTACTTGCTTGTGATTTCCTCACAAGAACATTCAAAAATTGATTAAAGTAAAGTCTTGTGGGAGGCTAAAGTCCATCCTCCCTCCTCCTTGACATCACCATCCCTAGAACAAATATTCCATCCATCTTAGCTTCATTTTATCTATTTTATTCTAGTTTATATGTCATGTTTTGTAAGCATGATCCTGTTTGGATTCTTGCATTCAAACTTTGATGATGTCATATTAACATCATCTCACACTATTTACATCATCATGACATCATCATATCCAAATTTCACTAATCCATTCCATGCCTTTAATAATGTGAGTGTCGATAATGTTACATATGAGAATTCCTATATGAACATAACATATTATTCACTTGGTGAATGAACTTGGTCTTGCCATATGTTCCAATTGGAGTCTGATTGTTTGTAATAAACCAATGTCTCCTTCTGACCCACATGAAGTTGGCAAAGAATGATATGGGCAAGAGGATGGTTTGCGGGTTATGTTATGTGAGAAAAATGTGTATCCAAATGATAAGGTTCACTTGGACTTGGAATCTGCATGAGAACTAAATAGGGTTGTAGTTCCAAACAATACCAAATCGAACCTAATCCCCTACAAAATCAATCTTGTTAGAAATTTTTGTTGAACCATATCAGATAAAAATGATTATGTAAGTTATATATTCATCTAGAGGACCCTCAAAATATCATAATGTATTGTTTTTAGTTGTAAAGTGATTGTATTGTCCATATTTTCATGATTTTCGTTTATGACTATGTCTTAAATGCTATTCCAATTATTTGAAATTACCATTAATATTTCTTCTACCAACTAAAAAATGTATGACATGATTCCAAATGGTATTTTTATTCTTGAATCATCTACCAAAAAATTTGAACCTTAACAATCACCATTGTTGCTCACCATGCCCTTGTTCCACCTACCTATATTTATGACACCAATCCCTCAATAAGAGGAAGTTATTGCAAAGGACATCCATTGATCTGATCAATCTTTTTTTGGGGTAATATTCCTCAAGAAATTATTTCGATATTTTATAATGATTTGTGTTAGGGTTTTCCCTAGTCACTTAGGTGTATTATAATTTTGATAATCATTTTCATTATTAGATGGTAGAAGAGATCAAAAGAATAATCAAAAGAGTAGGAACTTAAAGAAAGTGAGTTACATACAATAGTTTCAAGAGGACATAGGTTCTAACATGCCTTTGTAAATGGATTGTAATGTTATTTCTTGTTTTATGTCTCCATTATTATGTATGTAAAGTCAAAGAATATATCAAATTTGTAATGATTTCTTCAACAAATTTTCCACTATGATTGTAATCATTATAGCGAATTTTATAGAATTCTAATTCTGTTGCATAATTTATGAAGCTCATTTATATGATTACATATCAGTTTTAGTAGTTCAATAATAATGGATAACTAAGTAGATAACACTATGAATAGTATTCATTAATGCTTTAGATAGGTAGATCAAATCTAGTTTGTTTTTTTCCCTTTTCCTTTCATCATTGATTGTGACTATACTATCTGAGAATAGTCACCAATCTCTCGTATGTATTCTATTCAACCAAAAATACATGAAATTAATAAAATAATTTATATTTTAAGTTTATTTCCTTGAATTTATAATTTCATAATTTGTAAGAAATATAAATGACCATTGTTAATGAATCATATAAGTCACCACCTCTTGCATTTATTTCCAAGGTATTATATCAGCTATCTAAAGGTTAGAGATAGCTAGTTTTCTTAGTCTAGTGTTAATTTTAAGGGCTAAACAAGCTAGTTAGGTTTGTCTATCATATTTTATTTATTTTAGGTCATCATAAGTGATTTAAAAAAGTATTAGGTATATAATTATGAATACCCTCTTGAGTTTAAGTTGAGCTCAAAGTATAGAAGATAAAATCCACTCTTGATATGTTAGTTTAGAGTCCTCCAAAATTTTGTTGATGAATTATTTTTCCCACATGATGAAATTTTTTCCCTTGTGAGTAAAATTTATTCTAGGAGGTGGAGTAATGATTTTGAGAAAAATTTTCTATTTTGATAAATGTAAGTCCATTAGATTTCTTTAATTCCTCACAAGGTGTCAGATAAGGTGATCCACTATCACCCTTCCTCTTCATCATAATGGTAAAATCATTGAGTTGGGAAATATTAAGTGCTCATGCTCAAGATGCATGGAAAGGTATAACTATCCAAAACTCAAAAATTAACATGATTCACTCATTATTTGGAGTTTATAAAATTCTATTTGAAAAATCTAATATCCAAGAAGCAAGAGGCATTAAAAAATTCTTAGAGGACTATTGCATTGTATTAGGCCAAAACGTCAATGATAAAAAATGAAGCATATTCTTTCAAAATAGCTCTCCAAAAATGCCCACATGTATCTTATCAATTCTTAATTTCAAACAAGATTAATTATGAAGCCAATATTCGGGAGTCCCATTCTTTTCGAGACCAAAGAAACCTAAATTTTGGAACGAGATTTTTCTCAAATAAAAAATAGAATCAGATCATGGAATAGAAGATGGAGAACATTGGTAGGGAAGTTCACAGTAACCATAGTAGTCATGAAACAATAAAAAACTAGATTTTGGGGTTGGATGAAAAGTGTGGGGTGATCCAAAATAGAACTATTTTCCTCTATTTCATTAGGAAATGAGATCCATATAATGAATTGATTAAGAACCCTTAGGTGAATCAATTCTTAGTGGGAATCTTCATATTTACTTATGACTGAAGGATGGGGCTCAAGGTTAAACAACACTTTGGGGAGAAAAACTAAAAATAGAAAATCAACACCAAAATGAAATCTAACACTTGAAAAAATAATATTAAACTCAATACTAATAGAACCAACTAAATCAAATTGTAGATAAAAGAAGGATAGAAGCATTTGTACCATTCACCAAAAGTGCTTTTCCAAATTAGATCTAGGAGTCATTCTCCCATGGGCGAATGGGTCCAAGTGTATGGTTTCTCTATAGCTTTTAGGAGCCTCTAATATAGATCTAAGTATTCCAATTTTCCTATGTTTAACTATCAAAATATCATAAATGACTTTGGGATCTTAGTTTCCATGAGAAGACAACAATTTTGACAACTTTGTAAATATTGCAATTCAAAATTTCTTCAAGCCTTCTTCAACCTAAATTTGTAATTAGACGTACAAGAGCGAAAAATGTTTCTTTTGGGTGAATAGGGGTTTTCCTTTGTCAAACCCCATTTGGTAATCAAACCTTGAATTAAAATGAAACATGAAAGAGGGGATGAAGAATGAACAAAGCTATGTTACCACTCAAAAACCCTTGAATGAAACCTTGATAAATGGAGATCTTAGGAAGTCTGCAACTTGCGTGAGATGGATGAATTGAATGTGGATCTTAACACTTGAATCTTGTTTGAAACGATACTTTGAATGCTTTATTTGATCATGAAACCTACATCACAATGTTAGATCCAAAAACATGCATTATGCAAGAAGAATTTGACATGATGGGGAGATCTTGAATGCTACAATAAAACTCTAATTTTTTTTCTCTTGAATTCCCTTGATCATCAAATTTTCTATACTTTTTCTCTCATCAAAATGCTAGGTTAAACTTAGTAAAATAACCTTTCATTTTTAGGTATGTATCCTTAATTTCCCGAAATTCAAATATCACAAGCTAACATTGAATTATGGATTTGAAAACAATAAAATGTCATCAAAAACATAATTTAAATTTAGGTCCTAAGGTTTTGGGAGGACCCATTCACTCATGGGTGAATGGGTCCTATGTCCATAAACCTAGGATACACATTCCTCAATGTGAAGTGTTATGTTTAGGCATTATTTTATGTCGGGTTTCCAATTCAAAAAATATAATTAAATACGCTTGGAAATGAGTTAAAGATCCAATTAATGCATAATTAATCTTAATTAAATTCAGAGGACCCAAATAAGTATGTAAATGTAAATATGTACATTTAACAAGACTAAATTATGGCATTATTAAGTCCAATTAAAATAAGGAGGGCCTAAACAAGTGAGAAAATGTAGAGGGATACATTTTTCTACACTATATTTAGCCCCCACTTTAGTGAGACGGTGACCCTACGTAAAACTCATAGTAAAGTACACAATCAAGAGAGGTCTAATTGTACAATAGTTGGAAATATAAGATAAAAAAGGTAAAGGAAGGTGATAAAGTATCTATGATATAAGATCCCGTGGAAAAACCAACAAAGGCATAGGAGACACATGCCTATGTTTAACACATATATGTATGGAGCAATGACAAGATACTCAATCATAGAATGTCAAAGACTCAAAGAGAGAGAAAAAAAGGAGAAAGAAAAAGGGTGGATCGAGCCTCAATTATCCAATGCGATGTGGAACATGCCTCAACTATTTTTCCAAAAATGCTTACAAGTGGAAATTGCTTTCCACTATGAAAATAAACAATGCATGCTCACATGGGTTGGTGAAACTAAAACTATCCACTAGGTGAGCCCCTAGCGGTGGAAAATAAGAGAACCTTATTAGGCTCACATACCATACCAAATTTATGCCTCATATTACATTTATAAGGCACCATACAATATGAACTTCGAGTTCCATAAGGCTTAGCAAGTTGTGTTACGATAAACACTTATGAACAAACAAGGAACCACATGTAAGAAAAGTGTATTATGTTTGGTGGAAATGAAATGGGGTTGTAACTTCAAGCTTCACAAGGTTAGCAAGCTACATTATTCTAAAAACTTATGAACAAAATGAAAATAGGATAAGACATGTTCAAAAGGGGTTTTCTTAGTTCAAGTAAGGTCTCCTCTTCAGGAACATCATGCCTAATGTCTCAAAGAGACGAAAAGTATAAGATAAAAGATTCACAACTTAGGGAATGCTACACATAGCATTGCCACTAAAAGGAAAGTCATATGCCAAGAAAGGTCACGCTCTTGGAGGACATCAAACCCAATGGAACAACCAAGAAGAAGACACATCACAAGAAGCAAGAAGACCCTGTAATGAAACATGAAAAAAGTCTAAAGATATCCAAAATGATAATGCCATTGTATGCCCCCACATTGAATAAATTGCTAACACCTTACTGTGATAAATTACTTTAAAGTAGCAAATGATAAATGCTAACAATAAAGAAGACATAAGAGATTATTTGGAAAGCCCTATGCCAAGTCATATGTTTTCAAATGAAGCTACATCATGAAAAAGGAAGGGGTTTCCCCCAAGATGAAATCCCAAAATCACACATAAGGGATCCACAGATTCAAGGTCAAGGTATGTCTTTTCTAAAATGATATTATAGAGCTTAGAAATATCATCACTCCCCAAATAACTCATGGAATAGGAAGAATGACACATAGAAAGCGGAAACAATGAAAATGATTTTCAGTCAACATGGAAGAGACCTAAATGTCTTGACACCTTGCATCATCCCCAAAAGGAAAACACAAGAGAAAAGGAAAGATAAAGGTTTATGACATCTAGAAGAATCTACGTACAAATAGAGGAATGAATGTGAAGATACATTAAAAAGAATAGTACGGGGGTTCACAATATGCACATGCAATCAAAAAAAGAACACAAAAAAGAAAACAAAGTCAAGATTGGCAAGGAACATGTGAGTCAACTTACACTAGGTCATATACATCCCAATCTTGTATATTGTATGTAGAAGGTAGAAAACTAGCCAAAGAGACAACGTCAAGTGCCAAACAAGGACAATCACCAAGCTCAACATGTCATGAAACACTCTTTGCAAGAGGATCATCACAATTGTTATCATTTAAGCTCATAGAAGAGGAAAATAATAAATTTAACTCTTTATGCACTTCCTCATCAGTTTTTGAACTTTCGTTATCATCATCCAAGTTTGTAAGAATAGCAGGTCTAATGATAATATTTGTAGAAGGTTCTTGTTGTTGTTGTGTTTGAGGTTTAGTATTTTCTTGTTTCAGTGAAGGAGTAAAATCATCATGCATTGCTTGAGGTAAGTTTGGATTTTGATTCTATGGTTCCAAATTAACCTTAGAAAAGATCCACCATGTTGACGTTGCACCACTTTTGCTCATAGCTAACAATCAATTGTGCCTACATTGCACTTTCCTAAACTAAAGATAAAATAGGGTGGAAGGGGATACCTTTTCCTATTCTATCTAGGTCATTCAAATATATCCTAAGAACCCTAATAGGATTGACTATCAACCTCTCAAAGTGAGCCAATTTACCATTAGGAGGAGTTAGGAGGGGGTTCTTTTTAGCTTTAAAGGGTTCACCACCAAACAAATGCTTGGAAAAGATAATGTTGGAAAATACAATATGATATGCAAACAACCTAAAATGAGCTAAATGAGAGATGTAAATACTAAAAATAAGCAACACCAAATTAGGGTATGTGTATCTTGGAAGTTTGGAGATGATATAAAGATTATGGAAATGCAAACAAGATGCCAAAATATGCCTTCTAGGACTAAGATGCTCAAGATGGCATGTTAGTCTCGCTACTATTTTTTAGGGAAAACATAGAATCTTTGGATGTTAGAACAAAATCCCAAAGAATCTTTGAAAGATATGTTGTGGATGACTAAGATGCCCAAGATGGCATTTTAGTCTCACTCTGAATTTCTGAAAATTTTGAATGTGGTCCTGAGCTCCTAGATCTACACTTGCTTAATTTCAGATCTCAGGTTCTGAAACAGTCGAATTTGACCTATAGGTGAGTTTCCATGAAGATGAAAAATTTGTAATGCGACTTTACAACTTTGACAACTTTGCACTCCAAATGATCGTCAAGTCTTCAACCTAGATCTGCAAACACAAATGGACAAGATGGGAAAATCTTGTTGGCTGTTAGTGAATGGGCATTTCCCTTGGTCAAACCCATTTGTTGGTAATTAAACCTTGAAATGAAATTCAAATGATGAAGGAAATGGTGAATGAACAAAATGAAATGCTACAACTCACCAAACCCTTGTAATGGCTGCAAACTTGTGTGAAATGGCTACAATGGATATGGATCTAGAAATGCTTTGTAGATCTTGAATTGCTTGCTTGCTTGGATCAAAACCCTACATCACAAATGTTAGCACAACAACACACATGATGCAAGAATAGCCTTTGACATGATTCTTGAATCTTGATGATAGCTCCAAATGCTTGATTATTTTCTCTTGAATGCTCTTGATCTTATAAATTTTCCTTAGGAATGAACGCTTGAATGCTTAGGATGAAAATGAATGAACTAACCTTGTATTTATACTTGTCTATGCTTAAAATCCCAAAATTGTATCACACTAAGCCAACATATGAATTCATTAAATGAAGGAGGTTAAATCCTGCCAAAATGACTCAAGGAGGACTAAGATGCCCTAGGTGGTGTCTTAGTCCCAAGTGATGAAACTTGGGGCACATACACCAAAAAGGGGCCCAAATAAGATATCTCAAAATTAGAGTCCTGAGACCTTGGAGGGACAAAGACGCCCTTAGTGGCGTTTTATTCCTGACCAAAAATTAGGGACACACCAATCAAAATCATTAGGAGATCGTTTATGCATTGGATAATGTCAGGATTAACCAAAAAAACATGTCATTCATAGGGCTTGTGAGCACAAAATAGGACCAATTAAGCCATAAAGAAGGATAAATAAAGCAAGGTGGGCCCAAACAAGTGTGAAAATGCAAGGGTATGCATTTCACTACACTAAATTTAGTGCCCACTTTAGTGAGAGGATGAACTTACTTTAAACTCACACTAAAGTAGTCAACCATGCAATCAAGAGGGGTTCAAATGTACAAATGTTAGTAAGATAGGATGATAATGATCAAGAGGGTGGCCAAGCCCCAGGATCATGGTCCTATGGTGAACCAACATAGGCACATAGGAACACGCTTGTGGGATGATATATGAATCCAAAATCAGATCCTAAATATACACCATCAAAGACAAGAAAAATGCAAAAGGAAAATAATTGCAACGGATCAAGCTTTGACTAGCCATCTAATGTGGGGGACCGGGTCTAGGCTTGAAGAGGGTTTACACATGGAATGCATTGTCCACTATGCAAATAAAACACACACTCACAAGGGCTAGTGGGAACTAGTTATCCACTAGGTGAGCCCCAAGAGGGACCATATAAAAGCCATACCTCCATGACTTTAATAAGGTACACAACTGTATTCTCTCATGGGCTAGTGAAGCTAGTTGTTCACTAGGTGAGCCCCAAGGAGTCCATATCGAAGCCATACCTCCATGAATTCAATAAGGACAAAAATTCATGCTCATATGGCCTAGTGAAGCTAGTTATTCACTAGGTGAGCCCCATGAAGTCCATATCAAAGCCATACCTCCATGACTTTAATAATGACAAAACAAAAAAAGTAACGCAACAAGAAAGAGAGATGTTCAAAGGGATTTTGCTTAGTTCATGCAAGGTCTTACTCTTAGTGGACATCATTCCTAATGTCTCAAAGAGATGACTATTCAAATGATAAAAGATTCACCACGTAGGGGATGTAGTGTGTCACACCACCACTAAGGGAATATAATATGTTGAGATAGGTCACACTCTTGAAGGACATTACTTCCAATGTCACGAAAAAGAGAAAAACACATTGTATGAAAATATAAAATCACATCAAGGAACATGGAAAAATAAATGCAAATGAAATCATGATAAAATTAATGCCAATGTATGCCTCACTTTAAATAAATTTCTAACACCATGTTGTGAGAAATTACTTTAAAGTAGACAAACATGGAAAATAAAAGGGAAAAGAGGGTTGCCCCCCAGAAACACATAAGAAATCTATGGATTCGGGGTCAGTATCTATCTTTGTTGCAATGATATTAGAGAGCTCGAAACTGTCATCATTCCCCAAATGAACACAAAACTAGAAGAATGACACAAAGAGAGTGAAAACAAAGAAAATACTTTTAGACCGACATAGAAGAGATATAAGGTGTATTGATGTCTTGCATCATCCCCAAAAGGAAAACACAAGACAAAAGTGAAATAAAAAGAAAAATCTTTTGGGTCAACATGGAAGAAACATAGGGTGTCTTGATTCCTTGCATCATCCCCAAAAGGAAAATAAAAGACAAAATTGAAAAGATAAGTTAAAAGATAAGCGAAAAATAAAAAAGCTTATGACATAAAGAAGAATGAAGGCACAAATACAGGAATGCACAAAGAGAGAGAAACATCAAACAAAACATCATGGGGAATCACAATACGGTCATGCAAGTGAAAGAAAATAGAGAAAGAAAAAGACCAGTAAGGCACATGTAGATCAATCATCTAGCAAGTCATTTACATCCTAGTCTTGTTCAGTATATGTGAAACAAAATTCACTAGTGAGAGGGATCACATGAAGTGTTGTACGAGGAGAATCACCAAGTTCAACACATGGTGAATTTCTCAGTTTAGGAGGATCATCATGGTTGTCGTTTAATCTCATGGATGAGGAAAATAATTTTTTTAACTCATTATGCACTTCCTCATCAATTTTAACTATTTCATCATCATCATCATCCAATTTAACCACAATAGGAGGACAAATGATCATATCCATAAAAGGTTTTGATCCATGTTGTGGTGAATTTATAGTTTCTAGTAACAGAGGAGACTCAATTTTTATTGCTTTTGTCAAGTTTGGATTTTTATTTTCAATGTTTTTCTCATTATTCATCTTTCGAGCAATAGCACAATGCCTACACCTATGCTCTCTAGCATTGTGATTTATTTTATTATGATTTTAAAATTGTGTTTGTGTAGGAGTAGGTGGATCAACCATAGGTTCCTTTTCCTCTTGTGAAGGAAGAATGGAAGAAACCATGGAAGGTTGTTCGACCACTTTCTCTTTGGATTTATAAATTTTCTTAGGCGGTAGATTAGGAATTGTTTGGTTTTCTCTAGGTCTCTTGTAGGAAATAGGTAAGGGTGTGTTTATGGATGGGTCTTGGTTTTTTGGGAGGGATTTAGGCTCAACATTGTCTTGTTTAGGTGGTGGAGGTTCAAGCATGGGTGGAGGTTTGATCATGGGTGGAGGAAAGTTTTCAAGGGATATCTTGGTTATGCATTTTTCTTTGAAATTTTGGTAGGATGGGAAAAGGAAGTCTTCACACTGTCTTATAGGCTCCATGGGCTCAAGCCAGAAATATTCTAAGGAGAAATTTCCTCAAGAAGATAGGGGTCTAAAGCCACTATGGTTTATGATGAATATTTCATTGCCAACTGAAAACTTAAAGCACTTATGGACAACAAATGGGACTTCATTCATGGAGCAAAGCCATTTGTAGCCTAACTTCACATGAAATTGGTTTGAATTAGAGATGATAGAGAATGATACATTTGATTTCTTCAATCCTGCTTGTAAAGGGAGTGTGATTGAGCCCATCGTAGCATGAGTAAAACTACCATGCATTTTGATCCATGCTTTTGGTTTATCATATCTATCTTGAGTGAGTTCATGCACATATAAGAGTTATTTTGTGATCACATTCTCTCCACATATGGGATCAATTAAAATCCCAGGAGTGGGCTTGTTATTGATTCTATGGTTATGTAAAGAGGGCCATCAGTTGCATGTTTAATCGTTTCTTTTGAAGAGAAAGTAACATCAATGGTTTGATGTTGACGAGGCTCGATTTCAATCACTCCTATCATTGTACTAATAGGACTTTTCTCAATAGTATCCATCGGATTTTTTTCATCATCATCCATAGGATTTTGTTCTTGATTTATCCTATGTTCATCATCTGTGTCAACATTCATCACATCAAGCTTAGTTTTGCTATCTTTAACAAATGAAATATTATGCTTGGGTATGAGATTCGTAATATTTGGAAGTTTTGGTTGGGAGGAGCTATGAAATTATTACCTTTGTCATTCACACCTCCAATTAGGATATGGTTGGAATCAATGAGGTCATGCACAAGATGTTTAAGATGCTTGCAATGCTTCATTTCATGTCCTTTTTGTTGGTGATAAGCATAATAGGAATTGTGTCTAAAGCTCAGAGGTAATGGTTTACTAGGGTCAAGGGGTCAAATGGGAGGTAAGGTAAGCATGTTTTTTTTTAATAAATGGGTGATGATGTTGTGAAGGGTGTCAGGTAAGGGAGTAAATTGTCTTTGTGGATCCCAAAATATTTAAGGATTGCTCTTCTTTATAGCATCTACTTGTGTATCAACAAGTTGGGTAGGTTGAGAGGTGGAATTTAGTTGAAGGAAAATCTTAGGTTGTCTTTTGAAAGGTTGATAAGTGTTTTGGTTTGAATTTTCAAACTTATCAGAATGAGTAGGGCTAGTTTCTGGTTCATTAACACTTACAGAATTTTGATAACCTCAAAGGGCAGTGTATAGGTGCGTGAAGGAAGGAAATTTCATCATAGTGGGATTATCCCTTATCTTATTGTGTAAGTTTTCTACGAACATTTTTTGGAGGTGAAAATTAGAAACCTTCACATTGATTTGAGAATAAAGCAATTTGTAGCGTGAAAAAACTAGAGATGAGTAAGGGAATCAAGTTCATGGTTCCAACTCTAGCCCTTAATCAAGCTAGTATCCTTGTATCATCTCAATAGTCTTCCTAATTCCTCAGCCAAAAGATAAAGAGGTACAAAGAAAGAGGATCTCCCTGCCTAATACCCCTCGACATCGAAAAGGTAGGAGATGGAAATCCATTAATAGAAACCAAGAAGGATACTAATGACACACAACTCATGACCCAGGAAATCTAGTCTAGATGCAATCTGAAGGCTTCAATCACACGCTGGGGAAAAGACCACCTAACTATGTCATAAGATTTGGACATATCCAATTTAATAAACATTGCTTTCTCCTTAGAGGAGGACATGGAATGCACTGCTTCCATTGCCACCATAATCCCATCAACAATCTACCGACCTTTAACAAAGCCCCCTTTTTCAAAAGATATCAAAAAAACCAAACAAGTTTTCAACCTTTCCACCATCAGCCTAGTGATAATCTTAGAAACCACATTACATAGAGCAATAGGTCTAAAACCATCAAAGGAATAGGCCCCCTCTTTTTTAGGAATAATAGCTAGGAAAGTTGAGTTAAAAGAAAGAAGCATTTTCTTATTATCTTGAGACTCTTTAACCACTTCTAACAAATAAAATTTTAGAATATCCCAAAACTTTTGGAAAAACTCAATCAGAAATCCATCATGGCCAGGGGCCTTACCTTTCTTCATCTAGAGAACGATGCTTGCAACCTCCTCCAAAGAAATAGGCTTTAGAAGAAAATTGTTCATCTCTCTGGAAACCATCAGAGGAATGAACTCAAGGACATAATCCTCTTCCACCACTACCATCAGATAATTCTCAATGAAAAGGGAAGAGAGGAAACTAACAACCTCCTCTCAGATAGCCTGAGAAGAAGAGAGAATGTCCTTATGACTAGAAACAATAGAAGTAATTAAGTTGCCATACCTCTGTTCTTTACAAGAATTATGGAAAAAAGTTGTGTTCTTATCCCCTTCCTGAAGCTAATCAATATGGAATTTTTGTTTCCAAAATATCTCCTTCCACAATTCCAATTTAGCAAGATCCCTGGAGAGTCTAGTTTCTTCCTTGATCGGATCAATTGTCATTCCCTCTTCCTTAATTCTGAAAATGATGCTATCCAAATGAGCTTGAATCTGAAAAAATAGACATCATTTACAAGCCAACACTTTTATCATTCTTCCATGAAACCTTCATTTGATGATGTATCACCATGGCCTTCATTAACATCTACTACATTTTCACCATGGCCCTCATTGAGATCTATAGCATTTTGCAAATTTGGAATTCTTGTAGTGCTTATTATACTTTGTCAATGTTCGATATGATGCAAAAGCAGGAGGGATAGTGCAAAGTATTTTTATTTTATTTTATTGAGAATTGGGATCCCAATCTTTGTTGAATGCAGATTAATAGCTCGATACCTTTCCCAAGGGTCATCTTCTTGCAATCCTCTTTTTTTCGCTTCAAAAACCATTTCATATGAGTGCTTGTTTCTAAGATAGCTCCTTGGAACTATGTCGCCAACATTACCTTTACCTCTATCTAGGTTATACATATGGACATAATAAAAGAGCTCACCCCCCGCTAGATAATTCAACTGAACCACTACTCTAACCACATCTTGTATCAATGCAAAGGATTGCAAAATGTCCATGGAATTGGAAATGAAAATGGAAATGAGTTGTGAAATGATAAGCAACCAAGGGGATTTAGGCTTCAAGATCTCTTCTCCAATGATCGTTTAGATGTTATCAATCACACTAGAGCAAGTCATTCTAAAGACACATGATAACTCAAAATCAGACACTTCCTCTAAAAATGGTGATTAATCAATATGAATCTTTATAGGAACCCTAAAATTTTTGGCCATGTATTCCATTATAGCTTACCAGAAAGAAAACGACAAGTTAGCTTAGGCTAATATAGATTCTATTTTAATGTTTTTTAGTATAAAAAATATTGGATGCTAGATTAGTAACTCACTAATAAAAGATAATATTTATTTCTCATTATCCAAGGATAAATACTTCATTGTGGTCTTGTCCTATCAATATGATTTTGTCATGTGTTATTTTTAAACATTTTTCTCTAGTTTTATTGATCCCTCTTCAATTCTTATATGTTTTCATGAATACATAAATACCTTCCAATATCTTTTCTTTTTTCATTATTTTTACATCATGGCTTTCACCTAGATCAATCCTAAAATTTGACTTGATCATTGAGTACAATAATCTTTGACCATGTAAATGCTCCTAAAATTCGTGTGTGTAAATTAGAATAATATTCAAATTATTCATGGATTAGAAAATGATTAGAATAAAATCAAATTGGACATGTTTAGATAAAAGGACATAGAAACATATCATGCAAGCTTGTGTTGATTTAACCCTACGTTAGAAGTCATTTGTAATTTATTTATATAATTCAAATTTGGGCGAGATGAGTCCTCTGCCATGAGGATAACCTAAAAACTATAAAATAGTATTTATATAGAAAATGGGAAAGATGTTGGTTATGGTGCATGCATGGAAATAAGTGAGTATAGTTGTGATAATCAAGTGGATAGGGAAAACATATAAGGGTATGCAAACATGTGCAATGGGTTGAGTGGTAGTTGGAAACCATAGCTTGAAAAGAGAGCTAACTTTGCACAAGATTATAACAAAAATTGTCAAAAAGTCTATATATCAAAGAATTCCACTCAAAATAGGAACAAAATAGAATGTGAGATGACATGGTATGAAATTTTTACCTCTATATATTGATTACAAATAACTCATTCGTATATCTATAAATTTTCAAATGAGGTTCAAGTTACTTCCTAAAATCATTACCCAATAAGTAATCTTCATATAAGAAATGCATTCCTAAAAAATAATATAATTTTTTTTAATATATCAGATGTGCTATGTAGTGATTAGAACTTGCCAAAGTTTAGGCATAATTTAGTGTGAATTTGCATAAATTTATAATATTTTCTTGTTTAAATCTGTTTGGAATGTTATTTTATGGTTAGTATATAACATAGAAGCAAAAACCATTGTTAAAGAGAGCTTTCATCTTAATTTTTCTCCTTTTTCTCTTAAACTTACATTGAGTGTCAAAGTGATATCTATGTACTTGTTTAATGAATTTTCTATGTTAAGGTGTAGAATATTATTGACTTTCTCCTTGTTCCTTGGTCAAATCTCTTGTGTATGTTTTTTCAATGAACAATTAAAAGATGATCAAAAGGTGAAATGGAAGGTGTTGGATGTAGATGTGCCCCTAATTTGAAAAGCTCCTTAACTAGTTTTGAATACTCTAAAGATTTGTGAATAAT
Organism: Sequoiadendron giganteum; assembly: GCA_007115665.2. Taxonomy (NCBI): domain Eukaryota; kingdom Viridiplantae; phylum Streptophyta; class Pinopsida; order Cupressales; family Cupressaceae; genus Sequoiadendron; species Sequoiadendron giganteum. The sequence goes on along the minus strand of CM021105.1, from coordinate 44,333,000 downwards.
TCTCTTTATGATGATGTTATGAAATGTTTTGATGATGTCTTAGTGTTTGAAAGTTTTTTGTTTTATCCAACTAATATCAAACACATTTGAAAGTTCTTGACAAAATCGAAAATTGAAGAAATGTCGAATAATCAAACCTTATAACACTACCAATAATATCTAAGATAAGTAAAAATTTAAGATAATAAATAATTTTAAATCATTAAAAATTAAAAAATTAAAACATAAAATTACAGTTTAATTTGATCAATTTATGAAATATAACTATCAAATTAAACATTAAAATAACACATTTATCAATAAAAAATACAACTAATATAACCACTAAAAGCTACAAAATATACAAATTTCAAAGAAAAAAAGGTATAAAAAAACGAATTACAATCAATCATCTATCAATGATGATGGTTGTTCATTTGTCTTACTGGAATCTTACTTGTTATTGCTTAGTAGCAGAATAGATCTCACTATTCCGAAAAAAAACTGAAAGCAACAGCTTTTGAAATACCTAGCTCGTTGTGAACAAGGCTCATTTCTTGTCACAAAAAAAATTGGTATGTCCCCATGTCCCAAGGCACGTAGCTGTGTGACAGTCTGTACTTTTGTCATATTATCATCCATTAAAACAGTCTCATCAGCCTGTAAGCATGAACGAATTGAAATTCGAGACAACTGAGAGGAGAGGAGAGGAGAGGTGAGGTGAGGTGAGGTGACGTGTATCTTTATTGCTGTATTTTTCTCTCTTTTCCTAGTGCCATTTTCAAGTATAGTTTTCATGTAATTTTTGACAAGGACTATGCACTTTTTTTGTGATTAAATTATTTCTTTCTTGCAGGTACCCAATGGCATTGGTTTCCTTTTAGGAATAACTCAGCTCGTTGTTTACTTCATTTACAGAAGCTCAGAGCCTGTTTTACCTGTATCTACTGAAATTCATAAACTTCCTGAAACGAAAAAGATAGATGATGCATTTGATCTGCCTATCCATATAGTGGATGTGGACGCCTCAAATGTTGGCAAACTGGCCGCAGTGAAACTTGTTATTACTGATCAAGTTTGATTCACTCTCATTAATGAATAATTAACAATGTATATACAGGGTACAACATCCTCGGACAATCAGGCTCTGTTCAATTGCATGAGAATCAGCATTTGCAGATGAAGAGGAGGGAGTTGGCTATCTACTAATCAAACGAATTTATCGGAGAGGGAAAATATAGATAGAGTTTACCCCTTGGGGAGCTTGATTGTAAACTTTTAATATCTATATTTCAATAATGAACTATTTCCTTGACAGTCACATTCCATGTTCTATGGCTGTATGAATATGCAATTCTGTGTAGCTTGAGATAGAAGAGTTTACAGATGAGACTAATCAAACTGTACTAACTCATAAATAATTAGAGAGATAGAACACACAAGATGAGCACAAATCACACTATCTCATAATAAGTGAGATCACACTTTATTACCATAATGCTTGGACAGACATTGCAAATATATAGGCACACTTAGGAAACTCACGGACAATCTAATAATAGACACCAACTACTAACTACTAAGAAACAACTCACAAATACTAACCACGAGACCTACCATTTCTTCATTATTCCAACATCCCCCCTTAATGAAGAAATGGATTTTCTGCAATGCCAAGGTGATTTCTACATACTTCAAAGTTCATCTTTCCAAGAGGCTTGGTAAAGATGTCAGCTACATTTTCACTTGTATTACAATAGAGTAAGGCAATCTCCTTTGACTGTATCTTTTCTCTTACAAAATGGTGCTGTATTTCAATATGTTTTGTTCTGGCATGATAAATTGGGTTGTGTGCCAATTTAATAGAGCTTTGATTATCACACTTGAGAATAGTAGGCTTTATTTGTTCTTCTCTTACATCTTCAAGAATTCGTCTCAACCAAATGGCTTCACAGGTTACACTGGTCAAGGCTTTGTATTCAGCTTCTGTTGATGACAAAGAAACAGTTGGCTGTTTCTTGCTACTCCATGACACGACCCCTGATCCTATGTTGAATGCATATCCTGATGTTGATTTTATGTCATCAGGATTTCCAGCCCAGTCTGAATCGGAAAAACCTGCCAACTCAACATCACATTCACCTAGATAGATGTGGGTATCATCAATGTTCTCAAAATATGAATCAAACCAATCCTTGTTACAAGACATGTGAATTGAAGCACCGGAATCAATAAACCAAGCATTCGTATCATCAGTTTCAGCAGACAATGCAGCATCAGAAACAAACAACTTAAGATTTTTAAATCCATCACTGATTGAGGTGTCTTGGTCCACAAAATTTCCATTATGCTTTATGTTTCTTTGTTTGGACTCATGATATTTGCTTTTATAACAATTTTTAGAGTGATGACTAGGTTTGCCACAGTAATAAGATTCATCATTTCGCTTATTATGAGTATCAAATCTGGATTGTGTAATACCTTTCTGTATTGCTTGAAACTTGCCTCCTTTGTTCTTGTCCCACGGTTTATCTTTGTATGGCTGTTTACCTTTGGCTAGTAATGCCAAATCTTAACTATGAGCGCCTGGATCAAAGTTCTTCATCCTCTCTTCTTCTTGTAGAAGAATTCCTGTCAATTCATCAAACATAGGGGGCTTTTCTCTAGCTGAAAGACTTGAAATAAAGATTCGATAATCTTCCACTAAACCTTTTAATGTGATGGTTACCAAGTCAGTACTAGATACTTTTTCACCAATATCCCCTAACTTATCACTTAGATCTTTGACATGGGAAATGAAGCTGCTTATATTTTCATGTCTTTCCATTTTTATATATAAAAGCTTGCTTTTCAAAAAATAAGATCCTGTTTGAGTTTGTTGTTTCATACAAACCTCTGAGCACATCCCATGTTTCTTTGGATGTCTTACAATCTCTGATGTGCGGAATTATATTGTCCTTTACAGACATTCGTAGCAGCAACTTTGCTTTCATTTCCCGTTTATCCCAATCTGGAACGGAGGCAGGATCAGTGGGTTTGGACTCACCCCCACTCACAATTGACCACAAATTATAAGCTTCCAATATTGTCATCAACTTAAATTTCCAGTTACCATAATTTTCAACATCAAGCTTAGTAGATTCATTCAAATAGGAATCAGCTAGAGGATTTACCATAACGAAAAATTTCTGCAAACAAATTACCTTCAGCTCTTCACTTTTCCAGCTATTGTCACCACCAGGCAGCTCAGCGATCTCCTTTGGCTGATGCAAGTAGGTCTCACACTCACGCAGCAGCAATGAAGCTCGATTTCTCCCTATATATTTGCAATGTCTGTCCAAGCATTATGGTAATAAGGTGTGATCTCACTTATTGTGAGATAGTGTGATTTGTGCTCATCTTGTGTGTTCTATCTCTCTAATTATTTCTTAGTACAGTTTGATTAGTCTCATCTGTAAACTCTTCTATCTCAAGCTACACAGAATTGCATATTCATACAGCCATAGAACATGGAATGTGACTGTCAAGGAAATAGTTCATTATTGAAATATAGATATTAAAAGTTTACAATCAAGTTCCCCAAGGGGTAAACTCTCTCTATATTTTCCCTCTCCTATAAGTTCGTTTGATTAGTAGATAGCCAACTCCCTCCTCTTCATCTGCTAATGCTGATTCTCATGCAATTGAACAGAGCCTGATTGTCCGAGGATGTTGTACCCTGTATATACATTGTTAATTATTCATTAATGAGAGTGAATCAAACTTGATCAGTAATAACAAGTTTCACTGCGGCCAGTTTGCCAACATTTGAGGCGTCCACATCCACTATATGGATAGGCAGATCAAATGCATCATCTATCTTTTTCGTTTCAGGAAGTTTATGAATTTCAGTAGATACAGGTAAAACAGGCTCTGAGCTTCTGTAAATGAAGTAAACAACGAGCTGAGTTATTCCTAAAAGGAAACCAATGCCATTGGGTACCTGCAAGAAAGAAATAATTTAATCACAAAAAAAGTGCATAGTCCTTGTCAAAAATTACTTGAAAACTATACTTGAAAATGGCACTAGGAAAAGACAGAAAAATACAGCAATAAAGATATCCCTGGCCATTACAGAGTATGCAGACCAGACAAGGGCATTTAGGGTGCTGAATAGGGAGACTAAAAATGGCATGTACTTAACACTCTTGGTTCTGATAACATCTCCCTGCAGAGAAAAACACAAACTCATATGTCTAGCTATATCAAGCCAAATCTTGATTAGAAATTTAGCAATTCACTTTCCCTTGAGAATGGAACTGTATATATGCAAAAGCCAATAGCCTCCGTACAAACATAGAGTACGAAGAATACATGTCCTATATATTCAATCTATCTATCGGCAACATGCTTCATTCTAAGACCAGCCAAAAACAGTTAAAAACTCTATTGTTGCCTTAAATAGCCCTATATCTTGAATTCGAATTAGCACATGAAAATGATCAGAAATCTAGACGATCCAGATTATATTTACATTTCGTAAAGCAGTATGGTCTAGATGGCATACCAATGATTCCCGCCACGAGTTGCATAGGAAATGCCATTGGACAAAACAAGAAACTGTCTTTGCAATGCTCAAAAGAAAAATATTTAATGCAATTGAAATGAGCACAACAAGAAGATGAAGCTGTGAAGAACACGAAGAGTTTTAGGTCCTTTTATAGGCCTTCACCCTGCACAGACCAACTTGATATCATCATATACAGTGAAATGTAGGAATGATTTACTAGTATTTTAACTTCTTGACCGGCACAGCACTAGTGAACAACTTGCGTTTTACTTTACACATCAGAGATATTGGAAACCAGCTCAATAGAATCCTAATAGTCAACTTGGGATATGGGCATGCTTTCTCCCCTAAGTTCTGGTGAGGTTATCATCTCTGTGAGTCCTTTTCTGTAGTTGTATATAGCAAAATGCACTACGCCAAGAGAATTAATTCACAATATTTCAAGGATTCGTTGTCAAAACGTACAGATTCCCAGGAAGAACCGTACAAAAACAGTACACCACTTGTAGGTGAAAAGGGCCATATTCTATAGTAGATACAGAGTGTGGGATACAGATCACTCTTGAATGATTGAAAGAGGAATACAAAATATCTACATTTATGTATACAGTATATCATATATACAAGTTTTATTTCAAGTACCATATTTACATTCCCTTCATATCATTCACTCAAATACACGTAGATTCCTTGTCACTAACAGGGTTTCTTACACAAACAGGATCTGCCACCCCAATTTACATATTTATGCAGACAAGTGAACAAATCGCAGTTAACTACTTTTAATCACGCAAACACTTGCCCAAAAATTTCCACCATGGTCAGTTTTGTAGGCCTAAGCTGTAAATTTGTAGCCAATATCGTTCTTCTTCTTTGCCAAGAAGCCTCCATTCTCCCAACAAAACCAAAGGTGGCCAGCATGACCAACTTTCTTCTGATCTGTTTAGTTTTCCCCCATTTTGGCTTAATATCCTTTTTCATTTTTTTTCTAATTGTGTGTAATTTGTTTTATTTTGTTTGCCTGTCTCTTTCTATGCTACTGTTCAATGGCACCATTCAATCATAGCTATATTTCTTTCAAGGGAAAAAATGTTGGTAACTTTTGTTTTGCTCCCAAAACTTGGATTTTGTAAATTTTGTTCAAAACGTGCTTGTAAACCCTAGATTTAATATCGTCACGTAATGTAAGGTGATTGTGCTTAGCTATGTATATTTTATTATATCTTCACAAGTCACCTATTAACTCCAATGTGAATCACATTTGCAAGCTGTGCAATGCTAACTACAACCAAAGGGGTTAGTGTTTTGGGTTATTAAGGCTGTCTGATTTTTTTTTAGTTATAATTGATTTGTCTACTAGATTTTTATTAAATTAAATAAAGATAATAGCATATAATTTAGAAATAAAGGATGGGTTGTATGAAGGTGTGTTTTTAAAGTTTAGAATGAAAAATCAAAGAACATTATGCAGTTATAGAGTTCTAATGGACACAATCATGTTTTATTTTATAATGTTAGTTGTAGTATTTTATAGGTCCTTACTAAAAAGTGTGTTAGTTGAATGGAACAATACACTTACATATATATAGTGATATAAATAGTGCATTATTTATGGAGTATGTTTTAACATATTTTATAATACAAGACATAAAAAGGCATTGCACAAAAATATATCAAGTCCTCTTACAACTAGCAGTGAAAAGGGTTTAGAAAGTTGGAATTTAAATTTTCAATTTAAGATTCATTCTCATGTACTATGTGATTGAATTCTAGTAGGAAAAAATGAAACTAAGTAGAAAAACAATAATGATTAGACATAGAGTGAATGGATTGACCTAAGTCTGAAGGGAGTTTCATAAATGAGAGGTAAATGACAAATGTGTAAGAATGACTATTAGTGGGAGAAAATAGTGATGGATAGGGATTGAAGTATGAGTCAAAATATAGTACAAAAATGTGTCACTTGTGTACATAATTGCATTAAAGACATTCCACCAAAAGAAAGATAAAAACAAATAGGAAATGACATAAGTATACAAATTGGAGTATTACAATATTATACTTGATTTGTACCAATAAACTATGTAGGAAATATTTACACTAATTATAGATCAATAAATAATTCAATCATCTCACTTTAGTTTAAAACAAATTTTCAACTTCAAATAACATAATAGATCTTTAAAAATTATAAAATATATATTTTTTCATTTTTTAAAATAATCTCTAAATCAATTCAATATTTCCCAAAATTTATGCTTATAACTTCTCTTTCAATAAACCAAAATTTTATCAAATATATTAAAAAATTTAAAAAAATACTACCAAACCAACTCAAAAATACATTCAACAAAGACTTCTAACAAACAACTTGACAAACTTAGAGTAGCAATGACTACTTACCAATAGACAAACCAAATACATTCCAATCACTATCAAATAAAGCTTTTGTTAATAAGTGAATTTTTACTTATTACTTTTTGTTTACTAGGGGAGAAGACCCAGTACCTGCTAGGGCTAACTTCGCTCAACCATAGAATGTGAACCGTGCGTTGAATCAGAAAAAAAATTTATGGGTTTTTTTCGTCCATGAGTTAAGAGCTTATAACTAAGCTTTTGGCTTCTGGGCAATTCGGTAGAGTGTGGGAGCATTGGATATGCGCACGGAGGTCAAAAAGACACCTTGTAGAGGTGTCGTCCACTCCCTGCCACCTAACGTCCCAATACCCGCCAGCTACAACCACCAAATTTTTTTTTCAAAAACACCTAAATATGTCACTATTAACATTTAAATAAAACTATCATATCATTCAAATTCGCTCAAAAGTCAATGGGCCTAAATCACATTGGCACCTTAAAAAATCATTTTCGTACCCATTACAAATCACTCCTAAATATTAATCTCCTTACCCTAGCATCGAACACAAAACACATTACACCCCAATTAATCTTCATTTGGGGTCCAATGTAAGCATATGAGTAATGTTTTTTTCGGTGGGCACCATCATTTTTTCGTGCGCGCTCTCTAGAAGGTTCTCACGATGATGGAAGCGACCGCCGACTGGTCTCCACGCCCATGGAAGCGAACACTGTCTGGTCTCCACGGCTCCTGCACAGGTAACATCAAACATCATTTTCCTTTGAAATTGCAAACAATGGTACTGGTTAATCATTTTCTTCTGCATTTTCATGACCCATGAAGGGTTTATGTGATGATTGAAAAATTATTACAGCTTGTTTATTAAATAAATTATTCCTCTTACATGCATTTCCGTCGTGTGCTATTTGATTTTGTTGGATCATGGTGCTGGTGTTTTACGCATGGGTTTTTCTAGGGTTAAATGATTTCCTCTCCCTGTTTTATCGCGTGCTCATGGCCTCATAAAGTTCATTGTATCATGATTTTGTTTTCTGAAATGATAGGGGAATTTTGTGGGTTTGACCACATGTCTGCGAAAAATAATTAATGGTCTGCATCAACCTTTTTATAAAAAGCCCATGTGAATACGAGCATAAATCGAAAAACCCATTTAGTATACACCATTTTTGCGAATACCCTTGCATTGTTTTTCCAAATACGGGTTTTCTTGGGGTTAAATGATTAAATACGACCTGGTAAAGTCGACTGTATCATGATTTTGTATGCAGAAATGGTGAGGAATTTCGTGGGTTTTGACCACATATCTGCAAACAATGACTAATGGTCTGCATCAACCTTTTTATAAAAAACCCATGTGCATACGAGCATAAATCGGCAAACCCATTTAGTATACACCATTTTTTGTGAAAACCCTTGCTTTGTTTTTCCAGATACTAGTTTTTTGGGGGTTAAATGATTAAATACAACCTGCTAAATTCGACTGTCTGCAAATTTAGAGGGTTTGACCAGATGTCTGTGAATTTTTGAAAACCCTAGTATATTCCTACAAGTGAGGAATTATTATTATGAAACCCTTGGCCAACTTCTTGTTCAAATTTCTGAAAACCCAAGTGTGTAAACAATCTACTTCTGTTAAAATTTATATCCTATTGTTATTGAATATAGCACAGCTTCTTTCATTTACTGTACAATATATATATGTGTGTATGTATGTGCACACACTCACACACACACACACACATATATATATATATATATATGTCTTTAGGTATGTGCAAACATACATGCATACATATATATATGTATGTTTGTATGTATGTACATACATACATATATATATATATGTCTGTTTGTATGTATGTACATACATACATAGATACATACATATATATATATATGTATGTCTGTATGTATGTACATACATACATAAATACATACATATATATATTTATGAATGTATGTATGTCTGTATGTATGCACATACATACATACATATATACATACATATATATTTATGAATGTATGTATGTATGTATGCACATAGATATATATATTCCTTCCATCGCCATGAGAACCTTCTAGAGAGAGCACGCGGTAAAATGATGGAAGATAATGGGGTACCCAAATAAACATCAAATCGATAATGTAGAATTCACTCATATCATCTCTAAAAACATATGTAACTGGCATCTACAAAATTCATTTTTTCAAACAAATTCAAATTTCAAACTCAACAACCAAATTGAATGCATTCAATTGCCACATTCGAATTCCTAAATACGAGGGGGAAAGCAACCGGTTTCATTTGTAATCTGTGACAACTTGCTCTCTACATCCTCTGCACATTCCTTTGCAGTTTCAGGTTGGTACTTTATACACATTCTACTTATAGTTATTTTCATGAACTGTGCTTTTAACATTTATATTTATGTAGTGTCTTCTTACTTTCATAAGTTGTTCATTTAACATTTATATTTATGCAAGAGACTAGCATTTCAATACGTATCCTTTGCCTGTCCAATACAAGAGACTAGCATTTCAATACATTTCCTTTCGCTGTCCAATACAATAGACTAGCATTTGTTTATATTTTTATACATTCCACTGCACATACAGCAGGCCAGCATACATATATTTGTCATTTTACATTCTGTGTCTCTTGTTCATTCAGCAAATCGATATATATGTGTGTATCATTTGTCTATCCTTTGGGAATGCAAACAATGGTATTGGTTAATCATTTTCTTCTACATCTTATTGAATTTGTAAGAGAATGTGTACAATGTTATTTATATATATATACCTGTAAAACACATATTAAGTAGTGTGTTTCAAATTGTAAATGAATCTATGCAATGTTTTATACATTCATTTACAAATTATGTGTTTGTTGTCTCTTGTTCATTGAGCAGAATGATATATATGTCTGTTTCCTATAACTATCCTTTGAAAATGCAAACAATGGTACTAGTTAATCATTTTCTTCTGCGTCTTTCATGACCCGTTAAGGGTTTATTCGATGATTGAAAAACTATTACTACTTGTTTATGAAATAAATCATTCCTCTTACATGCATTCTCGCTGTGTGCTATTTTATTTTGTTGGGTCATGGTGCTATTTTTTTCTCCCACATTGCATGTATGGATGTATGTATGTATGTATATATAAATTTGTCTATCCATGCTTTGAGGTAACAACAAACATAATTCTCCTTTCAAAAGTGTATGTATGTATGTATGTATGTATGCACATTGTACACATTCTTTTACAAATTCAATGAAATGCAGAAGAAAATGATTAACCAGTACCATTGTTTGCATTTCGAAAAGGATAAGCCCAGGATACAAACATATATATCAATCTGGTCAATGAAAGTATGTATGTATGTATGTATGCATGTGCATGTATATGTATACATACGTACATACATATATATATAATGTATGTATGCACATACATACACACACATATATATGTGTGTATGTATGTGTATTCATACAGTATGCATGTATGCACATACATACACACATATATATATATGTATGGTATGTATGCACATACATACATATATATATGTATGTATGTATGTATTTATGTACATACATATATATATGAATGTATGTATATATTTATTTATGTATGTATGTATGTATGTATGCACATACATATATATATGCCTTCCATCACCATGAGAACCTTCCAGAGAGAGCACGCGGTAAAATGATGGAAAATAATGGGCTACCCACCAAAAAAAACATTAATCATATGCTTAAATCGGACTCCAAATAAAGATTAATTGGGGTGTAATGTGTTTGGTGTCCGGTGCTAAAGTAAGGAGATTAATATGTAGGAGTGATTTTTAATGGGCACGAAAATGATTTTTTAAGGTGCCAACGTGAATTAGACCCATTGACTTTTGAGCAGATTTGAATGATATAATAGTTTTATTTAAATGTTAATAGTGACACATTTAGGTGTTTTTAAAATTTATTTGCAATGTATATCAGAGATTTTCTGCAATGTATATGTATGGATATGTTTATATGAATACATGCATATATGCTTGTGTTTCTATGAATGTTTACATGTATGCTTATGTTTGTATGACTATATGCATGCATACAAACATACAAAAAATCACAGATATATATGGCTCCCCAAATATACATCAAATCTTAATATAATGCAGAATTTAGTGATTAATTATGTGTTGTTGTACATGCATTATTTCAAATGTTGTATGATGTTTGTATGTTACTAGCCTCGATTGTGACTACCCGTGGTTGTAAATATTTTCTTGCAGACACGAGAGAACAAGGAGAGGTGGTGCAACAATGTTTAGGGTGGGGAGTTTGATAAATGTGTTTGTCAACACATCAAATAATTAAGGATTTTTTGTTCAAATGGCTCTATGTTTCAATTATTTTTCTATATTGTTCACTAACTAGTATGTCTTTTTTATTTATTTCAATAACTATTGTCCATGTTTGTTTGTTCTGGTAGGCATGTAAAATGGCTAGGAGGCTTTAAAAAGCATGTCAAATTGCAAGATTACATTTCAGGTAAAGCCTTTCAGGACTTTACTTTGGCTGTGACCCGGTGGACATAGTGTCCAATTATAATGCTCATTTTTCATATTCATTGTAAACTTACATTTAAAATTTACAATTAGATTGATTTCCAAGTGTAGGTGTTGAAAAATTTATAATTTCAAATAGATTAATTTTTGGATATGCTGCATATAGATGTATAGATATATGTATGCATATACTTAGTTGTGTATACATACGTACATGTATGTATGTATGTATGTATATACATACATACATATATATATATACATATATGTATGCATGTATACATATGATGTTCATTTTTCTTATTCATTGTAAACTTACACTTATAATTTACAATTAGATTGATTTCCACTTACACTTACAGTTACAATTTTTATGTGTACATAATTTTTTGAACTTCATTTACATACATTTCTTAGTGTACATTTATATTTCCAACAATGTTAGTTAGATGAATACAACAAACACATATCCAATAAAACGATTGATGAATACAACCAACACAAAATCAATTTCGAATCACAAAAGCATAGATCATTAACTTTAAACATGATTAAGACAAAGTTGGAAAGAAGACAAGGAGTCTTCAGTCTTAGAAAAAAGACACTGGCAGACATCAAAGTAATATAAGTTGACTACAAACTACCAGTCAGTTCTACAAAATTGGACAGTTGTATCCTTTGGATATCCAATACAACATACTACTATCCTTTGGCTATCCAATACAATAGAGTAGCATTCAGCTTTACAAAAAACACTCTAGTACACTTCGAGGTCAAAATTTTGACAACAAAAAATCCTAATTAGACATCCACAGATTTGATTAAGAAGTGGTGTTTCCTTGGGGTTCAACTGACTCTACATCAACTGGAGAAGATGTTAAGGACTGCGGATTGTTCTGTATGGCACTTGCGATACAAGCAAGCAATGCATGATTTGCCTCTAGAGTGAGTTGTAACTATTGAGAGTAGCCTTCAGAAGACCCATTTTGTATGTTGCTGAGAGCAACAAAGGCTGGAGCCAAAATGTTAACCATGTCCCTTAAAATTGGATGTTGACTTGGAAGAGGAGTTGTAGGAGTACTCTTACTTCTGTTTCTTTCTACTCTTTCTGCCTGCTTTTCGTTTTCCTTCAACTATCGAGCAATCTTTGATTGCTCCCTTTGAAGCTCCTTTTGATGTCACTGCCTCAACTTCTCCTTTGCAATTTTCTATTTTTTTGTAGCACGCTCCAATCTGTTTGCCTCCCTCTGTGCGGCGATTGCTTCTCTTTATGTCTTCTTTTCAGCCATTTGCTCCCTTTTCCTTTGTTGCAATTCTTGGTTTCTTCATTTTTGTGCCTCTTGTTCATTCAGCAAATTGAAGAAATCATCTGATGTCAAAATTTGAGACTGCCTACTAAGGCGTAAGACCCCATTGTGACCTGTATTAGATGATTGGTGCACCCTTTTCATTGGGAGTTGCAAAAAAATGCTTCTCTTGCTTGCTGGTTGCTGATCATTAACTTCTATGCATGGTACATAGTCAACCTCTTCGTCACTTGATTCATTACCTTTGAGTCCATCCTCATCATCATTTGCAGCCTCCCAATTTCTCCCAGTTGTGAAGTAATAGATGACATCTTCAAGATCAACATTTGGTGGTGATGGCATGGACAACCCTTCATCCACTTGACTAAAATTGAGATGTACCCCTAGGTTCAAAGCTGCATCTTGAAATTCAGATGGCAGATTGAGACTCTCTTCATTTGCAACTGCCTGACTACATGAATGAACTGCTGGTTCTTCTTCAATTTCTATTGCTTCAATGTTTTCTGGACAATATCCTTCTTCACTTGTTGGATTGGGGGGTATGCTTGCAGAAAAGGTGTCCACAAACTATCCAATCCGATCCTCATTCCAACCTGCTATCCTCAAACATGTTTCTGTTGCCATGAACTGTGCCTCAGCATCAGCTGTATCACCCTCTATTTTTTCTCCCAATGTGGTTCCTTCCTCTTCAACCATGAAAGCTTGGCTTGGCCCCATATCGAAGTCAAGTGCATGTCTATTCAATGGCCAAATTCCCATTCTTCGAAAACCACTTGCAATGTTATTAGAGGTCAAAGCTTGTGTGAAAGCTTTGCTGGCAAGTGTTGCCAACTCTACCCTTCCAATGTCAAGTTGAGGATTTTCAGACAGCCATATGCTCTTTTGTTGTTTGAAGTAGTTCTTAAATGGTGAGAACACACTAACATCAAGGGGCTGCAATTTGTGGCTGCAATGTGCTAGAAGTGTGAGCAGACCTATTCCCATAGTCTTTGCTTCTTCAATCATTTTGAATGCAACATGGCTGCCATGACCATCAAAGATGAGAAGTTGTTAGTTGGATGGTGACACCCCTCCTGGGACATTTCTTGCAAAGTGTTTTAACCATTCCACAAATAATTCTTTGGTCATCCAAGCATGCTCTTGGATTGCCATGCATGCCCTTGGCTCACAGTTAACAATATAGTTTCTAATGTTCCTTTTGGACCTGAACAAATAGTAACTAGGTATAGCTTGACCTATTGCATTAACACAAGCTAGAACAGTGATCCATTCTCTGCTTTTAGCAATTAATTATGGAACACATTTTGTCCCTATTTTTGTAATAACTCTGATTGCACAGTTTCTGCTAGCCTGCACCCCTGTTTCATCACAATTCCATATTTTGTTGGGCCCATAATTATGTTTGTTGTACGACTCCTCCAAGTTATCATAGAATGAAGAAACTATTTCTAGGCATAGCATTATAGCTCGATCTGTGTCCAGTCCTTCAGGTGTTCGAATTGTTAGATCGAGATGCCTTTGACGAAAACCAACCCACCATGACCTCCCTGGTATCCCATTTGTGAATGGGTTAGGCCTTGCTCCAACCATTTGGGCCACTGTTGACTTAAGTTGTGACACTTGAAGGCCATGGCCAATATTAGCCATATCTTTACACCACTGCACAATTTCAGCTTCTTCTTCATCACTTAGGATTGTTCGGGGCCCCCTTTTTTTTGTGGATGTCACACCATTGAGCCATGCCCGCAAACTACTAGGCGGGATTCCCCATTTGATCGCTGAAGCTCTAATTGACATTCATTTGTCCTCAACATCTGCAATGGCTTTTTCCACATCATCCATAGACCAAGTTTTCATGCATAGATCTGGGGTTGTCACATGGTCAGTAGGTGGTAGTTCCATTTCTACCTCAGTATTATGAACAACAGGTTCAAAACCATCATTTTCAATGGTCTGTTCTGCATTTTCAGAAATATCTTCCTCGTTGGTGTTCACTACTAGCTCTTCATCAACAACATTTGGAACATTGAATGTCACTCCATGAGGTACTCTAATCACGTGCCTCCCAATCGATCTCTTCCTCTTCTGGCTTGGTGCCATGATTGTCAGTGATCTTGTACATTGTAAACCATAAAGAGTTAGAAAACTATGATCCTATACATATAACTAGACAGATATAATTACAAAGAAAATCACTAATATACAATGCAAAATAGAAAATAGTGCTAAATGTATCACTATTAACATTTAAATAAAACTATTATATCATTCAAATCCGCTCAAAATTCAATGGGTCTAATTCACGTTGGCACATTAAAAAATCATTTTCTTGCTTATTAAAAATCACTCCTACATATTAATCTCCTTACTTTAGCAGCAGACACCAAACACATTACACCCTAATTAATCTTCATTTGGAGTCCGATTTAAACATATGACTAATGTTTTTTCTGGTGGGTACCCCATTATTTTCCATCATTTTACCTCGTGCTCTCTCTGGAAGGTTCTCATGGCAATGGAAGGCATATATATATGTATGTGCATACATACATATATACATACATACATACATACATTCATAAATATATATGTATGTATATATGTATGTATGTATGTGCATACATACAGACATACATAAATTCATAAATATATATATGTATGTATTTATGTATGTATGTACATACATACAGTCATACATATATATATGTATGCATGTATGTTTGCACATACATAAAGACATATATATTTATGTGTGTATGTGCACATACATACACACATATATATATTGTACAGTAAATGAAAGAAGTTGTGCTATATTCAATAACAATAGGATATAAATTTTAACAGAAGTAGATTATTTATACACTTGGGTTTTCAAAATTGTGCTCAAGAAATTAGCCAAGGGTTTCATAATAATAATTCCTCACTTGTAGGAGTACACTAGGGTTTTTAGAAATTTGCAAACATCTGGTCAAATCTAGGAAATTCCTCATCATTTCTGGAGACAATATCATGAGACAGTCAAGTTTAGCAGGTCGTATTTAATCATTTAACCCCAAAAAAACCCGTATTTGGAAAAACAAAGCAAGGGTTTTCACAAAAAATGGTGTATACTAAATGGGTTTGCCGATTTACGCTCGTATGCACATGGGTTTTTTATAAAAAGGTCGATGCAAACCATTAATCATTGTTTGTAGACATGTGCTCAGACCCACGAAATTCCTCTATCATTTCTGCATACAAAATCATGATGCAATGGTCTTTACAAGACCGTGAGTACGTGGAAAAACAGGGAGAGGAAATCATTTATATATATATATGTATGTATATATGTGCATACATACATACATACATACACTTTGAAAGGAGAATGATGTTTGTTGTTACCTCACACCATGGATAGACAACTTTATATATACATACATACATAAATATATATATGTATGTCTGTATGTATGTATGTGCATACATACATATATATATAAATATATTTATGCATGTATATATGTATGTGCATGCATACAAACATACATACATCCATACATGCAATGTGGGAGAAAAAAATAGCACCATGACCCAACAAAATAAAATAGCACATGGCGAGAATGCATGTAAGAGGAATGATTTATTTCATAAACAAGCAGTAATAACTTTTCAATCATCGAATAAACCCTTAATGGGTCATGAAATATGTAGAAGAAAATGATTAACCAGTACCATTGTTTTCATTTTCAAAGGATAGTTACAAGAAACAGACATATATATCATTATGCTCAATGAACAGGAGACAACAGACACATAATTTGTAAATGAATGTATAAAACATTGCACAGATTCATTTACAATTTGAAACATACTGCTTAATATGTGTTTTACAGGTATATATATATATAAATAACATTGTACACATTCTTTTACAAATTCAATAAGATGCAGAAGAAAATGATTAACCAATACCATTGTTTGCATTCCCAAAGGATAGATAAATGATACACACATATATATCGATTTGCTGAATGAACAAGAGACACAGAAAGTAAAATGACAAATATATGTATGCTGGCCTACTGTATGTGCAATGGAATGTATAAATGACAAATGATACACACATATATATCGATTTGTTGAATGAACAAGAGACACATAAAGTAAAATGACAAATATATGTATGCTGGCCTGCTGTATGTGCAATGGAATGTATAAAAGCATGTTTAGTTGTCTATTATGATTGGTGAGTTACTCATTGTGTTATGAGCAGCTATTGGTGTTGTTGTAATTTTTTATTTGTTCAAATAAAGTTTTGTATTGGGTCAAAGTTAAATTTTTTTTGGGGGGTGGAGTGAGCATGGAGGAGGCGGTTATTGGATGGAGGGCGGGTATTGGGTCTTCTCCCCTAGTTTCTTCTTAGCTTTCACTCGTTTTGTGTGTAACTTTCTATTCCAACTGTCCTTTATACTATGAACATTTCTTTCACAATAAGAGTAATTATTGTTTTTCTTTCTAGATATATTATTTTAATTTTAATGTTATAATGTGGGTTGGCCTCTTTATATTGTCCTTTTAAGGAAACATGATTGTGGGCCATCTAGGAGATACATATAATGTAGGCATAATATCGAATACTTCATATTATGTTGTGGAAAGGACTAGACTGATTCGCTTTTGTAATAGTTTACTATGATGTGGAAAGATGCAATATATTTAAAATTGGATATTTTAGGGTGATTGAGTTACAACTAATGAAATAGATGTTTGGGATGAGAATTAGTAGTCATTTATGTTATATTTTTTTCATCATGGTTTTAAATAATAAGTATTTTTTTGAAAATTTTGATAGGTTTTTATAAGTGAGTTAGGTGTTGAAGTTATTGTTTGAGATTTTCAATATCAATGTTATATGGGCATTAGTTACATCTTCATTGAATTATTTAAAAAATATCCACAAAGGTTAAACAAAAATATGTGCATTAAGATATATATTTTTGGTTACATCTTTTAGTGCTAACTCTAAATCATTACTATGCATGGTAATCTCCTCTCTATCTGCAATGTTCAAAACTCAATAACTTGCAATCTAAAAATCTTAATCAAATTAGATATCAATAATCCTTAGACATTTCTTACAATGAAACCATAAATATACAATTTTTAAGACCAAATAATGTCCAAAACTATCACCAACAACTTATACAAAAATAGGAAATAAACCAACAATACCACATTATCAAAAAAATTGATAAAAAATCTGAAAAACATATCACTCATCTCTGTAAGTCTCCACACAACTACCAAAAAAGGTTCCCTTTTTGCAAGGAAAACACACTACAACAAAAACTACATAAACATAGCCTTATTAGTGGCATCGAGCCCAATTTTTTTCAAAGATATCATATCTAGATTATCTAAAGAACCATTTGATGGTCAAATCAAGGAATATGTCCAGACAAACCTTCGATCCACAAACATAATTACTACAATAAACTCATTGGTCAAATATGCCAAAGCTAATATAAGAAATTTGAAGGCCAAAAAATGGGAATTGTTTAGTAGGTAAACATTTTTGTGTAGAACACATAGAAAAATTGAACCATCATTTAGCCCTTTTTTTTGTTTTAGTAGTAAAGTTATAGGTGTGCTCTATTTTAGTATTTATTTGTTGTTTTCTCTTCATAATAAAAAGTTTTTCTATTGAGTGCATTGATCTAACATTATTATTAAAGAAATTCAAATGATTAATAAATAAAGTAATAGCATATTTACTCTTGAAAGAAAAACTATTATGATAAAATTAGGCTAAAAAAAATTGTGTTTGTGTATAAACAAAATTTTGAGTATGCAAGCAGAAGCTAAAATAATATTAACCTCTTCGACCCAAAATACAAGCAACACTCAGATTAAGCACAAGCATAAAAAAATGATAAAATCATAAGAGATGTCACCAAATCAAACCTTGTCTCATAATTGTATGGTGGTTGTGCTCAAGAATTTCCATCTGTGAGTGCTCTTACTAGTAGGATAAGGTTGTTTTTTGAGGATGTTGATGGTATGTTTTAGGGTGACATCTAATTTATAGATTTTTATGTATAAAAATTGATATTTAGGATTAAGAGACAAGATCAATGGCTCATAATGGTTGATAACCATGGGAAGATGAAAAGAGGATATGCATCGTCATTTTGTTCAAGGAGACTGAGAGAGATGGATTACAAATAAAATCAAGGGTGGAGATTCTCCTTGGGAAGATTGGGTAGAAAAATGGAAGGTGTAGTTTGGAGTACACTTGAAGTATGGACAAGTGATTTGAACTATATTATGCCACATGTGCAAAGGCTCATGTATTGCACGTACAAAGGACCCATGGTCTTGTACACTTTGAAGGATATAGAGGATTTAAGGGGGTTTAACTAGGAATCTAAATGTTCAAGAGGAGGCCTAAGGGGTCAATGAATTTTAACCCACTTAATACAAAGAGAGGAATGATTAAATTGTTTAGACTAGAAATATATGCACATGAATAGAGATGAATAGTGAAAGAATAGTTATTTGTTATTACAAAGTATTATTTACTTAATATGAAGGTAAAAATTGGATAATTAATTAAATAATTATGATTATATTCAATCATCTATAGAGGAAATAGTCAATTAATGATAATGGTAAATTTATTTGAATGTTTTATATTAAATTTTTATTAGTCTTCTTGATAGTATTATTTTCTTTTCAATTATAATTAATTAACATTAAAGACAACTAAATAGACTGCCAATTAACTAGAATAATCTAAATTATGAATTAATTAATTCTAAAACCCAAATCAATCCACGCATTGTCTTAAAAATTTATGTACACCATAATAGCATGATAAAATTTACATAATTAAAATAAATAGTGTATACATAATTAAATTCATGATATTTTGTGTGTTCGTACTTATCTAATCATTCAGAAATTCAATTTATTACAATTTTCATTATTATTTTTTTTATTATAGAAAGTGATGTTATACAAAAGAAATACTAGATTACAGTTGTTATTCCATAAACTACTATATATATATATCCTTAGTAAACCATGTAATATCACATAAAAGTTGTATCTTTAACATGAGCCATCTTTTCATATATTTCATATCTCATTGTGATTAAGACTGTCTCCATGCGCATGGAGGAGTTGTCTAACGTTTTTCTCAATTCTGGTACACTAGAAGACCATAGCATTTTCTTTTATTTAAAATAATGTCTTTGCTGTCAGTGTTGATGTTTGGTAATAACACTTACTTTTTCATATCCATTTCATTCTTCTAAATTTAGTCTATATGCAATTCATTATCTACAGTTTTATTCAATCTTATTTATTGGTTTTGTACTTTTTATTCGTTAATGATGTCTGCATTCTTTAACGTTATCTTTGTTGCTTATGAACCCATCATGCACTAGCTTAGATATCTAGTCAGCCTTAACCTATATTCAACAATCTTTGATTTTATTCTTTCTTCGCTTCAATGTTTTCAATTGTTTATTGTCGGTAGATAGGGACACAAGACAGACTTAATATTTGATGCATTTTTTTACAGACCAGCTTGTTTTCTTAACAATTTAATAATAGTTTAAAGCTTTGAATATTCTCATCTATTATAAACTTCGGAATTTCAAGAAACTGACATGGCAGTTTGTTTTTTTTACAAATGGCTTTCTAATCTTAGTGTAGTACCAGCTTTTCCGAGGTAGTGATTGTTGGTTAACATATTTGTTACTATGAAATTTCTATATCATAACTTTGTAATGCCCTCTCATGTAATAAATCTGTCAATGGTTGAAAAAGCTATACTTATTATTTGTATAACTATCATCTAAATTTTAAAGGTGCATCTCCCTTTCCTGCATGCAATTCAATTCCGATGGATATTCTTTTAACCAAAAGATAGGAAAGGTAGATTTGAAATGAAACAACTATATAAAGAGTATACCAAATCCATAGATTGTTATTTTTACAACATTATGTATGCATGTATGAAGGATAAAGATTAAGTCCAAAATAATAATTATGAGATTGACCAATTTACTATTTTGAATGAACCTCACAATTTAGAAAATGAATGGTAATAATCAATGCATGAATATCATACACCTGAAATAACCATCATTCACACAAAAAATGAAAACGAATAACAATATCAATGCACAAATTGAAAAGTTTATTTATTCTTGATTAAACATTTTTTGTTGTAGCACATCATCAACATTAGTGATTTCTTTTTCTTTTGTCGATGACTAGGGAATTTGTGTAATGTTCTTGACCTTCTATTCTCAAAATTCTTTGATGATATGTCCTAGCGCATTGTGATTTGGGATGATGATGTTACCAACCTTCTATTTTTTTTGCTACCAATATGTTATATCTTGCATTGGTAAGTTGTAAGATGGTTCACACATTGAGTCAATGACGAGATGAAAACCCTCAATTTTTCTATGTTTTCTACACAACAAAAGTTTTCCTACTAAACAACTCCCATTGTTTGGCCTTCAAATTTCTTATATAAGATTGGGCATATATGTGACCAATGGGTTTATTTGAGTGGTTATGTTTGTGGATTGGAATTTTCTTTGGACATCTGCCTTGATTTGGGCATTAGATGGTTATTTAGATAATATAGTTATTGCATCTTTGAAAAAAATTGGGCTTGATGCAACAAGGTTATGTGGAATGATGTCGATAATGTTGTTGGCGATGATAATGATGTTGACAATGTTGTTGGCAATGGCAATTTTATTGATGATGTTGTTGGTGATGACAAGGATGTCGGTAATATTGTTGGTGATGAAAATAATATTTGAACTACTATTGCTAATGATAAGATTGATTTTGCACATCTTGAGAGTTTTATGGTTTCCCTTTTATGTTTGAGATGCCTTTGATTTGATTTTTTATGACTTATTTTGATGATGTTGATGTAGTTGTTGTAGTAGTTTGTTTTCCTTGCAAAAAGGGAACCTTTGCTAGTATTTGTGTAAACACTTACAGAGATGAGTGATACGTTCTTTAGATTTTTTATCAATTTTTTTATTATGTGGCATTGTTGGTTTTTTTCATATTTTTTATAAGTTGTTGGTGATATCTATGGACATTGTTTGGTCTTCAAAATTACAAATTTATTGTTGGATTGTAAGATAGGTCCTAGGATTATTGATATCCAATTTGATTATTATATTATGAGATTCCAAGTTACTGAGTTTTGAAAATTGTAGATAGAGAGGAGATTATCATGCCTGGTTATGATTTGGAGTGAGCACCAGAAGAGTGGCTTCCGATGGTCAATGGTAGTTGGATCATCTTTGATTGGAATGAGCACAAGAAGAGTGACTCATGATGGTCACTTTTAGGTTGATCATCCTTGATTGTAGAGTGACTGCATCGATGATTGGAGAATGCAAATTCATTATTTTTGGGAGATGGCTAGGGGGAGGTGCTAAGTCAAGATAGTGTTGTAGTAGGTATTTTGGGGTGATTCTTCAAAATATTCATTATGGGGGAGAAAATATGGAATAATGACAATTTTTTTTCAATTTTGTTTATGGGGGAGAATGAAGGATAATGAACATAATTAGTTGTTTGTTTATAGACAGTTGTAATGTTGTTGTATTTCAGTTTTATTATCATCTCTATAGACATAATGTAATGTAGAATGAGGATAATTTGAATAGAATAAATTCAAGATTTATATATCTTTTGGTGTTTTCAATTTTATTATTGTTTTTTTAATTCCATCATCTTTGATATATAATTATTGATCTTTATAAAATGTTGAGATCTTTTTAAAATCCTTCCTTCTAATTCTAATAAAAATATCCAACTATAATTTAAAAATTACACTTTATTTATTAAAAATATATATCTTATTTTCATTATTATTTTATTATTATTCTAAAATATGAAAAACAACTATTAAAAACAAATTCATTTGATAAAGAACACACTCGAAATAATGATTAATGTTCTGAATGACAACAATCACTACCTTAGAAAAGTTTGTAGTACACTAAGATTAGAAATCCCACTCAAAATAAAACTATTCAGAATAAAATAATTTGAAATAATTGATAAAAAAATCTCCCATGTCACTTTCTTGGAATTCCATATATTATAATCGATAAGAAGATTCAAAGCTTTAAATTATTATTAAATTATCAAGAAAACTCATTGCAAAAGAACAAATCGAGTGTTTTTTTACAAATTTTTAACAATGGTAAAATATTGCACCTCCCCCATACACATTCCCTTTGTCACATTCATTGAAAAAGAATATTACTCTTTTACAAATTTTTAACTATGACTAATAATTTAACCTCCCCTTATCACATATCTTCATGTGAAGGCCATGATTGCATTGTTGGAGCTGGGATTTTGAGTGCAAAGTGGTGCCTTTGATTTGCTACAATGGATCACTCACACACATCACTGATACCATATTAGAATTAGGAAGATCTAGGAGATAAGAGACAAGCACATGTGAACAATGCATAGATTGTATTTAGTTGACCCTATCTCCACCTAAAGCTCTGATAACAAATTAGAATTAGGAAGATCTAGGAGATAAGAAACAAGCACATGAACAAGCTAAAATTGTATTAGTTGACCCAATTGTAATGTGTACAATACCTTGCTTATATAGGCAAGGATGGTGCAATCCACCTATGAGGTGAATTGACAAGTTTCCCATAAGGTGGCACAAAGGAGTAGACAAGTGCCCTATAGGTGAAACACTTGGAGTGTGCAAACCAACAACCTCCATGACCAAGTCAGCAACCTTGTGTGCCAAGTGTTGAATGATCTACCTCCATGACCAAGTCATCAACCTTGTGTGCCAAGTGTTGAGTGACGTTTTAGGTGAGATGGAAATGCTTCCAACCTCAAAGAGGTAGCTCATAAGGTTTACCAAATAACTTGGTAACCTCTAGAGGTCTCAATGGCTGAACATTCAGTTAGACAAGAAGTTGTCTAACCTCATATTGACCTAAGTGAGCTTAAGTATAGTGTAAATAGTCATTTCACACTAACAATTAATCAGTTGACTTTTTCTTATAATGTTAGATTAATGCACTCAATAAAAAAATTGTTTATGATAAAGGGAAAGCAACAAATAAATATTGAAATAGAACACACTTATAGTTGTACTACTAAAACTAAAAAACATAAAAGGGCTAAATGATGGTTCATTTTTTCTATATTTTCTACACATAAAAGTTTACCTACTAAACAACTCCAACTTTTTGGCCTTCATATTTCTTATATTAGCTTGGGAATATTTGACCAATGGGTTTATTTGAATGGTTTTCTTTGTGGATTGAAGTTTTCTTTTGACACATGCCTTGATTTGGCCATTAGATGGTTCTTTAGATAATGCAGATATGACATCTTTGAAAAAAATTGGGCTCAATGCCACTAATACGGCTATGTTGAACAATGTTGAAAATGTTGCTGGTGATGAAAATTATGTTGACAATGTTTTTGGCAATAAAAATTATGTTGATGATGTTTGTGGTGATGACAACAATGTTGTTAATATTGTTTGTGATAAACATATATTGATGTAACTACTATTGCTAATGATAAGATTGATTTTTCTGATCTTAAAAGTGTTATGGATTCCGTTTTATGTTCAAGATGCCTTTGATTTGAATTTTTACGACTTATTTTGATGACATTAATGTAGTTTTTGTTGTAGTTTGTTTTCCTTGCAAAAAGGGAACCTTTGTTGGTATTTGTGTGGAGACTTACAAAGATGACTTATATGTTCATATTTTTTCTCAATTTTTTGATTATGTGGCATTGTTGGTGATAGTTTTGGACATTGTTTGGTCTTTAAAATTGTAGACTTATGGTTTCATCGTAAGAAAGGTCCCACGATTATTCATATCTAATTTGATTAAGATTTTAAGAATGCAAGTTACCGAGTTTTGAACATTGTGGATATAGAAGAGATTACCATGCATGGTAATGATTTGGAGTTAACACTAGAAAATTTAACCAAAAATATATATCTTGATGCACATATTTGTGTCTAACCTTTGTGGATATTTTTTAAATAATTCAATGAAGATGTAGTTAATACCCATATAACATTGATGTCCAAAATCCCAAACAATAACTTCAAACACCTAACTCACTTATAAAAGTTATTAGTGTGAAATTCCTATTCACACTATACTTAAGCTCACTTAGGTCAATATGAGGTTAGAAAACTTGTTGTCTAACCGAATGTGCAACCATTGAGACCTCTAGAGGCTACCAAGTTATTTGGTAAACCTTACGAGCTACCTCTTTGAGGTTGGAAGAATTTCCATCTCACCTCAAAGGTCACTCAACATTTGGCACACAAGGTTGATGACTTGGTCATGGATGTACATCACTCAACACTTGGCACACAAGGTTGATGACTTGGTCATGGAGGTTGTTGGTTTGCACACTCCAAGTGTTCCTAAGGTTGACACCTATAGGACACTTGTCTACTCCTTTGTGGCACCTTATGGGACACTTGTCAATTCACCTCATAGGTGGATTGCCTCATCCTTGCCTATATAAGCAAGGCATTGTACTCATTATCTCTTGGGTCAACTAAATACAATCATTTGGATTGTTCGTGTGCTTGTCTTCTATCTCCTAGATCTTCCTAATTCTAATAAAAGCCTATCAAGATTTTCATTAAAAAATACTTATTATTTAAAAACATGGAAAAAAAATTTAGCATAAATGACTACTAATTCTCATTCCCAAACATCTACTTCATTAGTTGTAACTTAATCACCCTAAAGCCTCCAAATTTAAATAATACCTTATTAAATTGTTACAAAAGATAAATAGATTGCATCTCGCCACATCATAATATAGAGTACACTATTACAAGATAGAATTGGGCTTGTCCTTTCCACAATATATTATAAAGTATTTGATCTTATGCCTACGTTATATCTATCCATCTAAAGTAAAATAATGTATAGAAAGAAAAACAATAATTACTCCCATCATGAAATAAATGTTCATAGTATAAAGGACAGTTGGAATAGAAATTTAGACATGAAACGAGTGAAAGCTAAGAAGAAACTAGTAAACAAAAGTAATAAATAATAATTCACCTATCAAGAAAAGCTTTATTCGATAGTGATTGTAATGTATTTGGTTTGTCTATTGGTAAGTAGTAATTGCTACTTTAAGTTTGTCAAGTTGTTTGTTAGAAGTCTTTGTTGAATGTATTTTTGAGTTGGTTTAGTAATTTTTTTTTTTTAAATATATTTGATAAGAGTTTGGTTTACTGAAAGAGAAGTTACAAGTATAAATTTTGAAAAATATTGAGTTGATTTTAGAGATTATTTTTAAAGATCTATTATGTTACTTGAGGTTGGAAGTTTGCTTTAAACTTAAGTCAAATGATTGAATTATTTATTAATCTATAATTAGTGTAAATTTATCCTACATAATTTATTGGTACAAATCAAGTATAATATTGTAATACTCCAATTTGTATACTTATGTCATTTCCTGTTTGTTTTTATCTTTCTTTTGGTGGAATGTCTTTAATGCATTTATATACACAAGTGGCACATTTTTGTACTATATTCTGACTCATAGTTCAATCTCTAGATCCATCACTATTTTCTCTCACTTATATTCATTCCTACACATTTGTCATTTACCTCTCATTTATGAAACTCCATTCACACTTAGGTCAATCCATTCATTCTATTTCTAAACATTATTGTTTTTCTACTTAGGTTCATTTTTTCCTACTAGAATTCAATCCCATAGTACATGAGAATGAATCTTAAATTCTAAATTTAAATTCCAACTTTCTAAACCCTTTTCACTACTAATTGTAAGATGACTTGATATATTTTTGCGCAATGTCTTTTTATGTCTTGTATTATAGAATATGTTAAAACATACTCCATAAATAATACACTATGTATATGTAAGTGTATTGTTCTATTCAACTAAACTTACTTTTAGTAAGGACCTAAAAAATACTACAACTAACATTATAAAATAAAACATGATTGTCTCCATTAGAATTCTATAACTGCTTAGTGTTCTTTGATTTTTCATTCTAGACTTTAAAGATACACCTTCATACAACCCATCCTTTATTTCTAAATTATATGTTGTTATCTTTATTGTAATAAACAATCTAATAAACAATCAATTATAACCAAAAATAAATAAAAAATCAGACAACCTTAATAACCCAAAACACTAACCCATTTAATTGTAGTTAGCATTGCACAACTTGAAAATGTGATTCACATTAGAATTAATAGGTGAATTGTGAATATATAATACAATATACATAGCTAAGCACTATCACCTTACATTACGTGACGATATTAAATCTAGGGTTTACAAGCACATTTTGAACAAAATTTACAAAATCTAAGCTTTGAGAGCAAAACAAAATCTACCAATTTTTGTTTCCTTGAAAGAAATATAGCGCCTATGACTAAATGGTGCCCTTGAACAGTAGCGTAGAATGAGACAGGCAAGAAAAATAAAATAAAATACACGCAATTAGGAACAAAAAGAAAAAGGGTATTAAGCCAAAATGGGTGAAAGCTCCATAGAAGAAAGTGTGTCATGCTAGCCACCTTTGGTTTTGTTGGGACTGTTAAGAATCGAAAACATAGGTTTGAACAACAAGAGGTTGCCAGGATCTTCACATGTTTTCGGCTAACATAAAAGGCCAATTAATGTAATTGAACCTTCTACTCTTTTGGCTCTACTAAACCTATGCGGGAATACCTATGTAAATGATGCAGATTTGAACTATGCTTCCTACTTGTTCAATCTATCCATAATGGTAATTTGACAATGGAGAGATATGATCTTAATTTGGTATAAATTATATAAGCAATATCAAGGTATAATTCAATATGTTCAGTTAACAGATGTGAAGTTTTGAAATGAATTTAATGAAATTGAATAAATAAAATGAGTGAGACCAGTGCCTTGTTCGGTAAAATGAAGTCAAATGAAAGTCTATAAAGAATGGCTTCTATTTGGCAAACATTCTAATTGTTTGGCATACAAATATCTATTTATAAATTGTATAAACATGCAAGATAATGATTGACAAGCCCTACTGGAGGAAGAATACCAATCCTAACTATCTAACTCTTCTTACTGATCCAAGTAACATTCCCAAGTTATTGTGATTGACCAAAAGGAATTTAATTCTTCCTTGAAGAAACAAAATAATCACATCACACAGATACAACAAATGTGCATTGATAAATTGAATATATACTAGATATATCAACCTAAATAACCATAAAATATTAAGTCGGATACAATCTGATAATTGAATAATTTTAACAAACAATTGATGCCAAACTAGAACCACCGAACTAGAAATCTTTCATTATTTTCCTAGAAAATAAACCTGCATCATGGTCTCTACTGTATAAAAAATTCTTAAAAACCAAAAATTTGTCTAACCCCCTATCCATTATCAATCTCATGCTTTTATACACTTAGAAAAATCCTTTTTGCACCATTTGGTTTCTGACTATTCATATTCATGGGAAAGGGCAAAAGTCACATCCTTCAAAACCACACACAACTGAAAGTAACCATCATAATTATCACAACAGCTCAAGAGCCACCTTACCACATTACCGTGCACCTTTGTTTCCTCTATTGCGGTACCTCAGTGACATTTTATGTTACATCTCCATATACCACTCTATCATAGGCTCTGTTTCTCCCTCCAGTGGTACCATGGTGATATCTTTCTTTACCATCATCCCTACCGCTCTACCGTGAGTTGTCTTTCTTCTCACCGCAGTTTTGTGGTGGCATGTCACTGTACTCAACTCTACTGCATTGTTGCGGGTCTTGCTTTGTCCCTCCATAGTATAGCAGTTTCTTTACTTCCTTCACCGCTCCACTGTGGTCTATCTTTCACTTTCCCACGGTATCGTGGTTACTCGCCCCGACTGCCATCTTCACTGTCTACTGCGCTACCGCGGTCTCCTTGTGGACCCCTCACGGTATGACAGTTGTCTTCAAGTATACTGCACAATCGTGAGTTTTGCTCTGTCCCTTCGTGGTGTGGCGATAAAAGCTACCATAACTATTGCAAACCATGATATGGGTAAGTGCACCAATCTGTGACATAATTTAGGTGCCAAATTAAAAAAATGATCCAAAAAATCCTGAAATAAGGCCTTTGGCGCATGCCAAATGTCTAAAAATACATTTGGCACATGCCAAATGTATTTCTAGACATAAAATGCAAAAGTCGGGTTTGGAACCCTTATTTTTTTTTCAACCCGTGGTTTGAGAAGGAAGATTTCAAGTCTGCAACTCGCGCTCACCAAATCTCCTCCATTATTTGCATCCTTAGCTTGCCATTTTCCACGAGAATTCCGCCAACATGTCGGAGAGGTCAAAGATTGCAAAGAGGTGTGTATTTTTATTCTATTTATTTCAAATTCCATTTGGAATGCAACTTTAAATAGATTTTTATAATAAAACTTTGTTCTAATTCTTAGGGAATGAATCTCCACCTCAAAACATTGAGAATTCACAATCACCCCCTCATCAAGAGCCTCCTATACAAGAACAACCTGAAACCCCTCCATCAATTCATAGGCATCCTTAAGGAACACAAGAAAATATTCAAAATCAAATTGAAAACAATAAAAGAGACATTCAACAATTAATTGCAAGATTAACCGAGCATGCAGAAACCCACCCTTATAGGAGAGGGATTGTTGAATCATTGAAGTCAATTTTAACTCATGTAGGAGAAATGAGTGAGCAAATGAATTTTTGGTCAAATAAGAGAGATGAGATGAGTCAATTTTATGCTAATGGTTTGTCATATGCAGATGTCAAAAAACTAGAAATTAGCAAAGCCAAGTTGTGTGCCCTATTTAAAGACCCAGAATCCAATGAACCTTTGTCCCATGCATGCAGGAGGTTCCCCATCCATTGGTGCCACCATGATTTAATTAGAAACAAATTTTGGGAGCGGTGGTGGATGATATTTGACCAACCTCAATGCAATAACCATGAGGTGCCACAATACTTTTTGAGGAAACTCTATTGCAAGTTTGTCCTCAATAAAATGCCAAACTATTTTGAAATCTTAGACTTTTAGGGTAGAGGTGGGGGCTCCACACACGATAGACCTACTGCATGACGTAATCCACAGTTGGCACCGAGATCCTTGGGTAGACCCATGGTGGAGCATGTCGTTGTCCCTTCTATTGTTAAGGATAGTGTAGAGGTGGACATGATGAAGTCGATTGGCTCACTCACCCAGACCATTTTACAGTGTACGATTCCTTTAGTAGAGCCTTGTGTGGAGGAGATGTGTAGGCCCCGAGCTCCACCCCACCATTGTGGCACTTGTAGTGCTATTTGCACGTATGATTATCAGGGTGCTCATGATGCAGCTACACAGCCTATGTAAGTTGTAGAGGCGATGGCTTTCACATATGATATTCTGAATGATGCATTCGACATTGACACTTAGGTAAAATTTAGCAAGTTATTTTAATGTTGTTTATTAAAATATATTTTGAAATTTAAGAATAACTAAATTAGTAAAATTTTGATATGATGAAATTTCAAGGTCGCACTATTCATGAGGGATACTCTATTTCTATAGACCCTTATACATTCTCGATGATGAGTCCACAGGTATGTGACTAGTATTAAAGATATTATTATTGCATTTCAATAGTTGAATGTTATATTTGAATGTTTGTCTCATAACATGCTTCGGATTTCAAACAGTTTCCTAGTGCACCTTCTTCCTCCACACCTCATGATTCATATCCTCAAACAACGTACACTCAGGTAGCCTTTATTCATTAATAGGGCTGTAAATCTATGTTAGCTAGTTTTCATAATTTTGCATATATACAAATCTAAAAAAATGATGAGAAACACAAAAATTGCATTCAAGTATTCCTTGATCGTGTCACATTATGTTCTCCTATATAAACATGATACTTGAGATATTGTTTCATTTGCAGCTATTGAAAAGAGAGAGCCTTGGTGATCTTGGTGGCATGATGGACCATGGAGTTGCTGCAACAATAGCTAGTTCTGATCAATTGAGAGAGGTATGGAATAGATTAGTAAATTTGACATTATATTTTCTCTTTTATGGTCTATTATAGAAAATTTTCACGATAATTTTATGTAGTTTAATTTCTATCTTCATGGTTGCTACAGGTGGTTGTCACTCCAGATCGTGGACATGGTGATGCTTTAAATGTGCATGATGACTATATGTATGCAGTAAGTGATTATATTTTGTTATATGCCATTCCATAATTCAATTTCTATGTTTTAACATCTTTACTTTTAATCGTATCAGTTAAAGGTCTAGAGTGAAGAGAGGAGGAGTAGCGGGCATGTTCAAAAGATAAGACAAGCAATAGTCACTCCATCTAGCCAAATTTCGAAGGCAGCACGAGATCTATTTCCTTCCCCTAGAGGGAAATGACTATGTATTAGTGTTGTTTGTTGTATGCCTATGTGGCATTTTGGATAATATGTTTTGTTCTATTGATATATATACGTGATATTTTTTCCAAATGGCTCTATTTTACTAAGCCTATATGGTTGTTTTGGATATATTTATATACTTTTATCAATATATATCATTGTATAGCCTTTAAGATTTTTGATTAAAGAAACTCTTATTTTGCTACTGCCATTCTTGAATGATGTTATCATGCATATCGTGTAAGTTGTATGCTTGAATTTTGTAGGCATGGATTTTGTTTACATCTAATGCTTAATTAATTACCGTGGACTGCTCAATAAGCCCCATCTAAAGCATATTGTATAAGTAAGCTCCATTCGTGGTGGTTTGTATCCTTTGGAATGCTTCAATTACTTGTGCCTCACCGATGTAGAGGCAAGGAGGCTCAAACCCAATCAGTCTGACAACCTGCCTTCAAGGGGCTCCTAACAAGATTAATACAACCTATTTTGAGCAATCTACACAACCTCAAAGCCCCATCAAACCAAACTCTTTATTCAACACCTTACCCAAAAATTCACCCTTGTAGCACTCGGATGTAGAGCCAAGGTGGAGAAGACTAACAACAATGGAAATGTCAATTCTCAATCAAGAACTCTTCTTCATAATGATTCAGCCTAATAGGCATCAACCCACCCTCAAGGGTCTCAACTCCTCAACCTTGTAAATGAACAACAAGACTCCACCAAGGCCCTACAAAGACCATCAAATTCATACAATGACAATTGAATCAATTGACAACAATCCCTAAGTCAGATTCATCAAGGTTTCCAAAACTCACATTTGTGACTTGTTATTCTTGTAGTACTCAAAACTCAGTTTTAGCCAGATTTCTCCCAACCTTTCCAAAACACTAGAAAATTACAAGATGGATTGAGATACCCTTTTCAGGGCTACACAACATACCAAAGAATCAATGGTCTCTCTTTTGGACCGACATAGACTGTCAACACACCTACTTCAATTTTGGCTTCACAATTAGGCCTTTTTTTCCAAAGGGACCACCCTTCCAACTTTAGGAATCTATCCAAATGCCTTGGATAGTCTTAGGTCATGGTACCAAACCTCAAATTTTGTCATTAGTTTGTGTCTACAGAGCCTCTAACTCACAAAACCCAAGAAACCCTCCAAAACCTTCACAAAATCAAGGGTTTTAAAGAAACATACAACTCCAGACCTCTCTCAACACTTCCAAATCCCCAAAAACCTCAAAATACTTCTGCATGGACTCATTAGACCCTCACATAACCCTTACATGCATTAATTCTTAAAAACCTCTCTTTGGTTCCTCACTTCCACGTTGGAAAACCCTTGTTCAGTCTTAGAACAGTCACAAAAACACCACATAATTATGAATCCTTATTCCAAAATGGGTTGAAACACTTATTATAACATGTTTTCAATCAATCCACCGAGATACAGTAGCAAACAATAGGTGGATTGATTGTTACATCACAAATTTCCCCTCAAACCGTTGATTTAGCAACACTAGGACAGTCACTGTTTGTGTTGGTTCTCTCTATAAAAAAAGAGTTAAGACAAAAAATAAAAAATAAATGAATTATAAAACATATAAACACATCCTATAAAATTATTAGACCATGAAGAACCTGTATGTGCCCGTACAACACTCAAAAATATCAAGAAAACAATATTTTTCTAGAAAATTGCTCAAAACTGTGGTGTTTATTGTGTAAAATTATTACAAAAATTCTTCCACTCTCTCATTCAAGCCTTGGTAAGGATTTTTAAATAATTTTCCAACAACCATATTCTCCCCAACACCCATAACCAACCTTGGGATTAGTTGTTCCCTTAATTACATTTGTTTGTGTTAAAGTTGCTTTTTCAGCATTTTACAACTTATATGATTTCTAATTGACTTCTAAGACACAAAACACCCTTTATTTGCATTATGTTTGATCTCTCAAAGCTTATCAGACAAAATAAACCTAAATACACTAACATTTCCCTATTTATGTATTCAAATAAATAAAAATTGATGATGTGGTGTAGGTGCTCCTGCACCAAACTCAAAACCCCGTCCAAGCCTAATTTCTCCCAAAATTTCCAAAACACCTGACCATTTAAAGGTGGATTAAGATACCCTATTTAGGGTTACACAACATATGCCAAAACCAATAGTAACTCTTTTGGACCAACATGAACTTTCAATACACCTCCCTCACTCTAGGCTTCACAATTAGGCCTAATTTCCAAAGGAACCCCCTCACAAACTCACCTCCAAACCAAGGAAACTTGAAACAGCCTTAGGGATACTCACCAAACTCAAGATTCTCCCATTTTAAGAGCCAAAAGAACTTGTTCTATTCCTCTACTCATAAATTGTCCTAAACGTTCACAAAAAGAAGGGTTTTAAAGAAACTCATAACTCTAGACCTCCTTCAATCCTTCCAAAGGTGAAAACACCCCACAATACCTCTGCCCTAACTTAAAGGACACTCACAATCCCATTCCTTTTAGTATTTCTCAGATTCAGTACTTGAGTTCCTTACTTTCATGGTGGAAACACCCCTGAACAACATTAGAACTTCACACCCCACTGATTTTATTCATTCTCTCGGCCTCCAAAGTATTCATACACCAAACTAATCATGGTATAGGCCAATCCATCAAGCAATAGGGTCAGAACAGTAGGTGGATTGGCTAATGTGTCATGGTGTTGCCCTCAAAACCTCTAACATAGAAAATAGAGTAGTAACCAAGTTTGTTGATCCCACACACACCAACGGTAGATTTAAACCTTTAGAATAGATGCAAAGAGATTAAAATAATATGAAATCAACTATCCAAAGGCTCAAGCCATGATAGACTTGTATGGGCCTCTGCAAGGCAAAGAAAATTAAGGAAAACAAAGAAAACCAGTGATCAACGTTTTCAAGTATATTTTGTTATTAGAAATTGAACAAAATCAACCCTCAACTTGGGGTATTATAGCAATATATCTTGATACCACCTTCCAACTACCCCTTGAGCCGATCAACCACCATAACCACCCTTTGTTAGACTTCTAAGATGTCAATTTGCCAATTTTGCTCTTAATTACCATTCATTCACAACTCAATTTTGCAAATGCCACCTAAGTGACCTATTAAGCCTTTTAAATACAATAGCAACGTATTTACATAGCATATAGAAATATAGAGAGCAAATACAATAGATATTTTAACTAATGAATTGTAAAAAATGGACTTTTGTAGTTTATATTCATGTCATTGATTACATTGCATTGCACATCTTTCAAAGTCAAAGCATTACTTCACTTTGCATAACTAATAAGTAGATGCTGATAGATGCTGAAAATTTAATTACAATATAGTTTGAACAAAGTCAACCTAAGCAGTTATGCAATTTCTTCACATTGCATAACTAATAACTAGGAGCAGCTGCCAATTGCATTTTCTTATCATGGCATTCTATGAGACCAAATTTCTTTGAGATATTTTTTCAAATAGTTCCCTGCCTTGTCTATGTTACCACATTTTTCATACATGTCTACCAAAGAATCTTCTCAAATAGTTTCACTGCCTTGTTGCTATGGCTAAAATCCTAAAACAAGTGATTTTGAACAAGCTATGGATGCTTCAAAAAATATATCAAAAGCATAATAGTAAGCAATAGCATAGAGAAGGCAGTGAACTGTTTGAAAAAATGCATCAAAAAAATTGCTTTGAAATGATAAATTTAGTTGTGCTTTCACTCTTCTTTAACATTGTATATCTGCTCCTTTTTATAACAAGAGATAAAAAAACGTAAAAAATTGTATAACAAGAGATAAAAACTATCTTTTTTGAAATCGAAAGGCATTTCCATAGCATAGAGATATAGAGAGAAAATAAAATAAAGAGTTTAACTAATGAAATGTAGAAAATAGATTTTTGTAGTTTTTATTCATGCATTGCACATCTTTCAAACTCAAAGCATCACTTCACATTGCATAACAAATAACTAGATGCTAATAGATGACAAAATTTCAATTACAATATAGCTTTTGACAAAGTCAACCTAAGTAGTTATGCAATTACTTCACATTGCATAACTAATAACTAGGAGCAGCTACCAATTGCTTTAGCTTGTCATGGCATTCCATGAGGCCACATTTCTTTGAGGCATTTTTTCAAATAGTTCATTCCCTTGTCTATGCTACAAAATTTTTCATATATGTCTACCAAAGCATTTTATCAAATAGTTTATTGCCTTCTTGCTATGGCTAAAAGCCTAAAACATATGCTTTCGAACAAGCTATGGATGCTTGGAAAAAATCTAGGAAAGCATAATAGTAAGCAATAGCATAGACAAGCCACTGAAATTTTTCAAAAAATGCCTCAAAAAAAAGTGGTCTCATGGTGATGGAATGCCATGACAAGCCATAAACAAGGAATTGAATTGTTTGATAATATGCCTCAACTACTTGCATTTGATAACTTTTTCCTCGAGTGAAAATTCACCACCATACGAAAAAGCCTCTGAGATAGTAAAATACGAGCAAGGTTATTGTAGAGGGGCCCAATGTGATCCAAGTAATATCATGTTGAAGTTCGCAGCCATTTTTCACTTTAGATCCTTAAGGGATCGATCCGGTTGAACATAGCTCGGAGCGATTCCGCGTGTTTAGGTGCAAAAGAGGACCATTCCTACTGTAAAAATACCCACTCAGATGTGTTGGAATGATCTGTTTGGTCACACGAGCTAAAAAATGAAAGTTGCACCACTTTGCAACTTTCAACTACTTGCATTTGACAACTTTTTCCTCGAGTGAAAATTTGTCAGCACAGGAAAAAGCCTCTGAGATAGAAAAAACTGAGAGGTTATTGTAAATGGGCCCAACATGATCTTGTAGGATCAGATGAGAAGTTTCTAAGCATCACGATGTCTGAGTAATAGCATGCTGAAGTTCACAGCCATTTTTCACTTTGGACCCTTAAGGGATCCATCTGGTTGAATGTAGCTCAGAGTGATTCCGCATGTTTAGGTGTGAAATAGGACCATTCCTAGTGTAAACATACCCACCCTAACATGTTGGAATAGTTTTTTTGGTCACACGAGCTACAAAACAAAAGTTCAACCACTTTGCAACTTTCAACTACTTGCATTTGACAACTTTTTCCCTGAGTGAAAATTCGCCACCATAGGAAAAAACCTCCGAGATAGAAAAAACCAAGAAAGGTTATTTTAGAGGGGCCCAATGTGAACTCATAGGTTCAGACGAGAAGTTTCTAAGCATCACGGTGTCTAGGTAGTAGCATGCTAAATTTCACAGCCATTTTGCACTTTGGACCCTTAAGGGATCGATCTGGTTGAACGTAGCTCGGAGTGATTCCGCGTGTTTAGGTGTGAAAGAGGACCATTCCTAGTGTAAACATACCCACCCAGATGTGTTGGAACAGTTTTCTTGGTCACATGAGCTGCATAACGAAAGTTGCACCACTTTGCACCTTTTAACTACTTGCATTTGACAACTTTTTCCTCAAGTGAAAATTCGCCACCATAGGAAAAATCCTCCGAGATAGAGAAAACTGAGAAAGGTTATTGTAGAGGGGCCCAATGTGAACTGATAGGTTTAGACGAGAAGTTTCTAAGCATCATGGTGTCTGAGTAATAGCATGTTGAATTTCACAGCCATTTTACACTTTGGACCCTTAAGGGATTGATCCAGTTGAACGTAGCTGAGAGTGATTCTGCGTGCTTAGGTGTGAAAGAGGACCATTCCTAGCATAAGCATACCCACCAAGATGCGTTGGAATAGTTTGTTTGATCACATGAGCTGCAGAACAAAAGTTGCACCACTTTGCAACTTTCGACTACTTGCATTTGACAACTTTTTCCTTGAGTGAAAATTCGCCACCATAGGAAAAATCCTCCAAGATAGAAAAAACCGAGAAAGGTTATTGTAGAGGGGCCCAACATGAACTCGAAGGTTCAGACAGATATTTCGTAATCACCATGATTTACGAGTAATACCCTGTCAAATATTGTTGCCCTTTTGCACTTTGCACCCTTAAGGGATCGAGTTGGTTGAACCATAGTAGTTGTTTTGTTGAATTTCATACCCTAAGGTATGTTAGAGATGACCTAGGTTGCATTGATTTATCACTGAGAGGCTTAACATAAAATGTGTAGCATATAACAGTCCGATAAATCTAGGAGATGGAAAAGAAAGAGAAGATTGACAACCAGAAAATGCACCAGCAACCGATGTTTCTCATACCACTGAACACTTGTGCCAACAACCGATGTTGTTCTTTTCTTATATACTTTGAAAAACTTCAGTATTACCTACAGTCATAATCAGAAAAGGATCAATTGCAGTGGTAAATGCATATGACATCAAACAATAATCGTGAAAAATCCTTATTGCAAGGTGTTGGTCCAAAAGAGTGATCAATAACATGGCTTTACAAATTCAATGTGCATACTTACAAATAAATCTAGTGAACCATCTAGGTCTGCTCTATTTTTTATTGTGTTGAGTATTGCCTCGTGGTTAGACTCGCACACTTTCCACAAGTTCTTGTTCATAGGTTTACCCTTATATTTGATCAAGTGAACGTTGGTGCTGATGACAAGGTTTGAATACTGAAGAATTTTCTAATGTGTGTCGAAGTCGTCAAACAACTAAACTGCAACATTCTTAACTGGATACCTTCGAAGCCATGTTCCAGTAACAACCATCGAACCTGTAGGATATTCTATGTTTTCTTCGTCTATAACTGGGGACTCCAATTTATTTTTGGCCTCGATACAACGACACAGGTAATAATCTGTACCATCTTCGTTGTCTTCATCTACAATTACTGCATAAACGTGCCCTGCATTGATATGTTCATCTTGTTAGATTTATTTACTGAGCAACATAATAAAACTTGTAAGTAAGATATATTACCTGGTTCTAGTAGGTCCGATACATGATCAAAGTTAATGAATGATTGCATCTCCATGATTTGTAGAGCCATCGGGAGTTGATAAGTGTCAAGTGGTGTTAGACTTCTTATAGACCATTCATCAACCCACTCTGTTGACTCGCAATCATTTTATGATCGAAGTGTACATGCATAACAAAAGCATGCCATCTTCCTTGTATGGATAGTCCATGTACCTGCATTGGAGCTTCTAAAAGAGTGTAGCTCACTCAATCCTGTTAGTGTACAACAATCCTCATATTTTTCAATGTTAGTATCATCTACTAAATGAAAAAATCTACAAACTAAAGAATTTCCTTCACTACCTAGACCCATTGAACCATTGCACCACTGGACAATTGATCTTGCATCTGTCAACTTTACACTATTTGTGTACTTTAACTCTTCTTGTGCTAGGGCTCTTTTGATACATGCACCTGCTCCATCATGCTCCCCCTTTCCATGCCCGGCCTCTGAGAAGTTCCACATATGTTGAACACCACCAATCCTATGCATCCTGCTCAACCAGTAAAACATTTTTGCATTCTTGAATTGTGATGTACAATTATCTGATGATATGATATGTTGACTAAATGGTATGCCCCTGCTAGCCAGATCAGCATAGAACATATGAAAGCAACCTTGAACTAACTCTGCAGAATGTGTGCGATCATCACTAATGTAAAAGTGATACTCCCTCAATACTTTCCTATTTTCCTCTGTACTATCATTTGCATGAATGAATGCTATATGTAAAAATATAGAAACCTGCACAGAGTTGTAGTACTATGATTGCACCTCATTCTGTGGTTGTAGTGTGTAGTTCTCAGTGAAGTCGACAACTGAAATGATATGACGAAGTGGAAATGTGTCCTTGCATAACTTGAACTATGAGTCCAACCATTGTGCTCTATGTGTATGCATTGCATAATCATAAACCACCCGATCATGAAAAATGCCCATAAACTGATACACTGGAATCTTATCACTAACCAATTCACACTTCTTTGCTTCTTTCCCATCTTTTAGATTATATGCCACTATCATATATTTTCCAAATTCCATAATTTTGTCTCCAATTATGTGTGTACTAGCCATGTGTTGGAAAATTAGCAAATGTTGCATGCCACCACAATGATCACATATGCCATCCAAACATGATTTTTTGTAAAAGAATTGACCATCCTCTCTTTCACATAAAATGGAAGACACAAATTTTCTGACAATTTAGGTGGAGGCATTATGCTACATTCCTGCAAAACATTGTCATTATGCATATCTACACATATACGTCGATAAACATCATAATGGTTAGAAAAATAAATATGAACCCTACAACAACAAGTAGTGCATGTGTGATTTATTTTCACATAAAAATGCTTTAGCATTTCAAAATACCTTTGACATATTTTAATTTCAGGAAACTTTTGTACAAAATCAGCAAAAAATTGAGTTTGACTGGTATCCAAATAATGCATTGGATGTGGCTCATGGTTTATACTACCAATTCTCCTTCTTACAAAATCTCTTTGATTAGGAGAGGTCCTTGTGTTATCCTTCCAAGAATTCACAATTAAAGATCTCAAGCCTTGAGCAATTCTTGTGTCTTTCCATGGCACTCTACCCGAAAATGCCCATAACTCATTGCTATTTGGATCCTCCACTCTTTCACACCTTCCTTTGGCTCTCATTATAGATGATCTACTTATTTTCAAAGAATTACTTGCCTTTGTAAGGTTCACCTTGTTCCTTGTTTGACTGCTTAATAGTGTTGTTGTCATCACATGTCCTGTGGCACAACTATCCTTCATGCGCGAGGTGGAACCCATGCTCTCGTATGCACTCATCAAGTTCCTTACAATGGAATTTTCAGTTGAGTCATTCAAAACTCTTATCCCAAGAGCCTTCATGGTGGGCCTAAATTTGAGTTGCCTCATCATTTCAACAAATAGTTGGCATCTTCCACCCTCATTTAGCTTCGCAAAAAACAAACTCCATATTCTTTCTGCAAATCTTTGACATGTACGTTTTGGAATCTTATTAGGTATCCATTTCAAAACATTGGAATAAATATCAATCAAAAATGTAGGTTTTCTATGCAAAACTCTAGGAGTTCTCAAATGTAAATTTTTGTCAATATTGGGAAGGTCAACAACATCGGGGATAGATTGTGTACCTTCAAATGGAGGTGCAATTGATGACATACCTTGAGATTGACATGTAAATGATGTTGTACCTCCAACTTGAGATGTCATTTGTGGCGTTCCTTCAAATAGAGATATGTTTTCTGATGTACTTTCAAAATGCAATGTTTTTGATGGTGTGTCTTCAACTGGAGATGTGCATTGAGCTTCACCTATGGTTGATGATGTGCCCCCAACTTTTGTATTCATTCTTGTCCTTCCACAAACTTTCCTCATTCGTGCCCTTTGTTTTCCCAATTTGACATCTCTCTTAGATTGCACATAAGTTTGTGGCTGTATGGGCTGCAATTCCTTTGCTTCACAAGCTACATTTTTTTATTCCCTTCTCCTTACATTTTTAAGTGCATGCTCTTTTGGTGTTAGAGGCTTCGGTCGTTTCCTTGACATGAACTTGAATGCTACATGTCCACAAACACACATAGAACAAAAGTAAGTAATGCATTTAAAAAAAAAACTGATGCAGAGAGGGGTGGAAACCATTCAATACAACAAATCAATGAGAATCACAAACCTAGGGTATAAATTGTTGCCACCTAAATGAAAACTAGAGACTCTTGTGTTTATTTTTCTCAAAACCAAATTTTTGATTGTGAA
This sequence comes from Sequoiadendron giganteum, assembly GCA_007115665.2. NCBI lineage: Eukaryota > Viridiplantae > Streptophyta > Pinopsida > Cupressales > Cupressaceae > Sequoiadendron > Sequoiadendron giganteum. The sequence continues at coordinate 44,291,935 of CM021105.1, read as the reverse complement.
CAAAGTCATGAAGAATATGGATTCAAAGAAGGGTTTGTGATGCTATATCTTATCATTATTCACTATTTCTTTGGCAATGAGGTTTTCCAAATTAGATGAAAATAATTTTTTTCCAAATTAGTTGGAAAAAGAATGAAATATAGTGAATTCCACTAGCCATGCTGGAAATGGACTACTATAAGCAATGCAAATAGAATTCATAAGTAAATTTATGTTAAGTAAATGTCATGTTTTTATTTTTTTTGTTCTTCAAACTCATAAAAATTGAACTTTTTTATGCAAATCCCATCTAATTCAATGTTGAATTCTAAGTCCAATTGTTATTATTAATAAAATCATTAAGGAAATTTAGTTTATATTGTCAAAAACAAACAAATATACTAAAGACAAACATTTCAATTTACCAAAATGAATATATTACCTCAGATAATGTAAAATGATGTAGAAACTTCAAAATATCTTCTTCTACGTTGTCTACCATGCAAATTGGTGGTAAAAAGGTGATGGATCAAGCATAGATTGGTACAATATGAAGTCAACTGCAAAAAAAAAGGCATTTTTGACTCAGATAAAGCGCTGAACTAGACAAACACAAGAGAATGTGGGCCTGACTCATGGGGTCAACCCTTATTTTTACCGTTTCAAGGTAAAGCCCATTTGGCGAGTGCCAAATATGTTCCTTTGAAAAGGAGAGACTTCAAAGAGAGGGAGTCAAAGTGGGAGAGAGGGGGTAGGAAGGAGAGACCTAAGAAAGTAGGGTGGGAGGTAAGTGAGGCCTGATAGAGAGGGATTGTGACATAAGTGAGGCTTAATCCCTCAACCCTTAAACCCTAATCCATAGAGACAGAGAGAGGGAGGGAGAGGGAGTGGGAGGGAGACACCTGAGAGAGAAGGAGAGGGAGACAAAGTGGGAGAGAGGGGGTGGGAAAGAGATACCTAAGAGAGTAGGAGAGAGAGGGAGTGAGAGATAGAGGGATGGGAGAGATACAAGGAGTGAGAGAGAGAGACTTGAGAGATAGAGAGGGGGTGGGAGGGAGAGGGAGTACTCGAGGGAGAGGGAGTACTCAAGATAGAGGGATTCAAGAGAGATGGAGGGGGTGAGGGGAGATACATGAGATAGAGGGAGAGAGAGAGTGGGAGGGAGATATATGAGAGAGGGAGAGAGAGAGGGAGAAATACAGAGTGGGAGAGAGTGAGAGAGAGGGAGTGAAAGAGGGAATGGGAGAGAGATAGAGGTAGTGAGTGAGTGACATACCTAATAGAGGGATTAGGGTAGAGAGTTTAATTGGGTTTAAGGGTTTAAGTGTTGAGGTATTAGGGTTGAGGTTATTGGGTAGAGGGTAGAGGGTAGAGGGTTTAAGGGTTTAGGATTTAAGGGTTGAGGGTTGAGGGTTTAGGGTATAGGGTTGAGTGTTTAAGGTTTTAAGGGTTGAGGGTATAGGGTTGAGGTATTAGGGAAGAGAAGGTGGGATGTATAGAGGGAGAGATGGAGGGAGAAGTGAGATAGAGATAAGGAGAGAAGAGGAGGGAGGGACAAAGATAGATGAGGGTTGAGGATCCAATGTATAGAGTAGATGGTTGAGAATTGAAGGTATAGGGTTGAGGACCTATAGGGTTGATGGTTTAGGGTATTAGTTTGAGGGTATAGGGTTTAAGGGAGATGGGAGAGAGATAGAGGGAGGGAGGGTTAAGGGTAGAGGGTAGAGGGTGTAATGGTTTAGGGTTTAAGGGTTAAGGGTTTAGGGTTTAGGGTAGAGGGGAGATAGATAGAGGGAGTGAGTGAGTGTGTGAGAAAGAGAAACCTAAGAGAGAGAGAGAGAGGGAGTGAGTGAGAGGGGGTGGGAGGTAAGTGAGGCTTGACAGAGAGGGTTTGCTGACATAAGTGAGGCCTAATACCTCAACCCCTATACCCTCTTAATCCCTCAACCCTCAGCCCTTAAATCCTAATCCATCAACCCCCATACCCTCCTAATCCCTCAACCCTCAACCCTTAACTCTTAAACCCTAATCCCTCAACCCCCATACCCTCCTAATCCCTCTAACCTCAACCCTCAACCCTTAAACCCTAATCCATCAACCCCCATACCCTCTCAATCCCTCAACCCTTAACCCTTAAACCCTAATCCCTCAACCTGCATATCCTCCTAATCCCTCAGCCCTCAAACCTTAAACCCTAATTCCTCAACCCCTCAAACCTCAACCCTTAAACCCTAATCAGTCAACCCCTCTATAATATTAATCCCTCAACCCTTAACCCTTACCCCTCAGACCTTAAACCCTAATCCCTCAACCCCTATACCATGTCAGGCCTCTCTATACATACCTCTCCCTCCATCACTCTCCCTCTCCATCCCTCTGTATCTCACTGATGCCTCCTTCCCTACCTCTTTCCCTCTCTACTCTCTATCTCTCCTCTCCCTTCCTCTACCTACCTCTCTCTCTATCTCTCTATCCCTCTCTTTCTCTCTCACTCTCTCCTCTCTATCTCTACCTATCACCCCCTCCTCTCTAAATCACCATTTCCTCTCTCCTAGTTTCCCTCCTTACCTCTCACTCCCTCCTCTCTAAATCACCATTCTCTCTCTATCCCACTTTTCCTCATTCCCTCTTTATGTCTCACTTATCCCTTTCTACCTCTCCCTCCCTCCAACCTCCCTCTCTCTCTTTATCTATATTTCCATTCTCTCCTTACCTCTCTACTCTCTATCTCACCACTCTCTCCATCTCACTCTCCCTCCTTCCCTCTCTCCCTCCTATACATCCCTCTCTCCTTCCATCTCTACCTACATCTCACTCCACTACCTATCACTCTCTTACTCTCTTTTTCCCTCTCTACTCTATATCTCTCCCCCCTTCCCTCTCTAATCTATTTCTCTCTCCCCCTTCCTCTATCCCCTCATTTTTTCTCCTCTCACTCTCTCTCCCTCTCACACACCCTCACCTCTATCTCCTCCTTTCCTCTCCCACCATCCCTCCACTCTCCACTTCTCTTTGTCTATATTCTCTCTCTACATCTCCTTCGCTCTATATTTATCTTTATCTCCCCTCTCCCTCTCTTTACCCACTTCTCCCTCCATCACTCTATATCTCAACTGTGTCTCCTCTCTCTCTCTCTCTCTCTCTCTCTCTCTCTCTCTCTCTCTCTCTCTCTCTCTCTCTCTCTCTCTCTCTCTCACACACACACACACACACACACACACACACACACACACACACACACACACCTCTATCTCCTCCCTACTTGTCCCTCCCTCCCCTCTCTAATTATCTCTATCTCTCCTCTCTCTACATCTCCTAGAGGGTAGAGGGTTTAAGGGTTGAGAGTTGAGGGTTGAGGGTTGAGGGTTTAGGGTTGTGTGTTTAAGGGTTTAAGGGTTGATTTCCATAAGAAACTTAAGTGATTTTCCACTATTTTCATAAAAAACCCTAAGGTTTTTCCATCTAGACCTATCATTTTTCCCCTTTCCAAAAAATGCTCATATACTTTATATCACTACCACTCCCTTAAAAAATCACTTTATATATATTATTTACCACCCAACCGTGGCCTCATACATGGGGGCCCATGGTATGGCGGTAATTTTTTGGGGGAGTCACATTAACCCTTACCGCTATACCACGGGGGGACATCATACTGTCTGCAGTAGTGCGGTGGTCAGGTAGCAGCTAACGGAGCAGGCATGAGATGTTTACCGCACCACCACACGTGATTAAACCACAGACCGCGGTGACCGTGGTAAATAGGTAGCGGTTGGTGAAGGGTGACAATGGATGGCTAGTGGGCGGTCGGTGAATGCAGCCAGCAGTTTGTAGAGTGGCTACCGCGGTAGTGCAGTGGCGATGAGAAAACTGTAGCGGCATCGGTCAAAGTGGTTACCGTGGTACCGCGCGTGGTTAAACCACAGACCCCTGTGACCGCAGTAACGGTAGCGGTTGGCGAAGGCAGTTAATGGAGGACAACAGGGAGCAGTTAATGGTTGGCACTATTATAGTGCTATAATACATTACTATTACTATTAATAATATATTATTAATATTTAAATTATTATATTATTCATAATATTTTATTATTACTTTGATATTACTATTATAATATTCTATTATTCTTATTATTATAATTTTATTATTCTTATTATATGATTTTTGAAATATTATACTTAGTAAATTATATTTATCCTTAATATTATATTATTAATAAAATATAATTAATTGTAGTATTAAATTATTGTTTTATTATTATACTAATGTTATTATGTTATATTATATTAATTTTATTATATATTTATTATTATTATATTATGTATATTATATTATTATTATATTATATTATATTATATTATATTTTTATTATATTATACTATATTATATTATATTATTATTATATTATATTATATTATTATTATATTATATTATATTATTATTATATTATATTATATTATTATTATATTATAAATACTATTGACAAATTTTTAGGAAAAGTGGAAATTAACTATTATTTTGCCTATTTTTTAGAAATCTAAACTATTATTTTTTCCCTTTTTTAAGAAATTAAGCTAAAAATAATGGCATACACATAGGTGCACCCTCAACCCTCAACCCTTACACCCTAATCAGTCAACCCCTCTATAATCAGTCAACCCCTCTATAATCCCTCAACCCTTAACCCTTACCCCTCAACCCTTAAACCCTAATCCCTCAACCCCTATACCATGTCAACCCTCAACCCTTAACCCTCAACCCTTAAACCCTAATCCCTCAACCCCTATACCCTCTTAATCCCTCAACCCTCAACCCTTAATCCCTAAACCCTCTACTTGAGAGAGAGAGGGAGAGGTAGTGGGAGGGACACGCTTGAGAGAGAGGCATTGGGAGAGGGAGAGGGAGAGGGAGAGGGAGAGAGAGTGAGAGAGGGAGGGAGTCACTATGAGAGGGAGAGGGTATAGGAGGGGGAGACTTGACAAAGAGAGAGAGGAAGATGGGGTAGGACAAAGATACTTAAGACAGAGAGAGGGTGTAGAGGGAGAGTCTTGAGAGAGAGAGGGGGATAAGGGAGAGTCTATATATTTCCCCTCCCTCTCTCTCTCAAGTCTCTCCCTCCTACCCCCTCTCCCTCTCTCAATTATCTCTCTCTCTCAGTCACTCCCTCTATCTCTATCCCCTCTACCCTTAACCCTAAACCCTTAACCCTTAAACATTGAACCCTCTACCCTCTACCCTTAACCATCCCACCCTCTTTCTTTCTCCCAAGTCTCTCTCTCTCCTGCCTCTCCCTCTCTTGGGTCTCTCTCACTCACTCACTCACTCCCTCTATCTTTCTCCCCTCTACCCTTAACCCTTAATCCTTTATCCTTAACCCTTAAAACCTAAACCATTAAACCCTTTTACCCTCTACCCTTAACCATCCCACCCTCTTTCTTTCTCCCAAGTCTCTCTCTCCTACCGCCTCTCCCTCTCTTAGGTCTCTCTCACTCACTCACTCACTCTCTATATTTATCCCCTCTACCCTTAACCCTTAATCCTTTATCCTTAACCCTTAAAACCTAAACCATTAAACCCTTTTACCCTCTACCCTTAACCCTAAACCCTAAACCCTTAACCCTTAAACCCTAAACCCTCTACCCTATACCCTTAACCCTCCCTCCCTCTATCTCTCTCCAACACCCTACATTCCTCTCTCTCTCTCTCAACCCTCTCCCTCCTACCCCCTCTCCCCCTATCCCTCTCTTAGGTCTCTTTCTCAGTCACTCCCTCTATCTCTCTCTCTTCTACCCTTAAGCCTAAACCCTAAACCCTTAAACCTTAAACCCTTTTACCCTCTACCCTCTACCCTTAACCATGCCTCCCTTTATCTCTCTCCCACTACCTCCCTCTCTTTCTCAAATATCTCCCTCCTAACCCTTCTCCCTCTTTTAGGTAGAGGGTAGAGGGGAGAGACAAAGGAAGTGACTAAGAGAGAGATATTTGGGAGAGGGAGAGGGTTGAGAGAGAGAGATAGAGGGAGGGAGGGAGTGTAGAGGGTTTAAGGGTTAAGGGTTGAGGTTTTAAGGGTCAAGGGATTAAGGGTTGTGGGTAGAGGGATTAGGGTATAGAGTTTACTTGGGTTTAAGGGTTTAAGGTTTGAGGGTATAGGGTTGATGTTAGAGGGTATTGGGTTTAAAGTAGAGGGTATCAGGGTGAGGGTTGAGAGAGACTTGAGAGAGGGAGAGGGGGTAGCAGGGAGAGAATTGAGAGAGAGATGGAGGGAGAGGGAGTTGGAGAGGGATAAAGAGTAGAGGGTAGAGGGTTTTAAGTTTTTAGGGTTTAGGTTTAATGGTAGATAGAGAGAGAGGTAGAGATGGAAAGAAGGTAGAGATATTGAGAGAGATGAGGCAAGGAGGGAGAGAGAAATAGGTATAGAGGGACAAATAGGTAGAGCCTTAAACCCTAATCCCTCAATCCCCATACCCTCTTAATCCCTCAGGTTTTCGGGTCCCAGTGCAGTTGCAGCCACATTCCGCAACATATGAAAGTGAGCATGCCTATGAATGTTTTGTTGAATATCCCTCAAGTTTTCAAGTTGCCATAAGGAGTATTCAGATTTTCATATGATAGTAAGAATAATGAAATGTAGACTGATGAGATGAATATGAATCAGATTGAATACAATGTTTTCCTGAAGGTTTTCAATGACAGTGCATATTGCAGGGTAGGTGGAATGGATAGTTTCCAAAGAAATCTGATGAGCTCTATTTAGAACAAAGTTTATCATAGAGGAAAGTGTAGGTTTCTCTTTTTGAGGTGGCATGGGGCCATCCCTAATGGTTTAATTTTTTAAACCAAAGCAAGTACAGAGGATTAAGGATTCCCACTGCATGGACAATTCTTAGGAATGCCTCTTTAAAAAATTATGTTCCATGCACAATAGTTTAGGGTTTTCCACTTCTCCATTTGCTCCATTTTCATATTATTCATCTGTTCATTCCCTCCATCTGTCATCGCCTTCATTTTTCATGGCTTTGCTTGGTCTTCTCTACCAAAGATACTCTACATTCTTGCAGTGGTTTGCAAAATCACTCATCATTTTCCATAAATTTCCATCAAAACCCTGAGGTATTTTATTTGTTCATGTCTTATATTTTCACTATCTTTCCCATAAAAGTCATTATACGCCCTCACATATTCCCCCCATTTAATTCCATCTAGATAGTAAAGGAAAGTATAGGGTCATAACCAGAAAATGAAGGGGCATGACTCTTTTTTAGATAGTATATAGCAGTTCTAATTAATAGTGTTAGAATATATATAGTAGTTCTATATAATAAGTTTTAAAAAAATTTCTAATTTCTATTATATAATTAGTAGTGTATTTGAGCTCACATATCATATAGTGTAATTTTATATTTCCTCTTATAGTAATTTAACATTTATACCATCCCTCAGGAATGATTTACTTTGTGAAATTTTCCCTATAATTTGATAGAACCAAAATAAAATTTACTTTTAAGTACACTACTTTATTATTTAGTGTATGGGATTGATCATTTATTTCTTGTGAACTTTGATAATTTTCATCTTGCAATTCACACATTACTATCTAGACATAGAAGACAAATTATAGTCTAGGTTATTCCAAATTCTACATTTGAAAGATAAGAAAGATAATTCTATTGAACATTCCACTAAACAAGGCATAGTTAATATATTATCATATATGGTTATATATGTATATATCTATGTGTGTCAATTATATATTCTAACACTATTAATATGTGAATATATAAATGTATTCTTTCTATATATATATTTATATAAAATCTTTGAGAAGAGTATGGAATCATTTTAAATGTTAGAAAAAAAAAATTAAATTTTCATGGTTAGATATATATAAAATGTCTATAAAAAACATAGATTAAGTAAGAAATAATACCTTGTTATAATACATTAACATCTTGTTAATTTATAAATGATGCATATATTTTAAAATACTACAAGAAAAGATATCTAATAGCTAAATTATGAAATATTTTTATTATATATATTAACTCAACCAAATATGTTATACTACATAGAAAAATAAGACTAACTTACTTATTATGTTAAATAAAATAGAAATATAAGAATATATATTAAAAAAATTCATTAAGTAGCTATATATGTTATATAGGTTATGTATATTATAATATATATTAAATAATAGCATATATATATATATAATTTTTTAGGTTCCCTTTCTTTCTCTTCAGGTTGTGTATCTAATATCTCTTTTATCAAAACCTTTCTACTTTCTTCTTTTTAAGAAAATTGGGTCTGCAACTAACAATTATACATCTCATCAAGCTCTCTATCATCCTATAATGGATCACGGAATGTGATCCAAAATATTAATGACAAAAATCGCACACAATTAAATTCCTGAAACAACAAAATTGAAAGCGTTATGAATTGAGGAAACCTCATAGCATTCATTTATGATTGTTTGAAAATCCTATTGATCATGCTGAACAAACATTTAGAAGACAAAATAGTAACAAATCGACATTAAAATAATATGATTTGCTCAAAGTTTTAAACTTACTCTCTTACCTTTTAGGCTGATTTAGGTAATGGATACATACCCTTTCCCATGTTTCATTATTATAAAAATTGAAAGCATTATGAATTGAGGAAACCTCATAGCATTCATTTATGATTGTTTGAAAATCCTATTGATCATGCTGAACAAAAATTGAGAAGACAAAATAGTAACAAATCGACATTAAAATAATATGATTTGCTCAAAGTTTTCTTCCTCTCTTACCTTTTAGGCTGATTTAGGTAATGGATACATACCCTTTCCCATGTTTCATCACCTGACAAAAGCTATGATTGGAAATAGATAATAATTATTCTAATATACCTTCATAATAGTAAAAATAATTCAATAAAATATATGAAAATAATTGAAGTGTTTTTAGATTTATTGAGAACAATGTATCTCTGAATAGACATCTGACTAAAAATAAAGTACCATATCTAATTTTAGTTGTCCACTAGAAAATAATTTGGCTTTTTCTACCATATTTTGTTGACTTCCAATATACTATCTGGTACCCTCCATCTAAAAATAATATTAAGATTCAGGGAGACATATAAAAATATTTGCGAACAGGTAATAGTACACTATAATACAAAAAAAGGTTGTGCTTCACCTATTATTTCTTAAATTCAAAACTTTAATTTTAAGGTTTGGAGAACTAATCTTAAATTCAAAACTTTAAGTTTAAATTTAAATTTAAATATTATTTCTTTCTATGAACTTATTTAACTCTTTGGGTCTAAATAGTTAAATAACTTGATGATCTTTAAAGGTTGAGTGTCTTAGTCCAGTGTTGATTGTTAAAGATTTTAAACCATAACTTGGTCAAAAAGAAACTTTAGAAAGAGTCAAAGCTACGTGCATGTTTATGGATGGAGGCCTTTATAGTGAAAATTTCAAGTTGTTTTGATTAGGTCTACCATTAGAGTTTCTTGTTGTGTTTGTTAGCCTCCACAACTTCAATAGGTTACAATGGAGGCCAAGGAACTTAACGGATAGCATGGAAGCCTTTAAATTTGTGGAGGTCATTGAAGAGACCCTAAGGAGTACAAGAATATTGTTCCTGCAAGAGCATGGTGAACCACCAAAAACATGCACAAAAGGGAAAGGGGATTCCCCAATAGGCTCCTAAGGATTCTCACCTGGAGGCTTGGTTGAGGAATGACTCTCTTTCACACTAAGGTATTCTTGGCAAGTTCATTCAAGGGGTTAGGGGCTTAAAGTGATGTGTGTGGAGTGCCCTAAATGTTGGAAATTAAAGATATAAAGTAAATCGTAATGCAAGAACTAGGAAGTAAACTATACTGGAAAACACACTATGATATGTAAATCAACTAAGAAATGTAAACAAATTGTAACAAAAACTTATGAAATTAAATATGTGCACCTGGAGGATGAAGATGGATGGAATGAAGGTCTAAAATCCTAGAAAAGCTAGTGCATAAGTTGACTAGGACTCTTACGCCATTCTAGGTGATCTAGTCCTTTTTTTATGAAAATCTGCCAAGAACAATTTCTGCCCAAAAGGGTACTCAAATCTATAGAAAACCCTAAAATGTATGTATGGTGGAACTAGATCACCACTAATGGTTACCTACTCCCTTTCACTTTTTTGGAAAGTCTAAAAGTGGAATTTGGAGGTCTTCGTCTGCACTTTCTGCTTCTCTAAGTGTCCGGATATGAAGCCTTGATTTTCAGCCTGTAAGAGATTTTTAATGGATTTTTTTCCCTAGCCAACAAGGAGGTGTCTGCAACAAGCTTTCAATCCCTTCTTGAATGATCTCCAAGCTTCTAAGATACCTAAATCTACAAACACACAAAGAGAGAGAAGGAAATGTTGATTGTTAGGGCATGGGGGCTTGCCTTGGTCAAGCCCCTTTTAGATAATTAAATCAAATGATGAAACAAGATAAGAAAGCATGAAATGTAAAGTAATGGAATTATTACCTTTCCATGATGAGAGATCTTAAGTTGCAACAATGGAGGATTCAACCCTTGAGTGCTTCAGCAAGATGTCTTGTTAACTTAGAATGTAGAAACCCTAGCTTGCTTGAGAAGATTGAGCGAGCGAATGGAAAAATGAGATTGTTAGGGTGGAAAAGATGATAAAATCCCTTATTTATACAAGTTGTGCCCTAAATTTTTTTAAAATACAATCTCATAGGTTGACCTTAGGGTTTGAGAGACAAAATCTCAAAAGAAATTAAGCTAAATTTGAATTTTAAGCCACATGGGACTAGGTCGCCCAAGGTGGTGACCCAGTCCACTTGGAAAAATTTTAGTGGTTGTCAAGAATTAAAATAAGATTAATGATTCTTGTCAGGATTGTCTCATAAAACACACTAAAATTGGACCTATAAGAGCATTAATGGGTCATTTTTAGCATAAGAAAAGGTTGATTTAGTGATGACAAGCCTAGGAAAGTGTGAAAATTTCCTACAACACCTTACAAGACTTTGGCACAAGGCTTGGAAAGGGGAAAATAGGTCCAAAATCCATAGACAAGGGCTCAAATGAGTGAAAAGTGTCAAGGCTACACTATTTGGCGACACAATGAAGAGGTAACACATAGAATAATGCGTGGAAACTCAATTCTTAGACAAAGATAAGATTGCTATCTACTAAGAGAAGCTACCTATTGGAAGAATATAATGAAGGAGAAGGCAGAAAAAGGAATTAGCGTATTGAATGGTTTATATCTTTCTATCAGGAAATATTTATTAAAGAATATTAATTAGATTGGAATGTATTTCATAGTTTGAGTATTTTTTAAGACAACTTCCCATAGCTTCTGTAGACATATGAAATTAACATTATTTATTAAACATCACATTTGATCATTCTTTCCTCTTAATTAATTAAATCAAATTAATTAATTAAACCTCCTAAAGTCTTGGTTTAATTAAATCATATACATTTAATTAAATATCTAATATCCTCTCACTTTGATTTATCTTAACCCACAAATTTAAATCAAAGTGTCAAAATAAACTAAGCACTAGCTTAATTAGTTAAATCCCTAATTAATGCTAAGACTAACCCATGTCCCATCCACTTGCACAATAAATCATTTAAATTGATGTATTAAAACCCTTATTTGCCTCACAAGGAATATGCCCTCATTAACTCTCTTGTATGACTTTTTTGGCCAAACACAATTCCCCCCAAAACCCTCAACCATATTCATTTATTGCCATTTTCAAATTTGAAATGGGCACATTGGCCAAAACTTGCACAAGCATGGGCCAATCCCATTGTGACAAGTGGCTCTCTCTCATTTGATGGGATTCAGTCTCACATTGCTCAATCTTGGCTTCTCTTCTCTCAACTTCTCCTATAAGTTCAATGACTTCTATCTCATTTTTCATCTACAATTTAAGCACTATCATTATAGGCAACTTGAGTTCATTAGCATCTCATTTGGCTTATCAAGGATTGGAAAAGGGGTCTTTCACATATTCAAAGAGCACCAATCCACCATAGAATAGATATACTTCATGTCTTCTTTGCTTGCTTGATTTAGTTTTGTTACTCATTTTGGAGAATGTTGTATTATTCTATGAGGATGTTAGAATCATGCTAACCATTTGCAGATTTTGGTGTCCACAAAATGGCGCTAGAAGGAGGGTCTGAACTATCTTTAGTAGTTCAATAATTTATTTCAAGCATACCTATATTTGTATCTATGAACATGATTCTTGTTTTTGTAGCAGATCATTTATAGTAATGAATAGTATGAAGGAGATAATCTGATTTACTTGACTCACTTAATATAGTTTCATTTCACATCTCTATGCTTCCTTTTTTACTCGAAGTACTGATTTCCCTACATGTGAAATATAAACTAACTGACAATCAGATGGATTGGTGAGGTCAATAGCAACAGGGTATCTAAAATAATTGCATACTTCACTAATGCTTATTTTCATTAATAGAACTAGTTTCATTAATGCTTGATTGAAAGTACATACATGATCTAACTTTTATTTAAACTATTTGAATTTTATTTTCTGATTGAATCCAATGATTGAAAGGCATGTCTCTTTGAATTGTTGTGGTTTTCAGGCTTTTAGTTCTTGCATATTAAATGGTGGTATCGTCTGAAACTACATTTTTCATTAAGGACAATTATTATTACTTTAGTTCAGATTGAATTTAAGGCATACTAGAAACTGACATACTTATTCTTTAAGTATTATTTTGACTGTTTACTTTTGAGTTGGGGTACATCCAGTAGATTTGGGTGCATTCTCTTTGAATGCACTCTTAAGCCTAATCCCTTTGGCTGCATTAATCCCTCTACGCCTAGAAAATATATGAGTGGTAGGCATTTTAAATCATTGTGCTATTACTGTATTTTTTGTCTTTTGTTTAATAGGTATCCTGAAGCCACATGAGTTAGTGTCCAAGTGAGGAATCTCCATAGATGAAAGCCACATCTCTCATTAGTCAAGTCAATAAATTGACAGCCCCACTCAATGTTGTCGCTAGCGTAGCCAACAAATGAAACCTGTCTATCAAGAAAGAAAATTAGGCTTGCATAGAATCTTTATTTGGAAAAGAAAATTAAAATTTGCTATTTCAAACCTAAGAAGATGATCATGATGTAATAAAGGAGATCACGATGGCGAAAAGGAATTACACCTATATATGCAGAAAGTTGAAATATGTCAATCCACTATGGGGATTTAGTCCTGCACCTAACGTGTTCAATGCCTAGATTTTGTTTGCAAGATTGATCGATCTAGCATTGAAGGATGTTGTAATTAACTGGTGGCTCGTCTCTCATTAGCCATGACTACCTATGTCTTCATTAAACAACAAGTCAAGCATTGGGTGAAACTCCTCCTAGATAAAACAAATCTTTAATAAGATCAGGAAGATATGAAATAGATAGTCTAGCAACTGACAGGTAAGAATTAATATCGATTACCCGGATATTTGCAATCATATTTGCAAGTTGTAAAATGGTGTTTGAAGAGATGTTGAGTAGTATTGACAGAGACTCAACTCATTTCATTATTTAATGCATGGTTGAAATAGTTTAGGCTCATTGATTTGACTAGAGTGGACGCTAGTGATGGATCTTCTGTAGCCTTTAGAAATCATTCTCATATGATTTAACTGGATTGCAAATATGAAAGGTAAATAATCGACCAAATAGCTGTCTATGAGAGTGGAAACATTGTTGGCACAATAGTCCTTATCTTTTAATTCCAACTGTTGCATTGGTAGTGGTGTAAATTATTGGTTTCGATTGCATCAATAAGCGTATCTTGGCTACTGAATCTAACATTTGAATTCAACTTATTATATTTGTTTGGAATCACTTCTTTATGGTTTTTGGCAGGCATCTTTACTGATTTCTGTTGCTCGTTTATGGCCTTCCGCAAGCTAAGTAAATGAAGATTAAAATCTTACTTGTCTACATCAAATCATTGCAAATATTTGCTTGTCTACATTAATTTGTTTGATTTTAGATTGCATTTATCTTTATGACCAAATATTGCAGTTAAAAGCTTTGATTAAATTGTATGATTTTGGATTGCATCAATCTTGGTTCTAAGACCAAATATTTTAGCTAAAGGCTTTGATACTATAAAAAAGACTGTGGGAAGAAGGATTCTTATTGATTCTACAATTATTAGTTCAAAATCATTAGTCTTTTTCACTTGAAATCATTCTATTGCTTGAAGCTAAGGCTTGAAACATTTTTTAAATGACTTGATTTTCACATGATCTTTTTTATCTTATACAAGAAGAAGGAGAAAAAAGTGATTTTGTTGGCACAAGGAGTTTGCAACAATAAAATGTAGGAACCAATATGTGGCAAATTTGAACTTAGAAGAGCATTTTTTAATGCTTGTTGTTATAATTTGAGGCTCTAATTTTTACTCTCGTTTTCTGTTTTAAACTAACTCACTTTTTAATTTGTGTTTAAAATTGATCACTGATTTGATCTTTTCAAAGTTGGTTAAAAAGAACCTTAGACATTTACTAGATTTCAATTTGGACTTAAAAATTGAACAAGGCAAACTTCACATCTCTTTTGGTGCTTTAAATTGAATCAAAATCACTGCTTTTGAGGTCTAAAATGAACAAGTATTTTTCATGTTTTACAATCCTTTTCACAAGTTAATATCATTTAAAATGCGTATGTGTTTCTCTCGCGCTTCACAGGGATCTTGAGAATCAAAAGCATTTTGGTGATATTAAGTTGTTAAAAAGACTGCCTTCACATTTCGATTTGGGAACTTAAAATTGAACAAAACATCCTGTGAGTGTGAGTAAAACGTATTGTGAGTGTTCTCCCTTTGTTTCTAAATGAAGGTTGATCAAACTACGAATATGTTTACTCACTTTTGTTTATCTTAGTGGGATTTCCTTGTGGGAAAAAGTACTCACCCAAGAGAACGACCCAACCGAGAACACGCTAAAGCCAAGTGACTTCCAACTAGTATGTAAGTGTGGATTCTTGAGGAAAGTTCAAGAATCACGAGGACTATTCTAAGGAGATGGACAGAAATGGACTCTCGTCGACATTGGATAATCCCCCACGAACGAAATGCCTGAACAAAAACCCTTGTTTAGAAAGGCCAAATCCTTGTCTATTTTGTTGCTGCAAAAGTTCATGTCCTTTGAAGCCTCCCCACGTTATACATGCGGTTTTGTTATAGAGATGGAAATTATGCCATGGGAGATTCATGGGTACTAATGCTTGGCTGACCCGAGAAGTGTGTGCCATGGAGGGGAACCAGTGTGGTCAAGCATTTAGCCATCCGCACAAAATATGCATAGCTAGATTTATCCAAGTGGGAACCCAACAAAATATTGTCTCATCATCCTAGGGTTGTAAAAAGTGCTTGGAAGTGAAGAACACATATCTTGATCCTCAAAACATTTGGAAACAAACATACACAAAGAGCTTTGAAATTCAAACCCCTTGGAGAAAACAAATACCTTTGACGAACTTAAGCACTCTTGCTTTCCCTAGGGATCATATCCTTAGAGTTTTCTAAGTGCTTGGATTCTATCATCATTTGTTTTCAATAAGGTTAAACATAGGAGAATTTTTCCCTATTTTCCTTGATTTTCGCATAATGGACCTTGTGGGATGAAAAATAAAGTGGGACATTGGACATTGGACATTCAGTTTGAAACATAATCAAGAAATTGTTTTGTGGTAAAAAGAACCAAATCTAAACAAGATAACAAACGATTGAACCACACATGTGCTTATTCTCTTTTAAGTCATTTGGTTTCCATGCAAACATTGGTATTTTGGTTTGAATTATTCTTAGGGAAAAACATGTTCTTCATCACCTTGGTCTTGTAAGTAAGTCATCATAGGGTCATGTAGTATCAATTTGAAAACTTCATCCAAACATTTATCAAATTCCATTTCACCAGCAACTTTTGGAGCTTTGAAAAAATCTTTCATGCTAAACTTTTGGAAAATCAACATCACCTTGTTTGACTTAACGCACCTAGTCAAATTATCAATCTTCTTGAACAAATTTGCTTCTAGGATAAAAAAGCTTCTTGAGGTCTTCTAGTTCATGATCACTTTGATTGGATTAACACACTTAGACAATTCATTCTCTTGGGAAAGTTTTCCCTAGGATAACACAACTTCCTAGGGTTTACAAGTGCATTATCATCTTGTTTGACTTAACGCGCTTAGTCAAACTATCAACCAATCAAAATTGAATCAAATAAACTCCTAAAGTCTAGCATTGATCCAAAGCTCCTTAAAGTTCAAACACCCATATCATTTACCACTTTCATCCTCCATCTTATCATTGGTCCTAAACACCTTAAAGGTTCGCTTTGGCAACAAGATCACAACACAAGAAAAATATGGAGTTCAAACTCGACTCATACATCATGAGTAATCCAAGTCAACCAAACTATCCAAGTCTCACATTGCCAATTGATTATCAAAACTCATATTTATACATGGCATCATTATCTCCTCCAAACCTCAAAAGTACAACGAATGTGAGTATGCCCAATCCAAAGTTTGGAACACCTTTCCTAATGGTAGATTTAAATCCAAGTCCAAATTTGCAAATCTATCAACCAAATGCTCAATGCATGAGTTTTCCAAACAACATTATCCCACCAAATCCATACATGCCAAGTACAACTTTACCAAACATGACCATTTCAAATCCACACTTGGTAAACTTTGGTGTAGACATGTTTGCAAATCCCATCAATGTTGTTCAAAATCCAAGCAATATGTTGATGACTCTAGGTATTGATCCAAGTAAAGGTAACACCATGGAAAATCAAAGTTACCTAAATCAAGGCAATATGATTCTCAACCACAATAATGTTCAAGGTCAACCTATAATCGCAAATCAAAACATCATACCAAATCATCCCATTTTTCCATCGATATCGCAACAACAAATGGCAACCATCCAAGCAACCCCAATGATCAACACCATTCCCATTCCACCACCACCACCAAAACACAACATGACCAATTAATTCTCCATCATGTTGCAAGCCGCTCAAAAATTTTCCCGCCAAAAGGCACTCCAAAACCAACAAGCTGCACAACTAGTTGCTCAACAAGCGCAAGCAGAATTAGTCACCCAACAAGCTACACAAGCGGGACAAGAAGCCCAACACCAAACTCAACAGGAGCAAGTAGAATTCCAGACACTATTGCAAGCAATCCATCAACAAGTGCATCAATAAGTAGCTCAACAACAAGCCCAAAAAAATTGTTTGCACAACAACGACACGACCAACAACAAGCGTTGTTGGCTCAATAGGAAACACAAACATTACTCATGAAACTAAGCTTGAAATAGATTCCCACCATAGTTGTTGAAAATAATGATCAAGATATTCCCATCAATGAGCACCTTGAAGATGTTTCCACTTCATCCAACAATCAAATCAACACACCCCAAAAACCACTTTTCAATCATGATCAAAACTCACCAAAAATACCCAACAATGAACAAATTCAAGAAATTTCAACATCACTTGATCAAAATATGGTTGAAGACATTGGTAATCTCTCTTCCACAATTGTTGAAAACAATGTTCAAGATCTTGAAGATGCTTCTACCTTATCTAGTGATCAACTCAACATTCATCAAGAGCCACTTTTTACTGATTTGTTTCAAGATGTGTTACAATTATTTGATCCATCAACCAATGATCATATCGAAAAGGTCTCTACATCACCTTATGAGTTAGAGGACATATCTCAAGAACGTACTCCAAAGCATGATCAAAATCTATCACCAAGGTCTAGCAATGTTTTTTCCCAAGAAATATTGACATCCTTTGACCTCATGGTTACAGATATTGAAGGAATCCCAAGCTCAACATTTGATCCAAATCCACTCAAAGCTCAAGATAATATCGAGCCACTTCCCAATGACGATGTCCAAGAACCCACTATAAGTAATCCATCCTTTGAAATTGAGCCATGTCAAGAACTTGATCCAAAGCATGTTGAAAATAGTTCTAAAATCACTCAAGATCGAGAATTTGTATCTCCAAGATACTACAATGATCTAATGGGCACTCTCCTATCTATACAAGATGCTGCAAATGATGATCATATCCATATAGCACATATTCCTCCATCTACCCACAAGATGCTTTCTTTGGATGGACATGTAGATGATCTTCATTCAAAACAAGAGTCTCATACTCTTGAAATCATTACGAAGGTACAAGAGTCTCCTACTCTTAACATTTGTACACATGATCAAAGTATATAAAAATCTAGAGACATACCAAAAGTGGATCATGGAGAAGGCTTCTATAGAAGTTGTGAATCAGAGACATCATGTAGAGACATATCAAAAGGCTTCTACAAAAGTTGCAAATTAGAAACATCCTGTGGAGACATATCATAAAAAGGACATGAAGAAGGCTTCTATAATTGTCATGAATTAGAAACATCATGTGAAAGTATACCAAGAATGAATCATGAGGAAGACTTTTACAAGGACAGTGAAGCATCAACACTTCTTGAAGAAGCATTACAATCTGATATCTCACAAAATCAAGCTAAGGATATCAATCAAGAATTCATCCCACATATGGAGGATCCTATCACTTATAAATTTGGATCACTCACCTTTTTAAGGGCAAGCTATTTTATCAATGAAGAAGTTGTCACTTTTGAAGATACACCACAAAGCAGAAAAGGATTCACACCTTGTTTCCAAGGTAAATCATATCCTATTGCAGATAATTTTTTTCAGCAGATGAATTATCAAGGTAGAGGATTAGGCCTACATGAACAGGGTATCCTAGAACTAGTGCAGATTATCAGAAATCCTAAGCATCAAGGCCTTGGTTACTTGACAATCAAGGGATCTCAACATATCAATAATATTTCCACAAAACTGTTGGCAATTTCATCTCGAGCAAACATCAACATAGGGAGCATAAAGAATCCTTATGATGAAATTGATGCAATAACTACAACCTGCCACGTCATGAATGTTCATCCACCCATCACCCCATCCATGAATTGGGACCAAAATCAAAAGAAAAATTTGAATCAAAGCACAAAGAATGCTATCAAAGAAAAATAAGCAGTAAAGCATGAAGGAAAAATCAAATATGTATGGATACCAAAAAATACAAAGAAAGACTATCCCTATCAAAATCCATTAGTCAAAGAAACTATGGGGCAAAATCAAAAAGGGAAAAGTATCCATCAAAGATGTCCACAAAGGCAAAAGCAGGCTTCTCAAGCAACATACAAAGTGTATCAAGAAGTTGGTCCTAATTCCCTGCACACTTTCGTATCCATCCATCAATGCTCATCTTCGCAAGTTTGGAGAGTCAAAGGTTCCAAATCACTAGCTCATGGTATGTTTTGACAGGAAGACATTCCTTATCAAGCTTTATATTTTGTCGAACATCAATTTGAACAATCAATATTAGCTGCATCTAACTTGCACGTTAGCGTCACATTAAATCATCAAAACAATTTTGTTCCAAGTCAAGCTTCATCAATCTTGATCAATCGAATCCAATCAATTATCACCTTGTTTGACTTAACACACTCAATCAAACTATCATCTTGTGCACGAGTTTACTCTAGGATAATACAACTTCCTTGGGTTTACAAGTGCATTATCACCTTATTTGACTTAACACACTTAGTCAAATTATCCAATCCATTATCAACTTGTTTGACTTAACACACTTAGTCAAACCTCATGTATGAGTTTACTCTAGGATAACACAACTTCCTAGAGTTTTCAAATGCATTATCACTTTTGTTTGACTTAACACACTTAGTCAAACTAACAATCCATCAATCCGATCGATTAACATTAAGCTTGGTTTTCAACAAAATCCCAAAACAAAGCACTGATATCATCACATATCCACCTCCAAATTATCAAAATTATGTGAAAATTAAAAAAAAAAACATTCAAAAAACTCATCAAAATTTCAAAAACATTCAAAAAATCAATCTAAAAATCAAAAACATCCAAATCATTCAAAAATCCAAAAACATGTTAAAATCTTGGAAAATCTTCAAAACATTCATCATTGAGTCTTGTCAATCTTTCACCTTGTCCGAACTACGTCGTATCTGAGCTTGAATGTAGGCAAGGTTGATCTTTGATCATCCCTCGAGACAATTAGGTCAGTCCTTTAGGTGTTCGTCACATTGGCAATCTGTTTTCCCATCTATTTACATTTTAGGTCAGTCCTTTAGGCGTCCGTCGCATTGCCAATCCGTTTGCCAATCCATCTTTTCATTGGGTCAAGTCTATTGTCAGTCAAACTACATGGTCTCTTCATGTATAACGTAGGCAAGGCTAATCTATGAATCAGCTCCCAAAACCCCTAAGATAGGTCTTTAAGTTAGTCTCTTCATCATAAATCTTGAAAATACAAAAAAAAGCCTCAAAATATCTAAAAAATCCAAAATGGTGCATCCATTGCATCTCGCTTTCACCCGTGAATTTTATCACTCATAATAAAATCAATCATCACCTTCACCCTTTGGTGAGTCAGTTAGAAGTAAGTTTAGCAGGTTCAAAAGTGAACACTTAATTGTCAAAGTCTCAAGTCTAGATCAGTAAGCAAGCAAGTTGGTCAACTCAGAGTATCAATAGGTTATCATCCAATCAGTCTCATCAAAACCCTAATCACAACAAGTCCTAGGATGAAGCTTTCCCACGATGGACATAAGCATCAGGTACCCCACAGTAGTTTAGCCTTGGCTAGCGGTATGAAGAAAATTAACTTGTTTGTTTACTTTATCTTGGTCTTGTTTTGACTTATCTTATTTTGTGCTCATTTCAAGGACCTCTTGATGATGCCTAAACAAAACAGGTTTAGAGAGAAAGGAATGGGGAAAGGATCATTATATTTTTGTCTATTGTGCTTGTTGGATGTTCTTGTAAAATAACTTGGTGAATAATTGCTTTGTTGGGTCCATCTTAGCAAGGTTTCTATATGTCAAGTTTGAACAAGAGCACTCCTATCTGATTGTTGAGTCAGAGTCCATCACACTAGGTGCAACGCCATACTGGTTCTTTATACCTTGATGCATTTCCCCTATGTGTGTTATCAAACATAAGGAAAGTTATGCTCTTTATCTCTCCCATCCCTAGATAAACAATACATCATCATCATTCATCATCATATCCAATAAAGTCTCGACGACTAGGGGACTTGTTGGACTTCTACATCTTTTTGGATTTAAAGGTTTATCCCTCTCATTATTCTATCCTCTTTCGCACTAACAATGCATCCATCTTACATTTATTGTAATCATTTAATATCATCATAGCACAGCATCATCCATCACATCCATCTCACATAGATTGCATGATCATTTAAGTTGTTTAGGATAATATAAATTTTTTACTCTAAGCATCTTCCAAACATCTCATTTTCATCATCATTCTCATATAGATCATATAGTCTAACCATCCATACATTCATTTTGAACCTCTTTGTCACGAGATCGACCTCAATCTTTTCACTCGATCTCTTGAGTGCGCAATTTACTAATGTACTTCTTTTCGTTGGGGCATCTGAAAAAATCAAAAAAAATTTAATTTCGATGTCAGCAGCATCATTTTTTGAACCAATGCAACAAGTACATTGCCTCAAAGAGGGGCAAAATGTGGACGTATGAAATTAACAATATTGATTAAACATCACATTTGATCATTCTTTCCTCTTAATTAATTAAATCAAACTAATTAATTAAACCTCCTAAAGTCTTGATTTAATTAAATCGGATACATTTAATTAAATATCTAATATCCTCTCATTTTGATTTATCTTAACCCACAAATTTAAATCAAAGTGTCAAAATCAACTAAGCACTAGCTTAATTAGTTAAATCCCTAATGAATGCTAAGACTAACCCATGTCCCATCCACTTGCACAATAAATCATTTAAATTGATTAATTAAAACCCTTATTTCCCTCACAAGGGCATATTCCCTTGGGAATATGCCCTCATTAACTCTCTTGTTTGACTTTTTTGGCCAAACACAATTCCCCCCAAAAACCCTCAACCATATTTATTTATTGCCATTTTCAAATTTGAAATGGGCACATTGGCCAAAACTTGCACAAGCATGGGCCAATCCCATTGTGACAAGTGGCTCTCTCTCGTTTGATGGGATTTAGTCCCACATTGCTCAATCTTGGCTTCTCTTCTCTCAACTTCTCCTATAAGTTCAATGACTTCTATCTCATTTTTCATCTAAAATTTGAGCACTATCATTATAGGAAACTTGAGTTCATTAGAATCTCATTGTCTATCATTTCATTTGGCTTATCAAGGATTGGAAAAGGGGTCTTTCACATATTCAAGGAGCACGAATCCACCATAGAATAGATATACTTCATGTCTTCTTTGCATGCTTGATTTAGTTTTGTTACTCGTTTTGGAGAATGTTGTATTATTCTATGAGGATGTTAGAATCATGCTAACCATTTGCATATTTTGATGACCATAGCGTGTCTTCAAGCCAACAACTGGATTGATGTAAATTGCTAACATATGATAGTGACAAAGAGCAACATATTGCATAAATTTTGAAACTTTTATAAGCATTGGTTGAAACCCTTGTGCTTGGTATAGCAACTAGGCTAAGGTCTCTAGGGATTCTATTCTATAATTTAAAATTGTATCATGCATTATGTTGTTGATTATATTGGTGAATATATTGTGATGACACTATGCATAGTTATCTTTGAGGGTTTCATTGCATGGAAATACCAAGGTGGCATTTCAAAGGGTAGTCCATGAGGTAAAATGTGAATAATAATCATAACATATGAAAAAAGGAACCCTATGTCTAGGGTATAAACTTAGGGTTGCTTTATGCTTCGCTTTCAAAGGTAAATTAGAATGCAAATCAACAAGGTGAATAGATTGACTTTCAACCATTGAGGTGAGTCAATCAAACCTAGATCAACATCCTAAGGGCCTTGAAAATGGATTGGAATGATTTGGAATTGATTAACCTAATTAGACTATATGATGGAATATGAAAACTGCAAGACCCCGACAATACACAAACTGAAATGGTAGCTTATACGAAGATCTGGGAAGTGCAGAGGACTGGGTACCTGCCTATAAAATTTGGTTTCATTATGCATAAGAGAAATAGGATTCCTATGGGAATATGCATCTCTGATAGGGTGTCTTGCTCAACTTTTAGGGTCCTCTGGTGACATATCTAAGACTTTGGTTTCCATCTGTAAAGTTGTCAAAATGTTGTAGGATAATTCTATAGGTGATTTTATGTGACTTGACAAGATTTAGGGCTTTGGATGTAACAATGGAAAATTTTTCTTTAGTCTTCCTTTAATCCTTTTAAAATGTGAAACATGCACATTCAAAGAGAAGGAAATGTTCGTCCAGGTATGTGCAGGATCATGATGGGCCAAAAAGTCATCATATCTAAGTGATATGATGACCCATGTAGCTGACAACATTTTTTTTACCCAAAATTGATGAAATTAAAAGGGTTTTTAAAGGAGATTCTCAGCTTTCCACCAATATAAATTATGCTTTACTTTTAGTTTAATAAATAATTATTATTCATTTTCTATTTGAACTACGACTAAAGTCTTGATTGATAGGCTAATTGAAAAACATCTATAACTTCCAAATGCTATCACATTTTTTGAATCCAAAACATACATCACATTCTATGGTTTACATACTATAGGATTAAAAAAATAAAAATGAATTTCATGAAGTTTTGACCAAGTTAAGGTGGTTAGACATAAGAGTTTTTATATTTTTTAAAATTTGTAATAAAAAAATCATAATTAATTATTTACTTGGAAAAAAATTATAAAAAAATATGCATCACATCGGCATATGAGTCGCCTACTTATATCTAAAATCCTATAAAAAAATATTATCATTTTATTGTGGTTAGGGTGGTGAGAAAAACACCTACTTCTTATTTTTTCCCTGAAATTTAAGTACTACTGCATTGAAATTTCAAATTTTCACCAAATAGATTTAAAAATAAATAAATTAAACCTAGTAGTTTAGAAACTACATTCAATTTTCTATAGATTCTATTCTTACATATTTTTGAAATAATATAGATAACTTATTCAAATTTTTATGTGAATTTTCCTAAGTCTGATTTTCTGAATTTTATTGCCACTTAAGGGCCTGTTTTTTCCATGATGATCCTACACATACCTGTCCATTTAGGCACTTGTCTCAGTCAAACCCATGTAACTGTTTCCACTTCCACAATGGAAATGTAAATTTAGATTGAATTCATACACATCACCTCAAGGTCTTAGATCTTTCTTTCTTGAATTTTTGGAATGCTTTGGAGACCTATAAAAGTTTTAGCCCTCACAAAAGAATGATAATAAAATAACATGAGTTCATATACACCTTGACATTAGGCTTGGATCTGGGATTGCTGCAATAGTTCACTGAAATTCTACTCTTGACTTGCTCTTGGATACTCTTAATGTTCAACTCTTGCTAGATTCCTTCACTTCTAGTCTCAAATGGTGAAAATACTAGGTATTTATAGATATTTATTCAATTTACCAAAAATTAGATCTTGATAGCCAACCTTTGAAATTTGAATTTGGAATGCTAAGATGGCCACTCTGACATGTACAAAATTGGTTCCTACCTATGTAGGGGGACACATATGCCAAAGGGAGTATGGTTCTTGGCTCTAACTTCTAGGAAACTAAGTGTTGAAGGAAAAATTCTAATTGGATGCATTTATTCAATGCTCACAATTTCTCATAAAGTTCTACAAATGGACTTATATAATGCATATATAATTTTAGGAAATTAGGGACCCAACTAGGCTCAATATTTTAGGGGGAGAAAAACATAATGCGAAATTCTCAAGGGTGATAATTTACGATGCTACATTTATCCCCCACTTTAGTGAGAGTATGCACTTATGCTCAGACTCACACTAAAGTAGAAAATATATGTCAAGAAGGACTTAATTGTCTAAATATTGAAGAGATAGGATGACAAGGATCAAGGGGGATGTACAAACCCCTAGGATACAAGATCCCATGGGAAACCAACATAAGCACAAAGGAACACACACATCTATAATATTCAACAAGAGAACATACACAAACATACATGTCAAAAACATGAAACATACATGATGAAAACACATGGAATGACAAAACATAAAGATAATGATGAAATGAAAATAAACATGATGTAAACATGAAGAATAAACACAAAAAGGATCAAGGTTAGTAATAAAATATTCGAGTCAGTAAGGCAAAGAGACCTTAGTCTTAAATTATCTAAAATACAAAATTTTATCCATCATATAAATCTTAGCTCACATGAGGACTAGCAAGCTGTGTTATGCCACATCTCTAATGAAACACATGGCTCCATTGGTGAGAAAGGTGCGTTATGCTAGGTGGCCATGTGAAAAGGAATTCATGACTCACACCATATAAAATTTTGATGTTAGCTAAGTGAATCACAAACTATAAAGAACATGAGCTAGTGAAGTATGATATTCACTAGGTGAGCCCCCAAGACAAGGTAGCAAAATGAGAAACATACTAGGTCTAGTGAAGACTACTTTTCACTAGGTGTGTACCCATGACAACTCTGATAAGGTGCTAAAAAAACACCAAGATGCTATTCCAATGCATTACTAGGTTCAAAACCCGTGAAAAAAGTGAAGCAAAAAATGCCAAAATCACCTTAGGGGGGCATATAGTTAAACATATCAATGTTGGAAACAAGCCACACTGAGAGGGGGGGGGGTGAATCAGTGTTGTGCAAAATTAACTTTAGTAATCTTAAACTTCAAAGCAATAATAACATTCATTCACGATGCATAAACATGAAAGTAAACACAATACCATAACACCAAGATTTTTACGTGGAAACCCTGTTAGGGGAAAAACCACGGTGGATGGCCAATCCACAAGTATGATTTTGAGTATACTCAAAAGTGAAGTTTATAGGGGAATACACTTGCATTCAGGCACACTGCCTAGAGCTCACTACTCTAGAAAGAAAGAGTTCAGATTAAAACCATCTGAAGATTTGAATTGAGATAATAGCATCTCCAATGCCTAATTATAGTTCTAGATTAAGCACAATAATGGATCTATTCTTCTACATACTGAATCTGCAATTCTGCTCTACTTTGCTCATGCACACAACATAGATCTTCTATGCACAAGTGAAACTATGCTTTATCACACCTCTGCTCTACTCTAATTCACTATTTGGACACCAACACAAGTCTTACATACTCCAAAATGATACTAACGATCAAGTATATATATCCGCAACATAGGATTTACTTACACTTTGTCAGCTTCAACAAAACATAAGAAACTTACAACTATCGACTCACATTATGAGAAATATACAAAGCATACCCTCAAAATTCAGCCACAACTTGGCTAAGACCCAAACAATGACATACAAACATAGATATACTTTATTAATTTATTCCCATACATCTGTGACTTTATACATTTATGTAGTCGGCAAAAATACAAGAAAAACTAGGAACATGACATCCAAATCTTATAACTTTCACACAATCTAATACGAGCTACTGCACTTTAAAAGAAACTAAGATAATATGCCAACAAATATTCCCTGGGATGTGCAATACAAAATAATAACCATAAATGATCTTACATATCGAAGAACATTGGGTTACCGAATACTTTGTTCTTGCTTGACAATTCTAAATCTTCTTGTTGGTATGAGAAAATCATGGAGTGTGGACCTGATAGACAATTATGGTTTCCATCAATGACAACACAAAGTGAATCTTGTAGTGTCTCACCAACAATCTCCCCTTTTCACATTGATGGCAACACTTAGTGAAAAATGACTAAGTGCCAGATCAATACCAAGATAGATTGTACCGCAAAAAATTCAAAAATATAATTCTCCAATTCTCCCCTTGAGAAGTTAAAAAAATTTCACTCTATTTCTTCTCCCCCTTTGACATCAATGGCAAAGGTAGGTTTCGAATGCCAAAAAGGTGTCAATTCACCAAAACTGTTTGAGCAAAAAAAATTGTAACTTACATGAGTTGGAAAATACCAGCAAAGTCTTTCTTTAGTTGATTCAAATTTCCATCCCAAACCCTTTTAAGACTTTCCATAATTGTGATGTGACCACAAATCAAATAAGATTGAGCTTCTATGGACTCTAGATTGATTGGATCAGCTGCTTTTAAATATTCCTCTCCTTCTTTGAGAGCACTTGACAGTATGTCAAGTTTTGGGCAGATTATGCTCCGGAGTTCACAACTTCTAGCAACAATTTTGTCAGTTTCATGTTTCAACCCTTGTATATTGCTGAGCAGAGACATCACTTCTCCGTCTACTTTCCCAAAACTACTTGTTACCAGATCAAATGCTTCAGAGATAGCATTGAGTCTGTTTTCCAGCTCCTTGACCTTCTTTTCATTTTCCTTTGTGAAATTTGAGAAAGATAGGCATGCTTTATAAGCCTTTTCGCCTTATGTCAGAGCATCCTTCATATTCTTAATGCATAAAGTCAAGTGTGTTTTGTCTTGGGAAATCAAAATTTTCAGCCCACTGAATCTTTTAGCATTGAATCCTTTATGTACTTTTGTCATGGCTGATTTTTTAAACAACTCAAAATGAGTGTCAACAAAACTAATTAGCCTTTTTAGCTCACAAGAGGATGAGCTAGCCAGATCTTTCACATAAGATGGCATTAATTTCTGCAATACCCCAGATGCCAGATTTAACAGTTTGTTGTCCTCAATGTGAGATTTCAATAGCTCCTCTCTTGCCTGAGCTTGTGCGACTGTAGCTAATCTCATCTTCTGAACTGGACTTAAAGTAGACAAGTGAATAGGACATTCAATCAATTCTAGATCCAGTTCTTCTTTTTGTGTGACCAAAAATTTCTTTACAACTTTAGCAGTGTCTCTTGTAACACTCATAACTACTTTCTTCTCTTCAACTTAATGTTTCCTCAGCTGAAGGTGTTTGATTGGCTTCAGATATTTCTACCTTTCAACTGAATTATTTTCAGGTGCATCCACTTCCATGGGAATTTAAAAGTTGATATCAGTACCAACATTTTCATCCACATTGCCATCAATATTTTTATCTACATGGGTTTCCTCAGTCACAATATCAATTCTTTCATTTAGTAGTATTTCTTTTAGAATTTCCTTAGTTTCCTTTGTGATGTCTTATGTTTCACCAATCATAACTTTGTTGATCCTTAACTTACTCTTGAGTTTCTTTTGAGCTTTGTTCAGAAGTGCCTGCATTTCATCTATGGCGATAGATGGACAAAGTTTAGCTAGAGTCCTTTCTCTCATTTCCTCCTCTTCCTTTCTTGCACTTAACCTCCTTACTTCCAGAATATCATACAAAATTTTTGGCAAACTATCCATTATTTCAATCAGAACTTTATTGAAAACATTCATGTGTTTTATAATTGCCTCTTCCAGAATTCTTTTATCAAAAACATTGAAAGATTCATACCATTTTATAAGCAGTTTTAAATTTCCATCCTGAACCATATCTTTCTCGACTGCTTGCACAAACATACCCGATTTATTGGTCTTTTCTTTCTTCTTAGCTTGATCACCTTCACTGGAAGGATTACTTTGAGTGACTTCTGGTGGCTTAGTACCTTGATCCTGGATCTCTTTAATTTCTTCATCACATTGTGTCTCCTCATCATCTGAGGTAGCCATATATATTCTCTTTCTCTTCTCATTTGCTTCCTTTTCAGATCTTTTGGTCTCAATTTTTATGGGCATGACCTTAGCAACAAGGAATGATTGAGATGCCAAGTTTCTAGTTGTTCTAACTAGGCTGGATGGTACTGTTGGACCAGCTAACTTTTCTTTTGATGTCTCCTTGGCAGCTTGTCTCCCTACTTCCTCTTCAACTCTTTTTTGTCTAGCTTCTTTGAGCATATATGGAGATATTCCCAAACTCTCTGCGAGAGTCTCAACTTATTTCCTTACTCTCTTAGTACCAACATGATTTCTCAGCTCACTATGTACCTATTTATCCTTTTCAACATATGTTTTGAATCTCTCTTCTACCAGATCAATTGGCTTGCTCAGAATGTGTTGGACATACATGTCCAAGACTGTTTCTTTGACTTCATAACCCATAGGTATAGTCCATATTGTTCTGGGATCAACCACCTCCATCATGCACTGATCAATGCTCACTATAAAGCAAATAAAATCCTTGTATTTTTCCACAATAGAGGTAGGAATCCTCTCTCTTTCTTGCATCATAGCC
This sequence comes from Sequoiadendron giganteum, assembly GCA_007115665.2. Classification (NCBI taxonomy): domain Eukaryota; kingdom Viridiplantae; phylum Streptophyta; class Pinopsida; order Cupressales; family Cupressaceae; genus Sequoiadendron; species Sequoiadendron giganteum. Next base: position 44,262,585 of record CM021105.1, on the reverse strand, counting down.
TAGAAATCCTTAAAATATCCCCATACAGCAACATTTCTTGATTTCATGTTCTTGGTACCATATAGTAGATCTCTGATTTGTTCGGCTACCGGAGTGTCCTTTCTCCACTGAACTTTACCAACTCCCAAAATCATCCATGAAGTAGCAGAACAAGCATAAAAGCAGGGTACCATATTTGAATGAGTTTTTCTTATCCTTCTTTATTTTGGCCAGATTTTCCATTAGCCGAATCCTCAAAAATTCACATAGATCATAGTCAGCATTTTCTTTAACCATCTATTAAGTTGTATAAATTGTTGTGTCGGATACAGAGTTATCTTGGCTAGAATGATATATTTTGAAACCTATGACCATGGATGAAAATTTTACATCTATATCAATGATATTTTCTATGGTCATTGCCCTCTTGTCGTAAGTTGATCCCGTGGCATCTGTGATAGTTTGATTTTTCACTGATTTGAGAATGGGCAACCCATCGGAAGAGTTCAAATCAGTTATGACACTGATGGCTTCCTTAGTGATTTTGAATGGGATAGTGAGCCACATAAATTCATCGTGCACTCAACTTAGAACATAATGAACCCATTCTATTTCTAGAAACATGGGTAATTTAACCATCTGTATAAATTTATTTGTTTCCAAGATTTTATGCTCTGGATTTACATGGAATTCTTCATCAACAATGTGGTGATTATAAAAATTCAAAAGTTGGGAACTACCCAATTCTTCAATATTTACATGAATATAAACCCTAATATCTTTTGTATGTAGAACACCATGCGAGACAGATGAAAAAGCTCCTAAAGGATCATTCTCCATTGATTTATAGGGATTCCATTTGAATTTTGGTCAAGAACGATCCTTAACTTCAACTACCAATGAAGTACTCATTTTCCCAAAACCACAAACTTGTAAAGTTTTTGTAAAATAATTTGTTTGCCAAATCAAAATTTGAATGTTGAATCTCTTTTGATGCTTGAATCGCGCTCCAAATATCTTGATTTTCTTTGAGAGATCCCTTGGGCCGAAGGCCTGAGACTAATTCCCAGAGGAATTACGAGAAGCAAGTTTTGGTGTTCAATACAACTTTTGAGATTCGTGATCTATTTTTTTGATACCAGATTTAACTTTGTCTTTGTGTGCACATCGCAGTAGAGTGTCTTTTGAATCCTTATGATGAAGGGCTATTGCCAATACATGGCCAATGTGAGAATTAGATATCATGCATGGAGGTGGGGATGGTGTTGTATGTTTAGGAATAAAATATAGTTTGGTTGATAGTTTGGAACCTTTGACTCTCCAAACTTGGGAAGATGATCAATGATGGGTGGATACAGAAGTGTGTGTGGAATTAGGACCAACTGCTTCATATACTTTGTATGTTTCTTGAGAATTCTTCTTTTGCATTTGTGGACATCTTTGATGGATACTTTTCCCTTTTTTAATTTTTCCCCATAGTTTCTTTGACTAATGGAGTTTGATAGGGATAATCTTTCTTTGTATTCTTTGGTATCCACTTGTATTTTCTCTGTCTTTCATGCTTTACAACTTCTTTTTATTTGATAAAATTCTTCTTGATTTGATTGAAATCTTTCTTTTGATGTTGGTCCCAATTCATGGATGGGATGATGGGTGGATGAAGATTCATGATATGGCTGGTTGTAGTATTAGCATTGGTTTCATCATAAGAATTCTTCACGCTCCCTATGTTGACATTTTCTTGAGACATAATTGCCCCCAGTATGGTGGTAGTAGGACCTTTGTTCTTTGTTTCGTATTGTTTCAATATGTCTTGTTTAGCAAGTATTCTCTAGTAAATGACCAGTGTAGATGATGTTATTTCAATTTGTTGCTATGTTGTCTCTGGAATATAATATTTGGTCTGTCTTGTTTCCTTGATTGGATAATGCTAGATATCTGCATATATGATGTCCTCAATCTGAATTTGGGATAAATCTAATCCTAATGTTGAGAACCTATCTTGACTGTAGGAATCAATAACCTATTGTTCTTGTGTAATAATGTCAAGAGTAAAGGAATCTTGTTCTGAGTAAATATCATCTACGTGTCCATTCAAACAAAGAATCTCATGGGTAGATGGAGGAGTATGTGTTATATGGATATGATCATCATTTTTTAAATCTTCTATAGATTGGAGAGTGTCCATTAGATCATTGTAGTATCTTGGAGATATGAATTCTTGATCTTGAAAGATTTCGTAGATGCAGTATCTTGGATCAAATGTTGAGTTGAGGATTTCTTTAATATTTGTAACCATGAGGTCAAAGGATGCCAATATGTCTTGGAAAGGACCATTATAAAACTTTGGTGAAAGATGTTGATCATGCTCAGGAATAAATTCTTGAGATATGTCATCTAACTCATTAGGTGATGTAGAGACATTTTCAACATGATCATTGGTTGATGGATCATGGATTATGTCAATAGGATCAAATAATTATAACACTCCTTGAAATAGATCAACATTGTTGGTGAATCTTGATCATGATTGAAAAGGACTCTTGATGCATGTTGATTTGATCATTGGATGGTGCAGAAACATCTTGAAGGTGCTCATTCATAGATAGATCTTGATCATTTTCCTTAATAGTTATAGTGGAGAGATTGTCAATGTTTTCACTAGTAGTTGAATCTTGATCATTGTCGTCAATAGTTATTATTTCTTGATCAAGAAGGTCTTGGATGAGATCTTCGAGTGGAACACAATTTGATGTTTTATGATGATATTCTATATGATAATCACAATAATATATACCCTTATTCCAAGGGAATTTTATGATAGAGTTGAAAGAACTTACTTTTGGAAGAGTGGTGAGTTTTGCATTAACTAGATTTTTTTAATATTGATTCAATTGGCTCACCCAAAGGAGTGTATTCACGTTTGTTATCTTGTAAGATAATTACTTTAAACTGACCTTGTGGTGATTGATTTTCGAGATGTAGTGAATGATCTTCAAGATGTGGTGATTGGGTTTTTTTTTTATGTTTTTGATCTTGATATCCAACCACTTGACATTGGAGATATTGTTCTTGATGTGGTTGTGGACAAAACTCAATGCTTTGATGACATGGTTTAACCAATGGGGGAGTGTGTAGATTTTGGGGTGGAGATATCTCTTTATGGTATGAATCAACAAATTTTCTAGGTATAGCAATTTGATCTCGCAATTTTTTTTCTTGATTTTTATCTTAACACCCTTGATATAGTTAATTTGGTTGTTGGTCAAGCATATTTGGAAAATACGCTTGTGTTATTTGTATGCGATCATGCACAAATTAATTTTGGACAATGTTCTAATTTGGGATGATGTTTTGATTTTTCATTAGAGGTTAACATAGAACATTGTTGTAGTTGGGAAACATATTGCTCTGATTTGGGTAACTTTGATTTTACATGAGGTTACCTTGACTTGGATCAAAACGTTGAGTTGTCAATATATTGCTTGTATTGTGAACAACATTGTTTTGATTTGAAAACTTATCTATCCCAAATTTCACCAAGTGTGGATTTGATATGTTCATGTTTGGTAAGCTTTTACTTGGTATATTCATACTTGACATGTATTGATTTGGTGGGCTAGTGTTGCTTTGTTGAAGACTCATGCATTGATTGTTTGGTTGATAGATTTGTATGTTTTGACTTTGGTATAGATCTACCATAGGAAAAGGTGTTCCAAAATTTAGATTGGACATACTCAAATTTGTTGTATTATTGAGGTTTGTAGGATATAATGATCCCATGTATGGATTGTATAAATGCGAGTTTTGCTAATCAATTGGCATTGTGAGGCATTGATAGTTTGGTTGATTTAGATTACTCGTGATGTATGGATCAAGTTTATATTCGATGTTCTTCTTGTCTTTTGACCTTGTTGACCTCTAAGGAATTTAGGACCAATGATGAGATGAAGGATGAAAGGGTGAATGATATGGGTGTTTTAACTTTTGAGAACTTTGGATGAATACTAGACCTTAGGATTTTGCATTTTGATTGTTTTGATTGGATAGTGAAATTGTAGATCCCAAGATGTTGGATATGACCGTAGGATGAATTTTTTCATAGAGGTGCTAATTTAACTAGAGGTATGAGAAAGGATTCATTCTCCCACTCCTAACTAAACAAGGTGATTTTGATGTGTTTAATGATGTACCAAGTCTAGATAATGATGTTTCCAAAGCTCTAAAGTTGTTTGTGATGATGATAAATGTTTGGGATGGATGAAGTATTTGATTTGATCCTAAATGAACCTAAGAGGGACCATGTTTTCAAGACCAAGATAGTGAAGAGCATGCCTTAATCTATGAGTAATTCAAACCAAAAGACAATTTTTTTTCTTGGAAGATCATAAGACAAGAGATAAACAAGCACATGTGGGGGGTTCAATTGATTTAATCTTGGTTAATGAATTGCTTTTACCACATCCATACCTCATTCTTAAGTTCTAAACTAAATGTCTATGCCTTAGCTCTTTTTCATTCCACAAGGTCCATTATGTGAAAATCAAAGGGTCAAAGCCATAGTTTCCCTAGGTTTACTTTGGATAGAACAAATTGAGATATAGGCCCAAATATTTAAAAGCCTCTAAGGATAAAATCCCTAGGGACAAGCAGTAATGCTTGGACATTTCAAGGATATTTTCTCTTTCGAAAGGGTTTGAAATTTTGATGACTTGTTGAATGTTTGTTTCAAAGTTTTAGATCCAAGCAATTTATTTTGAATGACTCATTGATTGCACAACCCTAGGATAGAAAATACAATATTTTTTGAGTCTCCACTTGGATTTCTCCAAACCTGAGACAAAGAAAATAGTTATAAATTTGGAGACACTAGCTCCCCCTCGATGGCACACACTTCTTGAGATCACCAAATATAAAAAATCCTTAAAATCCATAGATCAAAAGGACTTATTTTGTTTCTAGTTTGAATAGTATGAATATGGAGCGGTTGAGAACAACTGTTCTTGCATAAACAAATAGTAGGGATTTTGGATTTTGCACAAATCAGTTCTTGATCAAGGCACCCATTCAGGTGGCCACACAAGAGGCAAGGATCACTTGTAATGCTGACATTTCCTATAGCATTAAAATTTATATACTAGTTGGGAGTAGCTTGGCTTTAGCTTGTTACCAGTTGGGTCATTCCCTTGGGGTGATTAATTTTTCCCACCAAGGAAGACCCTCTAATAGGTAAACATAAACGATGGAGTACACTTGTAGTTTGACCACCCAAATTGCGTAAAGTGCAAGGAGGGAGAACACACAATGTCTCTTTCTCACACAAGCATGATTTATTCAATTTTAAACCCAAACTTGAAATGTATAGGTAATTTTTTAGACAACCAATGTCACTGGAATGATTTTGATTCTTAAGATTGTCGTGAAGCGCGAGAGAAGTGCACACACATTTGAATGACAAAGTTGCAAAAAGTATTACAAGACAAAGAAAATACAAGTTCGTTTTAAACCTCATCATAGTGATGAGTTCTTTTTAGAGCACCAAAACCCAAGTGTGAAGTTGTTTGTTCAGTTTTAATCGAAAATCAAAATCTAGTATGTTTCTAAGTTCAATTTTAACCAACTTGAAAAGATCATATCAATTGTTGATTTTAAATCCAAAACTAAAGTGAGTTGTCTTAAAATATAAAACAAAATTTGGAATTGAAATCCCTAGGCTATTACTATTAGCATTTAAAAATGATTTTTTAAGTTCAAATGTCCAATGCTTGAACTCAAATCTATCTGGATTTATCCACCTTGATGAGAAGTAGATCAAATTTATATTTAAGCATGAAGAACTGATCGATAGACTCCACATTAGCAATCTGCACGCAATAACTTTAAGTTAGCAAAACAAAATCAATCATAGATCAACAAATGTATTTAAATTCAAATAGAAAATGATTTTTTTTTCTCTACCAAATGCAAAGTGCGGTGGAAAAATTGCAAGATTATAAGCCCATCATATCAAGCTTGGATCCCATTTTCATAAACAAAAAACATAGTAATTGTAATTGAATTAAATGCATGTAGTAGTTGCTTTCCATAGTGATGTTGATCTACACAGATAAGCTTTTTAGATCTACAAAATTCCACTAGATTTGTCTTTTTTCAATAAAGATCTTTATAATTGCCTCAAGAAAGATGTTGAGCAGTCAAAGCTTCAAGTGTATGCCAACAAAAACAAATATCTGCACAAGGTTTATTTTATAATAGGTTGATGGAGATCAATTCATTGAATTCCGCTAGATAGTGACATGACATGAATCAAAATTATTCTACAATGAATACCAAATTCCATCAATGGAAAGGAATGCATCAATTCAAGCAATGTAAATAAGTCGATTAGAGGATTATAAACCTTTTTAGAAAAAAAATCAATTTCCAAATAGTAGGTGTAGACATGGAAAATATACAATTCAATCTGATGTGCTTGATCCTAATTACTAACAACATTTCCTCCTAAATCATACTCTCAACTTATCATCACCTTTACATCTCTTAATTAGATAAATCGTTATTTATTTAATTAAGTCTTTCTCCTCTGTTGATTTAATTAATCAATTCAATTTAATTAACCTTATATCTCTATTTATTTAAATAATTCATTTTATTTAAATCAAGTCCTTAAAGTCTTCTCATTAAATTGAATAAATTAAACCTTATTGAATTTAATCTAACACTATCCTCTTTAGTTAAATAAATCAAATCATTTATTTAATTAATCCTTTTCTTCTCAATTCTTGATTTAAATCAACTCATAAATTTGAGTCAAAATTGTCAAATCATCTAATATCTTATTAAATTGATCAAATCTTGATTAATTTAATCTCAATCACTAAAATACTCTAGAGAATGCAACTTGCACAATAAATCAATTACTTTGATTTATTAAATTGCCTGTTTTCTCTCAACATGGAATAAAAGGGGAATATTCCCTCAAATTTGTATTCAAATTCAAATGGGCTTGGTCCTTCCAACAAGGCATTTAATGTCTCTTACATGTCCTTAGCCTCAAGCCAAGTGACATTAACTCCATTTCTTTCTCCCTCCTACATGTCACATTCAAATTTCAAATTTGAATGTCATAGAATTTATCATGCACATTGACCAAAATGTGCTCATTTCTCCTCCAATCACATGTGGACAAGTGGCACATTGCTATTGGATTATCTTTTATCCCACATTGCTCAATTTCACTCTCTCTTCCATTTTGGAAATTTATAAATGAGAGACTCTTCCTCTCATTCTATCATCCACAACTTGAGTAAACTTACTCTACTCAACTTCATCCTCAATGCAAGATCTTAGCTAGGTTATTGCAGGTTTTCTCAATAACTCATCTTGTTCTTCATCAACAAAGTGGATCAAATCATCAAAGCTTACAAAGGAGTTGGGAAAGGGTTGATTTCGACACATCATTTTTGTATCTTGTTCTTCATTTTCCTAGTTTAAGCTTTTGTAAATGGATTTCATGGGGAATCCTTGTTTTATATTGCATATCAATGAACTAATGTGTTTGTTTGTCATGTCTATGTAGGAATAGGATTGGGGTTCACAGTAGGATCTCTATACAAAATATGGATAAACTGAAACTAGAATATGTAATCAATTTCCTAGGATATGTAATCGAAACGAAGTGGAAAATAACATGTAAAAAGATTTATTTATGTGATTATATCAGCAACTATTATATCAGCAATGAGTATTATTAGCTAAATCTATAATGCAACGATTATACTAGGCAATTCCTTATAGGTAGCTTGTAAATGAAGACAAAGGCGATGCCCAAAGACTTGGAGCGCCATCAATGATCAAGACAACATATACTGAAACTAAATATAGATATGAGGCATTCATGAGACCGTGTATCTGATGCTTTGAAAATCTGATGGTTTTGTGATTCCACGTATTTGAACATTATTTTCCATTGCTTTTCTATTGATATTTTCCATTCAACCATATACTTTGTACATGTGGATTGCAACTAAACCATTTAATGCTTCACCAAATTATGCATAAATAGGAAACCTGGAGATGGAATCTAAGCGCCTAATCTCTCATGAGGCACTCTCAAGAAAGATTTACAGCTAACAAAGATCACATAATCAATATTGAATGGTTTGTTGAGAAGAAACAACTAGATACAATAGCCACATTATTTTCTCCATTTAATGCACTTTAAAAAAAAGATCTTTAGATAGGAAAGAAATCCTCCAATATTAATGATCCAGTTCAGATTGATGGGAAAGTCTGGCTGTTATGCTCGTGAAGGCTTAGGCTCTTAAGTTGAGAGAAATGTAAAGCTATTAAAGTTGAAAAAAGAGTCAATGAAGCTACATCACTTCCCCGCTTCACAATAGTAATAATATGGCCTTCTAGAATAGAATGATGCAAATATTTAACACAACGATATGCAACTAGTGCGCACATCTTGAAGTAGGAAAATATCAATTTAATGTTTCAAATCGATATTAAATCCATTAAGTCTGACTTCATGGATTCTTACCTCCTAGGTGCCAGGGACACCAAAGGATTTCATTGGTAAAATTGTACCACCAAAATTTTAGGGGAAAGGATGCTCTTACTCTTCTACGGTTTTCACCTAAAAGGAAAGAGATTCCTTTCACACCCAAAATCTAGGGCTCATTCAAAGATTATGTGTTAATGGAGGTACGAATGTGTCTAACTATGATGTCTAAGTATAGAAAACTAAAAGAAAGATGACTTATTGATGCTAAATCTAAAGAATATGAAATGCTGGAAAACACAGTGTTGTATGCAAACATTAACTAAATGACCTAAGAATGTAAAATTTAACAAAACGTAAAGCTGGAAATGAAAGAGGTGCACCTGGAAAGTTATTACAGACTTGAAGGAACTCTAAAATTTTGAAAATGCTGGTTTTTATGTGTAGCGGGACAATTGTGCCAAGTTGGGCAACCTAGTCCTTTTTTGGGGCGATTTCAGAAAACTGCTTTGGGGCCTGTTTTAGCCAAATGGGTTTTCGGATCCATAGACATCTCTAAAAAATATACATAGTTAGACTAGGTCACCACAACTGGTGGGGGTGTCCCTTTTTCCTTTTCAAAAGATTCAAAGGGGGAATCTGTAGACCTCAACCTGCACTTCTGCTCCTCCAATTGTTTGGACCAAAAACCTTGATTTTCGGCCTATAGGTGTCTTTTTATGGATTTTTTTCCCTAGCTAACAAGGAAGTGTCTTCAACAAGTCTTCAATCCATTCTTCAAGCCTTCCAAAATACCTAAATCTGCAAACACACAAAGAGGGAGAAGAGAATGTTGATTGTTAGGGCATCGAGGCTTGCCTTGGTCAAGCCCCTTTTAGATAATTAAATCAAATGATGAAACAATATAAGAAAGCATGAAATGTAAAGTAGTTGAATTATTACCTTTCCATGATGAGAGATCCTGATTTTATGTAACAATGGTTCTAGTTTCAGCCCCTTGAATGCTTCAGAAATGTATCTTGGTGACTTAGAATGTGGAAACCCTAGCTTGCTTGAGAAGAGTGGTGAATGAAGAGTGGAGAGTGAATGAGAGAGTTGTGAATAATGAATGTGTAATAATGATTAATTAGGGTTTTGAGGCTTATTTATAGGCAATCCACCTAAAACATGCATTATTTGATCCTCAAGGTCAACATGAAGGAGAAATATACTAAAACCCTAACTTTTCACGCTCAAAACCCCGAAAATAGCTTCAATAGGACTAGGTCACTACCTTGGGTTACCTAGTCCACCTAGACAGGACTAATTCACCCAGATGGGTGACCTAGTCCCACAGGGGCCCTTTTGCCAGATGGATTGTTCAGGAGTGAAGAAATCGGGTTTATATGATGATTTTATCAGATATTTGATCAAATTAAGCCTTGGGATGCACAATAAGGGGTCATAGGGGCCTATAAATGCTGATGTGAAGCGTGATTAAAGGTCCAAAATCCATAAGCAAGGGCCCAAATGAGTGAAAAGTGTCAAGGCTATACTTTTTTGGTGACACAAAAAGTAAAGCCAAATGGAAGGTTTGTCATAATTCATATTCAAAGGCATGATAACAATATCAATATCAATAGTTATGGTGCTAAAAGAGTCAAAACATCCATGCTTTTGAATCAATGTGCAACAATTTTTAATCCCTACATAAATGTGAACAAGATTGTAGATGTATCAAGGAAAAAATGCAAATCATTGATACCTCTGCCATAATTTTTTCATTCTACCATTCAACAAGGATTTCATCTAATCAAAGATTTTCCTTTTGTTAAAATAATATCATGCAAAGAATGAGCTTATTCATGGAAACCATATAGTTCCATATGCATATCACAACCGTGGTCTATTCTGAATGGTTCATAGCCTCTAAACAAATTTGTGCTCTTTCTTAGATCACCTCTTGTGCATGAAAAAAACTAGATTGAGGGAGTGCAAGTCGGTGATAAAAGACATTGTAGATATGCAAATTACTATTCAAACGTGATTTAGGTAAATATGTAGAGAATCTCCAATGGTTCTCCACTCCTCAAACTAGTTTCTACATGCATTGTAGACATTGCTCAAGAATGCCAAGAAGGCATCAACAAAGAAAGAACTGACAAGAAAATAACATTCTTATAGAACATATCCAAAATAACAAATGAGGGGATTTTCCTTTTAAAGTAAAATATTACATAGTGGCATAGGGAGAAATTTCAAAATCAGAGGAATGTAGATCTTCTTGTAAAATCATATTAACTATAAAAGAAAAAAAAAAACCAAATAACTATAAAAAAACCAATATACAAAATATAACCATGCAATCAAGTAGACAAATATATAATGCTTGAAATAAATAGAGATGAACAAAAGCAAAGACAAAGATTATATTTCTCCCCCACGGTGGGTGCCAAAATGTGAAGACTAAGATCTACATATTCTTCAAACAATGATGACCATTAGTACTGTTAGTCAATTTAAAACAAGTAAACCCATCATTCCTATGAAATATTCAATCATGCTACCTATGTAAACAAGATAAATAGAAGAAAAACAACTAAATGAAATAACATGAAAACATGATCAAACCCTATCCATAGTGGGAGTGGTGCTCCTTTGATGTGGAAAGGATGCCCTTTCCTACCCCCTTTATAAGATTTCAATGATGAAGATGCAAGTGATGGAGATGAAAGTTCCTATAGTGCAAATGCCTGAGATTGTAGATGGATTTGAAATAGAAGTAGCTTCTATTTATAGGTTGGAGGATTGAAGAATTGAGATATGGGAGGAATGTTGGATTAAAAGAGAGCCAATGATATTGTGACACTTGTCACATGGCTAGTAGAGGAAGATGGGGCACATTTTGGATAATGTGCATAGTTAATGCATGTAAGAGGGGTGTAAAAGAGATTTAATGTATTTGTAAGAGGCATTAAATGTATGTGGTTGAAATGTTTTCGAGGGAAATTATTATGGTAAGAAAATCAAATAAAGGGAGTTAGTGAGGGAATATTCCTTAAGATATGCTTTTGAGAGGATAAATGAGGTAATTAGTTAATTAAATAAATTTATTTTCATGTGCAAGTGGGTTGGTTAATTAGGGGTTGGGTTTGACCAAGGTTGAGTCAAAACCTAGATAATGGGTAATGAGGGTTAGGAGGCGATTAAAGTTAATTAACTCGAAATTTAATTAATTTTGAGTGGGTTAGGGGATTTGATTTAAATCATTTGATTTATTTAATCAAATAAGAAGCCTTTGGGGATAAATTGATTCATTGAATTAAGTTAGATGAACATTGGTGAATTAAGAAGTGAATTACTCAAAAAAATTAATTCATTGATTAATACTAGAAATGATGTTAATTGATCAAATTTAAATGCATAATGTCGATTTGCTTGTCTACACATACTGACCCCAAATCCATAGATCCCTTATATGTGGTGATTTCATTTTGGGGGAAACCCCTCTCCCTTTTTCTTTTTCTCTCGCATGATGTAGCCTTACTCAGAAACTTGGCATAGGGATTTCCAAGTTGGCTCTCATGTCTTTCTTCCTGCTTGCATTTATCATTTGCTACTTTAAATTAATTGCTCACAGTATGGTGTTTAGCAATTTCTTTAAAGTGGAGGCATACATTGGCATTATTCTCTTTCATTTTTTTTCCTTTTCATGGTTCTTAGTGCAGCTTTCTTGCTTCATACAATGCATTTTTCACTTTTTGGATGATGTTAGGTGTGATTTCCTTCATGAGTGTGATGCCTCTTAGCATATTACATTCCTCTTAGTGGCTTGATGCGATACACTACATCCCCTAAGTTGTAAATTTTATATTCTTTGATTGGTCCTCTCTTGGAGACATTAGGCACAATGTTCCTGTAGACACACAAAATTGACATCATGCATTCCTCATATTTTCATATTCGGCCATCAATTAAATAATCAAGTTTATTTAATTAATCTCCTAAGTTATCTCTTTAATTAAATAAATCAAGTTTATTTAATTAATCTCCTAAAGTCATCCATTTAAATTAAATAAATTCATCTTTATTTGATTTAACACTAAGATCATCCTCTTTGATTAAATAAAACAAATCTTTATTTCATTAAATCTAAAATCATTTTCTTCTCATTTTTTATTTATTTTAATCCTAAAATCTAAATCAAAAGTCAAAATCACCTAATCTCCTATTAAATTAATAAAATCTCGATTAATTTAATCATAATCCTCTTTTCTCTAGATTTTACAACTTGTGCACATAAATCAATTTAATTGATTTATTAATTCCTCATTTTCATTCAAACTTGGCATCTTTGAGAGAATATTTGCCTAATTTGAATTTTCCCTCCCACATGACTTGTCCATCCAACAAAGCATTTAAGAGCTCTTACATGTCTATTACATGTCTCTTACACAAATCAAACTTGGCATTTAACTCATCTTTCATCCCCTCTAAACATGTCACTTCATAAAATTAAAAATTCAAACTTGCACATTGATCAAAATGTGCTCAACCTCCCTCCATTGGAATGGTGACAAGTGGTACAATGCCATTGGATTATCTTTTATCCCAAATTCCTCCTATCTTGGATTCTTCTATCGTTCTTATCTATAAATAGAGACCCTCTCTATTGTATTAATCCTGCACAACTAGATCGAGAATATTAGCATTTGCACTATCATCATCTTGGCATTTTTGCTTATCACGGGGTGGGAAAGGGCATCCTTTCCACATCATAAGGGACACCACTCCCACTATAGAATAGAGTTTGATTCATGTTTTCATATGCTTTCATTTAGCTTCCTTGTTTTATTTTATCTTGTTTGCATATCTAACATTGTTAAATATTTCATAGGGATGTTTTGATCTGCTTTGTTTAAATTGACTAACAGTGTTAATATATGTCAAGGTTTAAGCATCTGCAGATTTTAGTATCCTAGAAATGGTGCTATAAGGAGGTCTAGACACGTAAAATAGACAACATGCATCCAATTCTTCTATTAATCAATTAAAACAATTTATTGATTAATTCCCTAAGCTTCATCGTATTTAATTAAATAAATCAAATTATTTAATGAAGTCCTTAAGTTCTTCTCATTTGATTCAATAAATCAAAATGATTTAAATCAAATATCAAACTCCTAAAATCCTCCAAGTTAATTAATCTGGATTAATTAACCTCTAAACATAATAACCCATTCTCTAGCTTTTGACTCAACTTGAGTCAAATCTAAAGTCTTAACATATGCATTTGTAAGTAAAATCAAAGTATGTATTTATCTAAAATTTTTGCTCTATACCATTGATTAATTTATTTTTCTACCAATCGTTATCTATTCTCAATACTTAATGTTGCACATCATATGGCTGCCTATGCTTGAGAAAAAAAGAAAAAAAAGGTGAAGGGCTAGTATACTGCTTCTGCAATTCTTTCAGCTGTTCTGTGAGATCTTCGAATGTTGGGCGGCTACCTGGATCTTCTTTCCAAAAAATTTCTATAATGGCAGCCCACTGAGGATCCATGCTATCTGGGATTTGTGACCACTGATTCATGAATCCTATAGCCCCAACAACCTACATAGGATTAAGATTGCCCCATGGAATCTTCTCAGTAGCCAACTCCCACAATACAATACCAAAGCTGTAAATATTAGACTTTTCATTTGCAGGTTCTTTCCTAAGGACTTCTAGAGCCCATCCACTGAGGCGTGCCTTTTCCAAACTTGGCAGTCAAAAAAATTATAAAAAAAATGTTGCATTCTTGAGTCATGATAAGCCAAAATCTCCAACCTTCATAGTCCAGTTTTTGTCAACGAGAAGGTTGGAATATTTCAAGTCACGGTGAACTATTGGGGGATTTAAATGATGAAGATAGTTCATCCCATGTGCTATGTCCAATGCCGTGTGCACCCTTCATTTCTAGTCCATCCCAAGAGTATTTCTCTGAAGCAAACGAAACAAACTCCCTCTTGGAAGAATATTCCATCTTGAATACATACTTCATAGTAAAAAGCATATAGGAACATTTCATTGTGTGCTCTATCAGTTTATGCACTGTGCCTTGTCTATGTTGCCACGTTCCCACATAGGGTTACCTTCATTTGCAATCCACTGTGTGCATATCCTACAACTATTGCTTCCCACATGATGGCATCTCCTTGCACTAATCTTCTAAACAATCTGTGTTCTTTAATCCACTCATTGCATATATATCAACTAGATCTTTTCCAACAATAATATCAGATAGAAAAATTGAGCCTTCACCTTCTTGACTGCAGGTGAGACATAGGCTGAGGTTGACCTCGTGACCTTTCTCGCCAATGCCTTTCTAGACGTCACCTTCTTTAGGTAACTCATGACCAAATCTAGCCACCTAGACATCCATCGTTTACTGGGCACTTCTTCACCATCATTTGCCTTATCATCTAGCTGCTCCTATGGCCTTAGGGAAAGCTTGGTCAAGAGTTCAAAATCTGTGAGCTTAATTTGCCCTTTTGTTTGTATTACCACTCTCTATGGCATAAGATCTTTGTAAACTCTCACCAAGCCATGCAAGTGTTCCAATGCCAAAGGTAGGAGCCTACCATTGTTCTTACCTTGAAGGTGATAGAAGATGTAGATAGAGGTGAAATAAAAAATTTCCCGTAATTTACCTAGCGGTGATTGCTCCTATCATATCACTGTCAAGAGAATTCAATCCACCATTCTGACATAAAACAAAGCAGATCCACTAGACAGAAAAGGATGTTGGTAAAATATTGTAGGATTATGCTTTACACCTGCCAATTGTATTAGCTGCACACATTTACTAGCTGGTCTTTCACGTACCAACGACATATAGCTTAAAAGTTTTAATAGCCTTTTCAACAAATCTTTTGCGCATATCCTTAGATGGGGACATCGAATGCTATGAAAAGAATGATTGATGGGCACATAAAATCTGCCAAGATCTCCTCATTTTATTTGAGTGGCTATGAAGGCTTAGAAATCTGGAACTGGTGTGTCATGAGATAATCAAATTAAATTCTCAGTTCTATTGATCATCATAATATTAACTTGTCTATAGCATTCTGGAGCAGCTTCACCTACCATGATTGGTAATGTATTTACATTCCCAATGGCCTGAATAGATAAGAAGTCGAGCAAGATATCGCTCTCAGCCACTTGTGTTATTCAAGCTAATTTAGTTGTTGACCATCATTGTCATTTAATGAAAAGATCATGATTTTTGTATTGAATATCTTAATTCGCTAATCTTTGTGTTATTTGAGAGTTGCATATCTAACTGCATGTTTGTATTGAATATTGATTAGAGGAGAACTTTTAATGCATTTGGAAAATCGAATCTTCCTGTATCTTTCTACTGATTCTCTCAAATTGTTGTCAGAGAGTGTTATTGTCTTTTGATTGATATATTCTTA
Organism: Sequoiadendron giganteum; assembly: GCA_007115665.2. Lineage (NCBI taxonomy): Eukaryota > Viridiplantae > Streptophyta > Pinopsida > Cupressales > Cupressaceae > Sequoiadendron > Sequoiadendron giganteum. The sequence continues at coordinate 44,246,655 of CM021105.1, read as the reverse complement.
GAACATGTTTTTGAATGCAGTAATGCAAATTTTAAAAAATCGTAGCATTAGATTGTTCTAGTTTCCTCTAAGACATAGTGGAGAATTTTTTTCAAGTAACGGGATTGGCGCTTAGTACAAAAACATGCTTGCTAACAAAGGAATTAAAGCTGGACCTTAAATGAACAAATTTCAAATTTTAAATCTGATTCTCTCTATTTATGGGCTTTGTATGAAATCTGTAGGAATAAATGATATCAAAAAATTTAAAAAAATAATAAAAAATAGGAAGGTGCCTTTTAGTATGGAAATAAATTTTGATATCATTGTCCAAAGAGTGTGAAGTTTCAAATTTGTAGTACTAATCTCACATTTTGGTACAGTAGATACAAGAAGCAACGAGAAGGTGACCTGCATCAACAATTATCTATCTGGGCGTAACTTATGTTTCATGTTTTTGGTTGTTATTTATCTTGATTCCTTGAAAGAAATCTTATTTCTAATAGGTTTGTTTTGTTTGTAGGTTGACATCAAGGAGGGCATCGAAATCAAGCATCAAAATTAAACAAAGGAAAACTAAGCAAAGTTGAAATTAAACCAATCTAGAGCTTCCATTTCCTACTCTTTTTTTTTGTTTTAAACCAACTCACTTTTCGATTTGGGATTAAAATCAATCAATAATTTGATCTTTTCAAATTTGGTTAAAAAGAACCTTAGACATTCACTAGATTTTGATTTGGACTTAAAATTGAACAAGGCAAAATTCACATCTCATTTTGCTGCTTTAAAACGAATCAAAATCACTACTTTTGAGGTATAAAATGAACATTTATGCTTGTCATGCTTTGCAGTCTTTTTCACAACTTAATATCATTTAAAAGACGTATGCACTTCTCTCGTGGTTCATGGTGATCTTGAGAATCAAAAGTCTTTTGGTGATACTAGTTTGTTTAAAAGATTGTCATCACATTTCATTTGGGTTCTAAAACAGAACAAAACTTGTCTAGTGTGAGAAAAAGGCATTGTGAGTGTTATCTCTTTGTTCATGCAAACAAAGATGATCGAACTATGAATGTACTTACTTGCTATTGTACACCTTTAGAGAGCCTACCTTGGTGGGAAAAAGTACTCACCCCAAGGGAATGACTCAAACCAGTAACAAGCTAAACACCAAGCTATTCCCAACCGGTATACAAATTTGAATGGTGAGTAAAGTTCATTATTACAGAAGCTCCTATAGACAAGTAGGTGATACTCTTTATATGGGTTGATCTTGCCTCTAGTGTGGCCTTCTGAATGGGTACCTTGATTATGAACCAATTTGTAGAAGCCAAAATCCTTATCTATTTTGTTGGTGCAAAAGGTCATGTCCTTTGAAGCCGCCCCACGTTATACATGCAATTTTGTTGTAGAGATGAAAAGTATGTCATGGGAGATTCATGGGTCCTGATGCTTGGCTGACCCAAGAAGTGTGTGCCATGGAGGGGAGCCAGTGTGGTCAAGCATCTTGATCTGTATAGGATCTAGACTAGATTGCAGTATTTAAATGCTTAACTTTTACAATGCTTTTACAATGATTATTTCAAGTTAATTAAAATGAAATTAACTTAAGGAAATAACAGAATGAAAGTAATATCAAGGTGATCATAACAGAAATTAACAAAACTGATAGAAGATGAGAGAGAGAAGAAGAGAAGTGCAAACAGTTGATAACGGAGTTCGTCACAACGTGACTACGTCTCCGGGTCCACTCCAATAGAGAGACCGATCCGATTAACTCCAAAAATCAATTACAATAGCACCATAACCATTCTCCAAGCATTTCGGCAGCGTAACAACACTCTGTCATGCAAGAATGATTTGAAAACTCTCCAACAAGGCCTCTCTTTCGTCACCTCAGCATCAGGACTTCATCACCTGAAAAAAACTCGATTTCTACTCTCACCTCAAGCCCCCTTTAAATACATAAAATTTCCTCAAATTAGCCTTTAACCAATTGATTTGAAAATATTTCCCAAATCCACCTTATCTCTCCAAATACATAAAAATCTTCAAAAATCTCCCTATTTTACATAATATTTTCAACCTCCTCCATTTTTTAACATATATTAATCTTTAAAAATATTTTAGAGCCCTTCAATCTTTCTTCTTTTCGGGCTTTATGGTTTTGGAGGTTACATTTAATCCTTTAAAAGGATTATAGTTTGTTGTTATTTAATTTAAATTAGGGAGTTTTTGTTTATTTTAAAGGCATTTGGGTTAACAACACACTAAAACCAACCGATGCCAACTTTTTCCCAAAACCGTCGGATGGCATAGTGGTGGATAAACATTTTATTAGACCGGCGGTCGGGGGTTCAACCCCGGCCGCTGGCTTTTTATAGCCAATTTCTGGCCATTTCATAACAAAAGGAAACCGTCGCCACTTGTAGTTAAGCCCGAATGCGTTGGTGCAACGGTGAACCGGAATTCTCACGGCTGGATGGTGGAGAGTTCAAATCCACTCAACAGCAAAGAAATTTTTTTATAACAAACCAACAAACTGATCCCATCCGCCGGCTGAAGATAAAGGCCACGTGGCATGCCGAGGAGGTGCCACGTAGCAAAATTTTATTCGACGACAGTTCTGACTAAGAACTGACGTGTCGCTGACAGAGAGTTGACTGTGCAAATTGATGACGTGTCTACCAACTCGGATGCTGATGTGGATGCTGACGTGTCATGATGACGTGGCCTGCTGACTAGACGATGACGTGGCCTGCTGACTGGGCGTACGGATTGCCACGTGTCACTCTACGATTGGTCCGTACAAATGCCACATGTCACACTAGTTTGTTCACATCAGATTCCGTACCACTTGCTGACGTCATCTGTACGGATGATGACGTCATCATTCTGCCTACTAGTCACCAAGTCAACCGAGAGCTTTGACCGCTGATAACTCTCGCATACGATGTCGGATTTTGACGAAACGAATGTTTTCGGAATCGTCTCGACGAGCTCTTCGCGATGACGCCAACTTCAAAGATTTTTGACGATGCCATTTTTTTGCCTTCTGGACGCCCCTGATTCCAGTTTGACCCAAGGTTTGACTGGCCGTAACTTGCGCAAACGGACACCTTTTCGCTCCGTTCAAGTTGCGTTGGAATCAGAACGTCGAGCTCTTTCTGATGGTGTAGATTCTGGAGAAAAATGAGACACTTCAATTTTCACTGAAAAATGTCCACCGGATCAATCTAGTCATCCGTACAAAATATGTGCAGCTAGATTTGTCCAAGTGGGAACCCAACAAAATATTGTCTCTTCATCCTAGGGTTGTACATGTGCTTGGAAATGTAAAATACATTGCTTGGTCCTCAAAACAATTGAAAAACAAACATTCTCAAAGAGCTTCAAATTTCAAACCCCATGGAGGAAACAAATATCCTTGACGAATTTAAGTACTCTTGCTTTCCCTAGGGATCATATCCTTAGAGGTTTCTAAGTGCTTGGATTTTATCATCATTTGTTTTCACTAATGTTAAACCTAGGAATTTTTTTCCTAATTTCCTTGATTTCCACATAATGGACCTTGTGGGACAAAAAGAAAGTGGGACATTAGACATGAATTTTGAAAAGAATAATCAAGAAAGTGTTTGTGGAAAAAGGAACCGAATCTAAGCAAGATAACAGACAATTGAACCACACATGTGCTTGGTACCTTTTGAGTCATTTGGTTTGCACGCAAACATTGCTATTTTGGTTTGAGTTACTCTTAGGGAAAAATATGTTCTTCAAAACCTTGGTCTTGTAAACAAAGTCCTTCTTAGGTTCATCTAGGATCAAGTCAAACACTTCATCCATCTGAAACATCAATCAAACATCATCTCATTAACAACTTTTGGAACTTTGAAAACATCATTCATGCTAGACTTTTGGAAAATCAACCTCACCTTGTTTGAATTAACACACCTAATCAAATTATCAACCCTCTTGAAAGAATTTGCCTCTAGGATAACACAACTTCCTGAGGTCTACTAGTTCACAATCACTTTGATTGGCTAAACACACTTAGCCAATTCATTCTCTTATGCGAGTTTTCCCTAGGATAACACAATTTCCTAGGGTTTACAAGTTTACCATCATCTTGTTTGGCTAAACACACCTAGTCAAACTATCCTCAAAATCAAACCAAGTCCTAAAGTCTAGCATTGATACAAAGTTCCTAAAAGTCCAAACACCCATATCATTTCATCCTTCATCTCATCATTGGTCCTAAACATCTTAGAGGTTCACTTTCGCAACAAGGTCAAAACACAAGAAAATCATGGAGTTTAAACTCAACTCATACATCATGAGTAATCCAAGTCAACCAAACTATCCAAGTCTCGCAATGCCAATTGATTGTCAAAACTCACATTTGTACAATCTATACATGGGATCATTATTGCCTAAAAACATCAATGGTACAACAAATGCGAGTATGCCCAATCCAAAGTTTGGAACACCTTTCCCATGATAGATTTAAATCAAAATCCAAGACCAAATCTACAAATCTATCAACCAAATGCTCAATGCATAAGTCTTCCAAACAACATTATCCCACCAAATCCATATATACCAAGTACAAATTTACCAAACATGTCCATTTCAAATCCACACTTGGTAAACTTTGGGGTAGATATGTTTTCAAATCCTATCAATGTTGTTCAAAATCCAAGAAATATGTTTACAACTCCATGTATGGATCCAAGTCAAGGTAACCCAATGCAAAATCAAAGTTACCTAAATCAAGGCAATATGATTCCCAACCACAACAATGTTCAAATTCAACCTATATTGCCCAATCTAAACATCACACCGAATCAGAGCATTATCCAAAATCAACTCATCCACAATCCCAAGAAAACACCACAAGGATGCATTCCAAATCTGCTTGCTCTACAACCAAGTCAACCATATCGAAGGTGTCAAGGTCAAAATCAAGATCAAATTTTTCGGGATCAAATTGCTTTACTTTCCAAAGTAGTTGATCCATTGCGTGAAGAGACATCTCCACCCCAAAATCAATACACTCTTCCATTGGTTGAACCATGTCATCAAAGCATTGAGTTGTCCCCACAATTATATCAAGAATAGTATCTCCAATGTCAAAAGGTTGGACATCAAGATCAACAAAATCTCAATCACCACAAGGTCAATTTGAAGTACGAATCCCACAAGGTAACAAACAAAAATACACACCACTCGGGGAACCAATCGAATCAATCTTGCAACAATTGGTACAAGAAAATCTCATTAAAATCCCTGTTTATGTGAATTATCAAGAGTCCATGGTGAAACCACAAGGGTATGACGAGAAACACTTTTGTGACATTCACAAAGTAAAGGGACACACAACATCAGATTGTATTCGACTCAAAAATCTCATCCAAGACCTGATTGATCAAGAGCTAATAGCTATTGGGGACAACAATCAGAATTCAACCACTAGCGATAGCGTTAACAATCTCTCCTCCACAATTGGGGAAAACAATGATCAAGATGAGCACATTGAAAATGTTTCCACCTCAACCAGCGATCAAATCAACACACACCAAGAGTCACTTTTCAATCATGATCAAAATTCACCAACAATGCCCAACAATTATCCAACCCAAGAAATGTTAACATCATTTGATCCTATGGTTGAAAACATTGACAATCTCTCCACCATAACTCCTAAAGACAATGATCACGATCAATCCATCAATGAGCACTATAAAGATATGTCTACCCCATCCGATGACCAAATCAACATTCATCAAGAGCCACTTTTTAGTGATCTATTTCAAGATGTGTTGACATTATTTGATCCTATTGACATAATCCATGATCCATCGACCAATGATTATATTGAAAATATCTCTACATCACCTTATGAGCTAGAGGAAATATCTCAAAAATTCATTCCAAAGCATGATCAACATGTATCACCAAGGTCTAGCAATGTTCCTTCCCAAGACATATTGACATCCTTTGACCTCATGGTTACAGATATTGAAGGAATCCATAGCTCAACAGTTGATCCAAATCCATTCAAAGAACAAGTGGATATCAAGCCACTTCCTATGCCTAAGGACGATACCCAAGAACCCTTCGTGAGCAATCCACCCTGTGAAATTCACCCATGTCAAGAACTTAATCCAAAGAATTTTGAAAGCAATTCCAAAATTAATCAAGATCAATAATTTGTATCTCCAAGATACTATAATGATCTAATGTGAACTCTTCTATCTATACAAGATGTCACAAATAATGATCATATCCATATAGCACATATTCCTCCATCTACCCACAAGATTCTTTCTTTGGATGGACACATAGATGATATCATTACCAAGAAACAAGAGTCTCCTACTCTTAACATTTGTACACACGACCAAAATATGGAAAATTCTAGAGACACAGCAGAAAAAAATCATGAAGAAGGCTTCTATAGAAGTTGTGCATCAGAAACATCGTATGGACACGTGTCAGAAAAAGAACATGAAGAAGGCTTCTACAAAAGTTGTGAATCAAAACCATCATATGAAAGCATATCAAGAATGAATCCTGAGGAAGAATTTTACAGTGAATCTTTAACATCACTTGAAGAAGCATTAAAATATGATATTTCACAAGATCAAGCTAAATATATCAATCAGGCATTCATCCCACATATGGAGGATTTGATCACTTATAAACTAGGGTCACTTACATTTCTTAGAGCAAGCTATCGCATCAATAAGGAAGTTGTCACTTTTGAAGATCCACCACAGAGCAGAGAAGGATTAGCACCTTGTTTCCAAGGTAAATCATATCCTATCACAAATAAAATGTTTCAACAGATGAATTATCAAGGCAGAGGATTAGGCCTACATGAATAAGGTATCCTAGAACCAATGCAAATTATTGGTAATCCTAAGCATCAAGGCCTTGGTTATTCGACAATCAAGGGATCTCAACATATCAGTAATACTTCCACAAAACTGGGGGTAATTTTATCTCGAGCAAATGTCAACATAGGGAGCATGAAGAATCCTTATGATGAAACCAATGTCAAAACTACGACCCACCATGTCATGAATCTTCATCCACCCATCACCCCATCCACGAATTGGGACCAACGTCAAAAGAAGGTTTTGAATCAAAGCACAAATAATGTTATCAAAGCAAAATAAGCGGAGAAGCATAATGGACAAATCAAATACAAGTGGATACCAAAAAGAACAAAGAAATATTATCCCTATCAAACTCCATTAGTCAAAGAAACTATGGGGCAAAATAAAAAAGGGACAAGTATCCATCAAAGATGTCCACAAAGGAAAAAGCAAGCTTCTCAAGTTACATACAAAGTGTATCAAGCAGTTGGTCCTAATTCCACACACACTTATGTATCCACCCATCATTTCTCATCTTCCCAAGTTTGGAGAGTCAAAGGCTCCAAACTATCAACTAATCCATCTTTTACTCCTAAACACACTCCCTCCATGTCTCCCCACATGACATCGAATTCTCACATTAACCATGTGTTGGCAATGACCCTTCATCATAAGGATTCGAAAGGCACTCTATCACAATATGTGTACAAAGATGAAGTTAACTCCGGTATCAGCAAAGCAAATCAAGAATCTCAAAGGTTGCTTTCAAGTGCACGTATCTTGGCAAAGCAACTTCTTCAAGTAGGATATCGATGGCACATTATGACAAAAGCATCTAAATTAGCACCACCAAGTGGTTCAACATCAGCTTAATAATCTCTCGAAAAAATCCAAAAAAAATAAAATAACAAAAATCTAAATACAAAAAAAATAATAAAAAATAAATTAAAAAAAGGATTGAAAACAATAAAGAAAAAAATCGTCCTCTAGTGAAAACCACTTCGGTGGCACTTTGGACAGGTACCATGATGAAAACTTGGCAAACAGGCATCATGTGTAGAATCAGGCATCTACGTGCGCCAGTTCAAGAGAAAGCATCAATTCACATACATAATAGAGCCAACATTCCATCCATATCGTCCATTCATCCAACCCATGGTTATCTATCTACCTTATCTAGATCTTGATAAAGGTTTGGTAAACTCTTTACACTTGTTTATGGTAAACATCTTGACATGGGTCATTTTCATTGATCCCATCCTACCCAACGTTATCTGAGCCTTGAAGCATTATCCGAATGAGAATCCTCTATTTGAACACCCTTCTCTTATTGCAAGATAATTCATATCCATTCATCCATCCGTCTATCGAAGAATCCACCCATGGTCGTTCAAAAATTGCTAGCAAATATTTGCATCTTGCTTCGAGAATAAATCTTGATATATATCCTGCAACTTATGTGGTGATCCGAACATTGGAAAACATGAAATCAAATTGGTCAAATCATTTATGAGCAAAAGGCCAAGATCCAAATCACTAGCGCATGGCATGTTTTGACAAGACAACATTCCTTATCAAGCTTTATCTTTCATCGAACATCAATCCAACAATTCATATTAGTCGCATCTAATGCGCATGTTAGTGTCACATCAAATCATCAAAAAATATTTGTTCCAAATCAAGCTTCATCAATCTTGATCAATTGAATCCAATCAATTATCACCTTGTTTGACTTAATACACTTAGTTAAACTATCATCTTGTGCATGAGTTTACTCTAGGATAACACAACTTCCTTGGGTTTACAAGTTCATTATCACTTTGTTTGGCTTAACACACTTAGCCAAATTATCAAATCCAAAACTACTTCATTTGAATTGACGTTCACTTAGTCAAACTACCCTCGTGTATGAGTCTACTCTAGGATAACACAACTTCCTAGAGTTTACAAGTGCATTATCACTTTTGTTTGACTTAACACACTTAGTCAAACTATCAATCCATCAATTTGATTGATCAACATTAAGCTTGGTTTTCAACAAAATCCCAAAATAGAGCACTGATATCATCGCATATCCAAATCATTGAAAATCCAAAACATTCAAAAAATCAAAAATCCAAAAACATTGGAAAATCTCATAAAATCCCTTCAGGAACTTCCATCATTGAGTCTTGTCAATCTTCCACCTTTTCCAAACTACGTCATCTCTGAGCTTGAATGTAGGCAAGGTTGATCTTTGATCATCCCCCGAGACATTTAGGTCAGTCCTTTAGGCGTTCGTCGCAATGGAAATCCGTTTGTCCATATTTTTCACATTTTAGGCCAGTCCTTAGGCGTCCATTACAATGGCATCCGTTTTCCCATCTAATTTAGACGTTTGTTGCAATGGCAATCTATTTGTCCATCTAGTTTACATTTTAGGTTAGTCCTTAGGCGTCCGTCGCAATGGCATTCGTTGCAATGGCAATCCGTTTGTCCATCTAGTTTACATTTTAGGTCAGTCCTTAGGCATATGTCACAATGGCATCCGTTTTCCCATCTATTTAGGCATCCATCGCAATGGCAATCCATTTGTCCATCTAGTTTACATTTTAGGTCAGTCCTTTAGGCGTCCGTCGCAATGACATTCTATTTACCCATCTATTTAGGCGTCCTTCACAATGGCAATCCGTTTTCTCATCTATCTCATTAGAAGTCAAGTCAATTTTCATCCAAACTACGTTGTCTCTGAGCTTAAACATAGGCAAGGCCATCCTTGATTGGTCCCTGAGACACAAAATCCAAAAACATTCATAAATCTCGAAAATACCAAAAAAATTGAAAAAGCTGAAAATTAAAACAGCCTCAAAACATTTCAAAAACCAAAAACATCCAAATATTTGCAAAACCAAAAATGGTGCACTTGTCTCATCTCACTTTCACCCACAATAATCATTGTTCCTAATAAAGTATCATCGCTTTCATCCTTTGGTAAGTCAGTTAGAAGGAAGTCTAGTAGGTTAAAAGTGAATGCTCAATCGTCAAAGTCTGAAGTCTAGATCAATGAGTCAGCAAGTTGGTCAACTCAAAGTATATATAGCTTATCATCCAGTCCAATCTCATCAAAACCCTAGTCACAAGATGTCCTAGGAATACGACCTTCCTGCGATGGACATCAACATCAGGTAATCCCCTAGTTTAGCCTTGGCTAGCGGTACGAAGAACATTAGCTTGCTTATTTACTTTATCTTGGTCTTGTTTATACTTATCTTATTTTGTGCTCATTCCAAAGACCTCTCAATGATGCCTAAACAAAATAGGTTCAGAGAGAAAGGAATGGTGCAATGATCATTATCTTTTTATCTGTTGTGCTTGTTGGATATTCTTGTAAAATAACTTCATCATGCATGCTTCGTTTTGTTTGTAGGGAGGATGTTATAGATGTCTTTTTGACCACATAAGAAGACTTTCCTTTTTTTTTTTGGCCCAAGATGTTTAGAATATTTGAACTGCATTCCAAATAAGGTTTCGTTTGTCAAGTGTGAACAAGAGTACTCTTATCTGATTGTTGAGTCAAAGTCCATCACACTAGTCGCAACGCCATCCTGGTTCTTAATACGTTGATGCAAGGGGAAAAATGTAGACACGTACAATAGACATCATGCATCCAATTCCTCTATTAATCAATTAAAACAATTTATTGATTAATTCCCTAAGCTTCATCGTATTTAATTAAATAAATGAAATTATTTAATTAAGTCCTTAAGTTCTTCCCAATTGATTCAATAAATCAAAATGATTTAAATCAAATATCAAACTCCTAAAATCCTCCAAGTCAATTAATCTTGATTAATTAACCTCTAAACATAATCACCCATTCTCTAGCTTTTGTCTCAACTTGATTCAAATCTAAACTCTTAACTAACCCACCCAGTTGCACCAATAAATCATTTCTCTGATTTATTAATTCTTCTAATTACTTTCAAAAGGGCATCAAGATGGAATATTCTATCAATTTGAATCTTCCCTCCAAAGGACTTGTCCCTTCCAACAAATCATTAAATGCTCTTACACATGCTCTTACATGTTTCTTGCGCAAGTCAAACTTGGCATTTAATTCACCTTTCATTCCCCTTAAACATGTCAATTCATCCAAATTCAAATTTGAAATTGCCACATTTGCCAAAACTTGCACATTCCTCATCCTCTCAAATCTTGACAAGTGGTATATTGTCATTAGCTTATGAATGATCCCACATTCATCAAAATCTCTCAATCTCCTAACCTTGAATCTATAAAAGCAAGGATTTGAGAACAACACATTTTTTTATGCAAAGTTATTCTCTACATGTGAGAACTAATTTCTCTTTTCATCACAACATTTTATCTTTATCACATGCTTATTAGGGGGTGGGAAAGGGATTTCTTTCCGCATTTCAAGAGGCACCACTCCCACTATGGAATGGATTTTGGTCATGTTTTCATATGCTTTTATTTAGATGTCTTTGTGCTATTTGTCTAGTTTACATATTTTAAATATGGTTGAATATTTCTGATAGGGAGGTTGGAGGAATCAATCTATGATTCTGCTCCAGGTCTTACTTCAAAAAATTCTATGGTGTCTCACTCCACCACCTTAACCTATAGGACCTATTTCAAGATTAGGTTCCCCTAGTTCTCCTTACCAACCCATCTACCATCTCAACTCTTCCTACCAAGTTAACCTTGGTGCAAACTTGCAATTCTATCCTTAGCCCTTCGTCTACCCTAAAGGCTACCATCCTCCAATTTATTGAATTTGACTTTGTAGAGGTGAAGAGGTTATTTCATAGGCTTCATTCCATCCTAGCAAGGTATTTAGGGATCCACCTAGCTTCATTCCCTAGTCACTTTCACCAAACTCTCATTTTTAGGCCTAAAACCTAGGGTTTCTTCTTTGAGAGAGCAGGTTTTTCCACAAGGTTCCTCCAAATAACCCCCAAATTTTTCTTGGCATTCCTGGTCCTTATGTCCACCACTCAAATATTATTGGAGCCTTGGGCCTCAACTGGCCATACAAAGCTCTAACTTGGAAGTGGACTAAACTAGGCCTTTTGTTTGAGCCTTTTCCTGACCACACAACAGACTGTCAAGACTTTCCCTCACCAGATGGACCGGTGGAGTCTCCTCCTTGTTACTATAGCTTTGCAAGCCTCACATCACCCCTCTCCAAAAGGAAAATTGAACCAACCTAACACCTCTGCAATGTTTAGTGCTTAGCACTTTGGTCTTCCCTAGTCGGACACTTCTTGGCTCGCCTACGAGAAGACTTCCATGGTGCTTACTGAACTATCAAGACCTCCTAACCCTATAGTATGTATAGGCATGGAGTCTAGTCACAATTCCCAAGGGGCCATATGTTATGTATAGTGGGAATGTGACCTAAACCTCCATTCTTCTCAACTATCTGTCAGATCGAAATTTGAAGAAAACAAACTAACAACAAACAACGCTTGGAAATTGAATCAAACTAACAATTTAGTGACACACAAAGCTTGAAGGAAAACTCCTATACATCCTACACTAACTACAATATCACATTCAATCCATTAAGACAACACTTGAATCCAAAAATCAGGAAATTACACAAACTTATCACTATGTTTTCTTGAATTCAATAATGTCAAACATTTCAAATGCTTCCCATAAACTCAAATGCTTCCAACCCTGCTTTCAGGTCGAGGCACCCCATAAATAGGTCAGCAAAAATAGTTATTCATTCCCATGGTCGAGTGTAGCTCCAACCATATTATGGAAAAGTTCCAAAAATGGAACATTTTGCAACTACTTGCCACTTCCTAGAAACCTAAGCAAAGGAGTTCCAAAACTCATGAAGCTTTCCCAAACATTAGTCTAATGAGCAAGACATGTTCCTAAGCTACCTCATCTACTCAATGGTGAACATGACCTTCTTTGAAACATACCAAAAATCCTAAGCTATCTCATCTACTCAATGGTCAACATGACCTTCATTGAAACATACCAAAAATGCAAACCTAGATGAGATTGCTTAGTGTTTCCTAGTGTTCCTAGACAACCTGTGGGTGCTCCTACACCAATTTCATAGGAATGCTGAATCTTCTTGTTTTAAACTGACTAAAAATCTAATGGTGGTCATTGTTTGAAGCAATTTTGCAGATTTTGGCATCCACAGGAGGGTAGTTAGATTTTAGTCTGAGCTTTCAAATTTAGATTAAGTTTCTTTGATGACTAATGTGACAGTTTAAATATTAGATTTCCTATGCTCAATAGTTTCTAAAAAACTAACGTGCTTTGTCTACACTACCGCATTTTATTTATGCTTCCCCATTTTGTTCATGCCATAATATTGACTCTTTCAAAAATCGAACATACTTTGGATGTTGGAGGAGGTTGTAGAATTTGACTTTACATTTGCTAATTAAATAACTTGAAAATTTCTAAGTCTTTTAAATGAAACCATTAGGTTCTTATTCTCCAATCACAACAATCCCTGAGACCAAGTTGCTTTAAAGCATTTTTTTAACAGTTTATCTATCTTTTTTATGTTTGTACGTGGTTTATACGTATCTACTAGGGAGGTTGCAACTACTGCAAAAAAAGGAAGTGACACCTATCAAGAGCATCTACGTGCTACACTAGTATTTTGATCTTAGATCTAGATACAATGGTGGGGTTGGTAGCAGAGGGTCTAAAGCGATCACAACTGATCTAGTTAGAGTACCTGTAAGCATCAGTCTGAATGTGTACTTACACTCACCTAGCATCCACACTGAGGACATCCTTGGAGTGTCCTACGAAGCTTAAGGAGATCCCGAAGTTGCAACTCACTGTCCCACGACCCCAAAAAAGCAACCTGCCCATCATACGAGATCACCACACCCTGGGCGAAGTGAGAGTGACCCATGAGGTGTTGCTTGGGCATGCCATAGGTCCTATCTTTGGTTAGCTGCCATAGTAGGATATACTTGCTATGTGACTGTCGAAAAAATCATATCATTTAGAAGTCATTTTCAATCTTTTTTCCAACCTGTTACTTTGCTAGGTGCATCGCTGTGAAGGATCACTTCAAAATTACTAATCACAAAATTAAAGCCACATTTTTGGAAGGAGGTAATTACCTCAACCGCTAAATCTGAATGAATTTATCTCAGTTATGCATTTTCTTATTTGATATGCAAGTGCAGTACATTACATGATGATCTGACTAGAGGTAATCGGTGCGATCACTAAATAAATCTTCAAAATTTGTTTGATTTAATATACTCTCGACAATAAATCTTCAAAATTTGTTTGATTTAATATACTCTCAAATTTTATCATTGATTATTTTCCAAGTTCTGGGTATATCAATTGGAGCATCATAAAATCTGTCATTGTTCGCTGGTTCTCTACCTACCTAGTGACATCGGCCCCTTGCTGTTTTTTTGTCTTTTTTATCGTCATCTCTCATCATTTTTCATCTGAAATAAAGCACAGAGGTCTCAGGGCGGGCTGTATACATTAATTAATGCTTTCTCCCAACACCTGGAGTGAAATCTGCTAGAGCGCCATTTAAGATTAATGTGAGCTGAAGTCAAGATGGAACATCAACTTTTTCAATAAATGTGTTGAACAAAATTATTGCCTATTCACATACTTCTAGACCTTGGATTCATATGTGTTTGATATGTGTTTAATAGCATTGAATGAGAAAAAAAAAAGATTAGGTACGAGAGGTAGTCATTGGATTTGAAAGGTAAAGGCAGAAGTAGACCACCATCTATTAAAGTTGCATGCTTATTGGTCAATTTCGAACATGCATTAAAAATGTGATTTCTTTCTGCTAATAAAACTGACAATTACTATCAGGCATTAAAATCTTCTATTTAAACTCTGTATTTTATACATTAATATTGATGTCATAGCTTCTTTTTTCTTCACCCTTATGTGCTTGTTTCTTATTTTGGTGATTGTGAGTTGGCACTTCTTTTACAAGTCAATTGTAATCTTATAGCATTTTAGCTGATTGTAAAGTATAGGGCTTAATTTGCATTTGGTGTAAAATATTAAAAAGCTTTTGAGGGTAAAACGAGTTGTCCATGATAAATATTTTCTTTAGCATCCTTTTTTCTTGTTCAAACACGAGCCATCCATGTTAGATGCATGTGCATTACACCATATTAGTGACAGTTACTACTTAAGTCTTGTAGCCCATTCACTTAGATGTCGATTTCCAACAATCCATCATAGAAAGGACCACCATTGCAATATTTTTCTTCTAATGCTAATATGGTAATACTATAAAGAGCATAAACTATGTTAAAATATGATTGGCACAACATACATGAGTGATAGAATCCTTGCAATTTCAACATTTGACATAGTGACAGTTCCCCTAGTGTGCATTGAAGGAGTTCTCTTCATTGGTTTTCGAAATCTGAAGCTAGATATTTTCGTCGAATAAATCTGGAGCATTTATTAATTTATGTGGATTTTTTAATTCATGCCTTATTATATCTTTGTTGGTTGAAGGTAAAATCTTTATTGGCTTTTTTGCAGGCTAAGAATCAAAATGTTATCATTCACCTAGATATGTTGGGCATTTAAATGACACAATTTGGCCACTGTCCTTTACATCTAAAAAGGGGAAAAATCATTTTCTATTTTGATTTAAATAAGGTTGTTGATCTATGATTGATTTTGTCGCTAACTTAAAGTTGTTGGGTGCAGATTGCTAAGGTGGAGTCTATCGATTAACGTTGATCAATTCTTTAGGCTTAACTATAAATTTGATCTACTTCTCATCAAGACGGATAAAGCCAGATAGATTTGAGTTGAAGAAGATCGAGCATTGAACTTGAACTTAGCAAAATCATTTTTAAGTGCGAATTGTAATAACCTAGGGGCTTCAATTCCTACTTTTGTTTTCTATTTTAGGCCAACTCACTTCATCTTTTGGTTTTAAAATTAACCCTCAGATCAAGCTTTGTTAATGTTGGATTAAAATTGAATCTAGAAACTCACTAGAATTTGGATTTTGGGTTAAAATTGAACAAGAAACTTCACACTTGGATTTGTGGTGCTTAAAATGAACTCAACATTTCCTTGGGGTTTAAAACGAACTTGTGCTTTCATTGTTTTGTAATATTTTTGCAATTAACGTAAATTTAATGTGTATGCACTTCTCTCACACTTCACAACAATATTGAGAACCAAAAGCATTTTAGTGACATTGATTGTCTAAAAGATTGCCTCCACATTTCGATTTGGATTTAAAATTGAACGAATCTTGCAAGTGTGAGTGGAACATATTGTGTGTGTTCTCTCTTTATTTCTCAACAAAGATCGATCGAACTACATATATGTTTTATCTCTTTTGTTTATCTTAGAGGGCCTGATGGTGGGAAAAATTAATCACCCCAGGGAACAACCCAATCGGTAACACGCTAAAGCCAAGTGACTCCTAACCAGTATATAAGTGTGGATGCTGGAAGAAAGTTCGAGAATCATGAGGATTATTCCGACGAGAAGGGAAACAATGGTCTCTCACCACATGGATGGTCCCCCACAAACATAATGCCAATATTAAAACCCCTCGTTTAGCAAAGGCCAAAATACTTTCTATTTGTTGGTTGAAAAGGTCATGTCCTTTGAAGCCGCCTCACGTAGCATGTGATTTTTTTGTAGAGATGAAAAGTATGCCATGGGAGATTCATGGGTACTGATGCTTGGTTGAATCAAGAAGCAAGTGCACTATAAGGGGGAACCGATGTGGTCAAGCATCTAATCATCCACACTGAATATGCGCAGTTGGATTTATCCAAGTGGGAACCCAACAACTATTGTCTTTCCATCCTAGGATTATGCATATTCTTGGAATCAAAACACTTTGCTTGGATCCAAAACATTGGAAAAATAGACATTCAACATGATCATCAAATTTCAAACCCTTTAGGGAAGAAATTACCGTTGACAAATTCAAGTACTCATGCTTGTCCTAGGGATTTCATCCTTAGAGGCATCTAAGTATTTGGACTTAATCAAAATTTTCTCTCTTGAAAGTCAACCTAGGAAACTATGCCCTTAAATCCTTGATTTCCACATAATAGACTTTGTGGGATGAAAAGGAATTGATACATAGACATTCGGTTTGAAAAAATAATCAAGAAGTGGATTTCGTAAAGCAATTCATTAATCAAGACTAACTCCAATTGAACCCCACACATGTGCTTGGTATCTTTTGGTCATATGATTTTCCATGCAAACATTGGTCTTTTGGTTTGAACTACTCTTAGGGAAAAGCATGCTCTTCACTACCTTGGTTATGTAAACAAAGTCCTCTTAGGTCCATCTAGAATCAAATCAACCCCTTCATCCATCCAAAAATTTATCAAATCCCATTTCACCAACAACTTTTGGAACCTTGGAAAAATCACTTATGCTAGAATTTTAAGAAAAAACAAAAAAATCTTGTTTGGTTAGGTATGTGTGGATGAATCCTTCCCCACATATTTGATCAAATTATCAAATCCTTGTGAACAAGTTCACCTCTTGATAAAATCCAACATCTTGAGGTCTAGGCGTTCATTATCTTGTTTGACTAGGGTGTCTTGCTGAATCTTTATTTACACCTTTAGTCAAATTATCCTCTTGTGTACGAGTTCACTCTAGGAAAACACAACCTCCTAGAGTTTACATGTTCATTAGCCAAATCAATCAAATCAAAATCAAATCCTAAAGTCTAGTATTCCTCCAAAGTTCCTAAAAGTTCAAACACCCATATCACCCACCCTTTCATCTCCCATCTCATCATTGGTCCTAAACACCAAGTTAGAGGTTCACTTTTGCAACAAGGTCAAAACACAAGAAGAACATGGACCACCTTTCCCGATGGTAGATTTAAATCAAAATCAAAACTTAAAAATCTATCAACGAAACAATGAAGGCATGAGTCTTCCAAACAACATTATACCACCAAATCCATACATGCCAAATGTGACTATACCAAATCCAAGCTTGCCAAACATAAACATATCAAATCCATACTTGGTAAACTTTGGGATGAATATGTTTGCAAATCAAACCAATGTTGTTCAAAATCCCAGTAGTATATTGACAACTCCATGTATTGATCCAAGTCAAGATAACCCCATGCAAAATCAAGGTTACCTAAATCAAGGCATTATGATTCCCAACAACAACAATCTTCAATTTCAACCTATAATGCCAAATCTAAACATCATACTAGATCAAAAAATTGTTCAATATCAATCCATCCATGATTCCATTCCAATTATTCTTGGTCAACAACCAAGTGAACGATGTCAAGAATGTCAACATCAAATCTTGAAAAAAAAAATTGCTACACTCAAAAAAAAATAATCATTGATTCATATCACCAAGAGACATCTCCACCTCAAAATCAATGCACTCTTCCATTGGTTGAACCATGTCGTCAAAGCATTGAGTTGTCTCCCCAACCACATCAACAACAATATCTCCAATGCCAAGAGGTTGGATATCAAGGTCAACAATATCAACAACAAACCCAATCACCCCAACTACCCATCAATGAGCACCTTGAAGATGTTTCCATCTCCTCTAGTGATGAAATTATCATATATCAAGAGTCACTTTTCAATCATGATCAAAACCCACCAATGATGCCGAACAATGATCCAATTCAAGAAACGTCAACATCATTTGATCTTATGGTTGAAAACATTGACAATCTCTCCACCATAACTGTTGAGGACAATGATCAAAATCTATCCATCGATGAGCACCTTAAAGATGTTTCCACCTCATCCAATGATCAACTCAACATACATCAAGAGTCACTTTTTTATCATGATAAATCCCCCTCAACAATATCCAACAATGATCTATTCAAAGGAGCGTTAACATTATTTGATCCTATAATTGGTGATCCTTCCACCAATGATCATGTTGAAAATGTCTCTACATCACCTAATGAGTTAGAGGACCTATCTCAAGATTTTACCCCAAATCATGATCAACATCTTTCACCAAAGTCTAGAAATGGTCCTTTCCAAGACATATTGACATCGTTCGACCTCATGGTTACATACATTGAAGAAATCCTCAACTCAACATTTGATCCAAGTCCACTCAAAGATCGAGAGGGTATTGAGCCACTTCCCATTCCTAATGAAGACATCCAAGAACCCTTTATAAGCAATCCATCCTTTGAAATTGACCCATGTCAAGAACTTGATCCAAAGCATGTCAAAAGCAATTCAAAAATTAATCAAGATCAATAATTTGTATCTCCAAGATAATACAATGATCTAATGGACCCTCTCCTATCTATACAATATGTCACAAATGATGATCATATCCATATGGCACATACGCCTCCATCTACCCATGAGATGCTTTCTTTCGATGGACACATAGAGGATCTTCATGCAAAACAAGAGACATATACTCTTGATATCATTACCAAGGAACAAGAGTCTCCTACTCTTAACATTTGTACACATGATCAAGGTACAAAAAAATCTAGAGACATACCAAAAGTGGATCATGAAGAAGGATTCTATAGGAATGGTGAATCAAAAAAAGCTTGTGAAGACATATCAGAAATAGATCATGAAGAAGGCTCCTACATAAGTCATGAATCAAAAATATCTTGTGAAATGAATCATGAGGAAGACTTTTATTTGGACAGTGAATCACCAACACCTCTTGAAGAAGCATTACAGTCTGATATCTCAAAATATCAATCCAAAGAGATCAATTAGGAATTTATCCCACATATGGAGGATCCTATCAAAGAAGGATTAGCACCCTGCTTCCAAGATAAATCATATCCTATTTGAAATAAAAAAATTCAGCAGATGAATTATCAAGGCAGAGGATTAGGCCTACATGAACAAGGTATCCTAGAACCAATGTAGATTACTGGCAATCCTAAGTATCAAGGTCTTGCTTATGTGAAAATTAAGGGATCTAAACATATCAGTGATACCTCTATAAAACTAAGGGCCACTTCATCTCAAGAAAACATTAACATAGGGAGCATGAAGAATCCTTATGATGAAACCAATGCCAATGCTACAACCAGCCACGTCACGAATCTCCATCCACCCATCACCCCATGTACAAATTGGGACCAACAACAAAAGAAAGATTTGAATCAAAGCATGAAAAATGTTATCAAGGAAAAAGAAGCAGAGAAGCATAATGGACAAATAAAATACAAGTTAATACCAAAAAGTACAAAGAAATATTATCCCTATCAAACTCCATCAGTCAAAGAAACTATGGGGAAAAATAAAAAAGGGAAAAGTACCCATCAAAGATGTTCACAAAAGGAAATGTAGGCTTCTCAAGAAATGTACAAATTATATCAAGTTATTGGTCCTAATTCCACACACACTTCTATATCCACCCATCATTGCTCATCCTCCCAAGTTTGGAGAGTCAAAGGTTCCAAACTATCAACCAATCCATCTTTTATTCCTAAGAACACTCCATCCATACCTCCATGCATGATATCCAATTCTCACATTGACCATGTGTTGGAAATGACCCTTCATCATAAGGATTCAGAAGGCACTCTATTGCGATGTGCACACAAAGATAGAGTTAACTCCGGTATCAGCAAAGCAAATTAGGAATCTCAAAAGTTGCATGAAAGAGCACGTATCTTGGTAAAGAAAATTCTTCAAGGAAGATATCAGTGGCACATTATGACAGAGGCATCTACCTCGGCACCACCAAGTGGTTCAACATGAGCTTAAAATCTTTCAGCAAAAATTCCAAAAAAATATAAAAAATATTAAAATCCAAAAAAATTAGAAAAAGGATTGAAAACAATAAACAAAAAAATTGTGCTCTAGTGAAAACCACTTCGGTGGTGCTTTGGACAGATACCATGATGAAAACCTGGAAAATAGGCATCATGTGTAGAATCAAGCATCTACATGTGCCACTTCAAAGGAAGCATCTCATCTCGTCAATAATAAAGCCAACATTCCCTCCATCTTATCCATAATAAATCCATTCATCGATGAACCATTTATCCAATCCATTTTCATATATTTACATCTATCTACCTTATCTTGATCTTGATAAAAGTTTGGTGCACACTTTGCACTTGTTTATGGTAAATGTCTTGACATGGGTCATTTTCTTTCATCCTATCCTACCCAACGTTGTTTGAGCCATGAAGCATTATCCAAATGAGCATCCTCTATTTGAACATCTTATCTTATTGCAAGATAATCATTGGCATCCTTTGCATTCTTACCATATCTATCCATCCATACACCTATCTGAGCATCGATCCATGGCATTCCATATATTGCTAGACATTAGGGGCAGATATTTACATCTTGCTTCGGGAATAAATCTTGATCTATATCCTCGAACTAATGTGGTGATCCGAACGTTGGCAAACGTGAAATCGAATTAGTCAAAGCGTTTGTGAGCCAAAATCCAAATCACTAGCCCATGGCATATTTTGACAAGACAATGTTCCTTATCAAGCTTTATCTTTCATCAAACATCAATCCAAACAATCCATATCAGTTGCATCTAATGTATACTTCAACGTCACATCAAGTCATCAAAACAATTTTGTTCCAAATCAAGCTTCAAAATCTTGATTAGTCAAAATCCAATCAATCCATCATCATCATGGGATATCCTTCCCCATCCTTGTCTTTCTTAACACTATCCTTGCATTGTTGTGTATCCTCAACAATGTTATCATAATAAATTCATCATCATCCTCGGGTTGCTTAGACACAATCCTTGCATTGTTGTGTATCTTTAACAATGTTATCATCATCAATCCTTGCATTGTTGTGTATCTTTAACAATGTTATCATCATCAATCCATCTATTTGATCAATCAATCCTAGCTCAGTTTTCAAAAAAATCCAAAAATAGAGCACTGATATCATCATATCCATATCCAAATCATCAAAATCATGTGAAAATCCAAAAACATCCAAATCATATAAAAATCTAAAACATGTCAAAAATATAAAAAAAATCAAAAATAGAGTCATCTTACCGAACTACGTCATATCTCTAAGCTTGAACATAGGCAAGGTTGATCTATGGTCATCCCCTAAGACATTTCAGGTCAGTCCTTTAGACATCTGTCACAATGGCATGGCAATCCATTTACCCATCTATCTCATTAGTAATCAAGTCTTTTGTCATCCAAACTACGTCGTCTCAAAGCTTAAATGTAGGCAAGGCTAATCTTTGATAGGCCCCCAAGACACAAAATCCAAAAACATTCGTAAAATCTCATAAAAATAAAAATAAAAAAACATTGCAAAATTTAAAAATCACAACATTTGTAAAATATCAAAATCCCAAAAATAGCCTCAAAACATTTCAAAAACACCAAAAAAGTCCAAATATTAAAAAAACCCAAAATGGTGCATCCATCTCATCTCGCTTTCGCCCACAATAATCATCATTCATAATAAATCAATCATCATCTTCATCCTTTGGTAAGTCAGTCAAAAGCAAGTCTAGTAAGTTCAAAAGTGAACACCTAATCGTCAAAGTCTCAAGTCTAGGTCAGTAAGTCAACAAGTTGGTCAAATCTCGATATCAATAGCTTATCATCCAATCAATCCCATAATCACTTGATCACAACATTTCCTAGGATGCATCCTTCCCACGATGGATATCAACATCAAGCATCCCCGTAGTTTAGTCTTGGCTAGTGGTACGAAGAACATTAGCTTGTTTGTTTACTTTATTTTGGTCTTTTTGACTTATCTTATTTTGCGCTCATTCCAAGGACCTCTCAATGATGTCTAATTAAAAGGTTTAGAGAGAAAGGAATGGGGCAACCATCATTATCTTTTTATCTGTTGTTCTTGTTGGATATCCTTGTAAAATAACTGCATCATGCATGCTTTGTTTTGTTTTTAGGGAGGATGTTTTAGGTGTTTTGTTGACCACATAAGAAGGCTTTCCTTTTTATGTTTTGGTCCAAGATGTCTAGAATATCTGAACTGCATTCTGAATAAGGTTCTGTATGTCAAGTGTGAACAAGGGTACTCCTATCTGATTGTTGAGTCAAAGTCCATCACACTAGGTGCAACGCCATCCTTGTTCTTTATACCTTGATGCATCATACCTATGTGTGTTATCAAACATAAGGAAAGTTATGCTCTTTATCTCTCCCATCCTTGGATAAGAAATACATCATCATCATTCATCATCATATCTAATGGACTTGTTGGACTTCTACATCTTCTTGGATTTAAGGGTTGATCCCTCTCATTCTTCTACCCTCTTTCACGCTAACATAAGTATCATTTCATCAATGCATCCACCTTGTACCCACAATCTCATCCTGCATAATCATGTCATATCATCATAGGAAAATATCATCCATCTCATCCATCCCACATACATTGTATAATCATTTAATTTGTTTAAAATAATATATTTTTTTTATTCTAAGTGTCTTAAAAACATCTCATTTACATCATACATTGTATAATCATTTAAGTTGTTTAAAATAATATATTTTTTTTATTCTAAGCATCTTAAAAACATCTCATTTACATCATCATTATCATATAGATCTGTTAGTCTAACTATCCATACATCCATTTTGAACCTCTCTGTCATGAGATCGACCCTCAAATTGAACTTCTCGCTCAATCTCTCGAGGGGGCAATGTACCAATGTACTTCTTTTCGCTGGGGCATCCAAAAAATAAGAATTTTTTTTTAGTTTCGATGTCAGCGGAATCATTCTTTGAACCAATGCAACCAGTACATTGCTTCAAAGAGGGTAAAAATGTACACATGCAAAATTGACATCATGCATTCCTCATATTTTCATATTCGCCCATCAGTTAAATAAATCAAGTTTATTTAATTAATCTCCTAAGTTATCTCTTTAATTAAATAAATCAAGTTTATTTAATTAATCTCCTAAAGTCATCCATTTAATTTAAATAAATTCATCTTTATTTGATTTGACACTAACATCATCATCTTTGATTAAATAAAAAAAATCTTTATTTAATTAAATCTAAAATCATTTTCTTCTCATTTTTTATTTATTTTAATCCTAAAATCTAAGTCAAAAGTCAAAATCACCTAATCTCCTATTAAATTAATCAAATCCTAATTAATTTAATACTAATCCTCTTTTCTCTAAATTTTGCAACTTGAGCACATAAATCAATTTAATTGATTTATTAATTCCCCATTTTCATTCAAACTTGGCAGCTGATGGAGCTTATAAAATTCTGAAGAATTTTCTCTTTGCTTCCATGGATCAAGTATCCACCTTAAACCCTTGTCCCCATGAGTGAGTAGGGTTTTAGTTGCAAGTGCTTGCAAGTGTTATATATTGAAGTTGAATTTTCCCTTCGGTGATCCGAGTTCTTAAGTCATCCCTTTAGCCATCAGGCATATCGATTTACCGGCCCCACTAACCCAACGCACTGGTTGTTAATTTTCTCATCGGTTATAGCCCTTTTTCCTAAGTCAGGTTTTAAAAATTGAACAAGATGACTTAAGCTTAAGTCATCTAACCCTGGTGGTCATATCATCCTTGGCAAGGCCATGTCTTGTCCATTAAATGCAAACATTGTGCGAGATGCAGGTTTTGAGATTCGAGGATTCAGGATCAAATCCGAACCGTACCCTGCCAGCTTGCAGGAGCTAGGTGATGGTGTGACAAATGCAGCGAGGGTGATGAAGGAAGGATGCATGTCCAAGTACTATGTCGGGCCTACTTCCTACTACCGCCCTCATGGCTTGATACTCTCAATGGGTGGCTGTGATTAAGCTATGGGAACGATCTTCACTGTTCCCCGCATGCTCGTTGAGTAGATTTGCAAGATGGTTATGACTAGCAAGATTAGTGAGATCTCAACATTTGTCCTTGCCTACCTAGCTTGTGGGGTCCCACACTGCAAAAGTGTCATCCTACATGGGCGAATATGGTTCGTTGTGGACATCTCGGTGAGGTACCATTAGAAAGCAAAGGTGGTCAAGTAAAGGATAGCAGTTGGATCATCCACCAAGGCATATGATTGACGGTTAGCATTCAAAATTGAAAAAATGCCATGTGATGGATGTTTTACTCTATGTAAGCTTGGTTGCATTAATGGCTAACGTCCTACAGAATGATTGAGTTGATCTTAACTCGTGCGGAGATGCAAGTGCTAGTAATCATGGGGAGTGGATTGTAGGTTTTCATGCATTTGAGAGTTAAGTGGTGGTGTTGCGCATGCCACGAATTGGTCTATCTATGTGTGTCCCGATTAAATACTGGTAACTAGTATTATCACTTTGAGCAATAAATAGAAGTGATATGTTGTTGTTTTCACTATAACAACTGAATTGCGAGTATTTCAAGTTATCCTTTATAATCAGGGGATTGAGCATACTACATTCTCTAGTCAAAATAAGTAAGCCATCTGAGCTAATGAAGAGGGCCACTCGGTGCAACAAGAGGTCATAGTTGCAAGATTTGGACACATAGGAATTCGATGAAAAAAGAAAGCAACCAGTGCAATCTACTGCTAGAAATAAGGAGAAAGTGAGATATGGGGATGGCTCATACGGGCACCAACACTCACCTATAGATCTTATGTGTAGTGCTTCAGACAGTGAATCTAAAACTAACTCCGACTATGTTGGGTACCTCAAAATTCTGTGTCGGGGTATGCTCCTTGGTCAGGAGCCCATATATGTTCCGCCATTGGCAGTTAGAACCCCAAGCGGGTGAGCTGGCACTATACTGCACCTAGAAAAGGAGGATGAACCTGAGGTCTCTTCTCCTCCACTAGCGATTACTTGGAGTGGATGGGTGTACCATGATTGGGATGTTGGAAAGGGCGATGTGACAAGTAAATGAATGGTTGTTGGTGCTGTGGTATTTTATGTTTTGTTTTGATAATATGTGCTGGGGTGGTGGTCTCATTTTAGACGCCCGTGGCAATTTTTTGGCACTGAATGTTGATGGTTTCCCCACGTGGCATTATGGATATTGGGTTTGTTGCAGTGTGGTTGGTGATGAGTGGGTTTTGGTGGCTTCTATAGTTCTTTTTTGATAATAGTTGCAATTTTGATTTCTCTCATCTCGCATCTCGCATCATTTTCTTGCTACACAAAGAAAATAGAGTTGAAATGATGCATGAAATGATTTTTGTAATGAAATTGAATTTGAGGCCTGAAGCTTGTTTGACTCCGTTAACTTGTAAAAGGGAAATCAGGGCTCATTTTGAAAGATAATTTTGTTTGGTCAAGTTTAGATCAGCTGTAAAAGAGAACTTCATGATAGGAATAGAATAGTTTGTCCGTTTTGAGATTTTTTGGGAAACACATACATGGTGTCTTAAACTATATACAAATTTGATTGATAAATACAAATGAAAGCGTAGTTTTGATGCATTTTCTCTCCCGTATGGATTCGATTAAATCATGAATGAAATTGTTGATAATGGTTTCATATCCTTTTGAACATTGCTTCAAATTCATGTCTCTAGTTTGGCTTTGATTCAGTTAATCAATTAGATACTCAAATGGAGTTATAGGTTTATGACTAATTACAAGGGATTTGATAAGTAGTTGTGCATTAGAAATTGTGAGCTCCTTAATGCAAAGATGTTATGTGGGTAGTCCACTCTATTAAGATTTAAGGTCATTTATGTATCACTGGTCATTGTATGTATGAATTCATCGCCCAATGGACAGGGCACTAATCTATTTTCTTTAAAGATTCACCTAATGGGCTAATGAAATTGTTGAAGTTTGACCAACCCAAGGGATAGAATTTGAATTCATTTCATATTTCTTTAATTTGACATAAATCTTGTTTTAATTGTCATGCAGGTAGTATTTTTCTTGAATGGTAGAAGGTTGACTTGAAACGAGCAATTTTCCTAGTTATCTTTGCTTTAATAACCTATCTAGTAGAGTAATATATGAGTATGATGTGTTCAATAAAATATTACACAAATGAACACTTGTAGGAACACCCTCCTAGGTCCCGGGTGATCCCATAAAGCTGGTTTACAATTTCTAGGAGATTCTAATTTTTGTTGAAATCACATA
Organism: Sequoiadendron giganteum; assembly: GCA_007115665.2. NCBI lineage: Eukaryota > Viridiplantae > Streptophyta > Pinopsida > Cupressales > Cupressaceae > Sequoiadendron > Sequoiadendron giganteum. The sequence goes on along the minus strand of CM021105.1, from coordinate 44,219,732 downwards.
TGTTTAGAAAATATACTAATTTAAGCCTTAGAAAGTTCCATTTTAAGGATTTCAATTGAAAAGGGTATGATCAAACCACCTTAGATCAAAACCCCTTGGATAGAACCCCACTAGTTTTAAACCATACCTATAATGGAGTCTCTCTTACACCTACCAAAAATGCTGATAAAATATCACTTTTGATTTACCTTTTGGGGAATCAAATGAATTAATTTAAAATTTATAGAGAATGATCATAGTAGTCCTCAAAACGAGCTATCCAATGAATATAATTTTAATATGTTTTGGTTTTATTATGTATGTGTTTTTTTAGTTTTATTAAACATAGGTTTTTCACCGAAAATTAAGCTCTTTATTTTGCACATGTGGAAAAATAGCATATTATTAAAATAAAATTTAAAAAAATACGTTCAGGCTGGGTATTGATGTCCTTGATCCATTGAAAAAATTAAAATTGAATTTTGATACATACAAAAAAAGTTATGTTGTATACAGTCTGCCTATGTTTAAATTGTAATTGTTTTGACTTCGAAACTTGATTAAGGAAAAAATATTCAATAAAACAATATGAAACCAAATGAAAGTGCTAGATATCATAGTTACAAATCTAAATTCAAAAAAATTAGAATTTTATCCTTCATACAAAAAAATTTATGTTGTATACGGTGGACGTCACTCCTTGAAAATGTTTTTTTTTTAAAGATAGTTTTTGAACGAGATGGAAAAATAAGTGCAATATGATTCCAAAAATTTTGAAAAAAATATATTTAGAATGCATAGAAAAAACATGACAAATCACTAGTTTGCATCATCTTCAAATTCCACTTGGTTTAGCCGCTATAGGAGCCCGAAAGTGAAGATTTAGTTCAAAAAATTTAGTTTACTGTCCAGTTTGCCCAAAAATTCTAAACCAGTATTGTGCGATCACTCTCCCACAGAGCCCAAAGTGTAGAAGATCTCTTTCTATGAATAGATCTTGATAGTTGGCCAGTCATTTTAGGAGGTTTGAGTATAGGAATTGGCTACTCCTTAGAATTCCCCTCAAGTGCACTGGAAAAAACAACCAACAGAATGGCGACTCCGCAGGGGAAAATTTGAGAAAACTCTCATTGAAGAATCTAGAAACAAAGTCATATCATTTACATTGAGTCATATTATTTTCCATTCTGAATTTGGTTCAAATATTGAAGTTCTTGAACTTGGTGAAGTTTTATTGCAACTAAGATCAAAGGATATGAGTGTGACTCCACTATTGGAGAAGACCCATATTGAGATTTACTCTTGAAGACTATTCCTCTGTGAAAGGAGGTAGCGACTTTGTGTAAAGAACCAGTTGAATTATGTAGAAGGTTTTCGTATTTTCAGAGTTTGCAATCAGGAAGACAAATTAACGGCTGCTACAAAATCTCCAGGTATTCTCATAAATCTAAAGCTAGTATTACATTGTTTGAAAGAAGTTATGAGAATTTTTCAAGACTAGAGTTCATAAGCGGTCCCCTATTAGATGTATTTGCATCAAGACATGGAATAGTGATGATTCTTTATACTTCTTGGTGCAAAATATGTAATTCTTCGAGAGTTATCCTACTCTTTTAAGCATTACCTTTTAGAGAACATCCTTGTACAAAAATAAATAAAATATGCAGGGTGAGGAAGCCATGTCATGCTCTCGAAGGGAATTTGTTGTTGAAAGGTATATGTCGTTGGTTTTTAGTGGAATTAGAGGTTTCCAACGCTTAATTCCTAAGGATGTTAGGAAGCAGTTGCCCAAATTCACTGGGCAAAGTTCTGAATCAGCCTCTAAACATTTGCAAGTTCATGTCATGCTCTCGAAGGGAATTTGTTGTTGAAAGGTATATGTCGTTGGTTTTTAGTGGAATTAGAGGTTTCCCACACTTAATTCCTAAGGATGTTAGGAAGCATTGCCCAAATTCACTGGGCAAAGTTCTGAATCAGCCTCTAAACATTTGCAACTGTTCATGGATGTGATGGGGGATTATGAGGTGAATCATGAAGATTTTGTGATGAAATTTTGAATCCTTGAAGGATGATGCTAGGGATTGGTACTCATACTTGCCTATAAGTTCCATTGCTTCATGGGGTCAATTTGTGACAACTTTTGTTGAACAATTTGGGGAAAGGGTAAATCCAAGTGTGGTGAGGAAAAACTTTATGCAGATCCATATAAGTGAAGATGAGTTGGTCCCTGCGTTCAATCTCTGATTTGTAAAGGCAGTCAGAGAAACTCCACAAGACATAAGGCCTAATGATGCAGAATGTTTAGTTGTATATCTTCATACATTTGACAAGAAGATGAGCTTCTTGTTGAGAGATAAAGAGCCTACAACATTACTTCAGGCATATCACATTGCCATTGATGTTGAGAATAATTTAAGATACTCAATGATGAAGGCTCCTACGAGTAGTGGTTCTATCATTGCCCCAGATTCTCGACCAAACAGGCTAGAAGGTAAAAGGATTTTCCAAGAAGAGGATCTCACAAATGTTGTATCCACTTGATTTCCAAGAAGGGAGAAATTAGATGCAACCCTTATTGTTAATAAGTTGTTTGAGATGAGAAGACATGCAAATGAGTCACCATATGACTTATTCTCAATATTTTTGGATGCTCTAATGGAAATACCTAAATACCTCAGACCAAGTGAGCTAGTATGCATTAACTTGTTTTGTGAAACATATATGTCAGGATCTAGTAAATGGTCCGAGGAGTTGAAACCTCATAGCATTGATCAAGTCATAGATTGGATTAATGTTGTGGAAAACATTGAGCACAGTCATATGCATTTATCTATTACTCATGATGTGAGTAATAGTTTCCATGTTGAGGAAAATCCAAGGCTAGGATTATTCGATCAGAGAGAAGCATTATAAATAGAACAATTGACCGTTGAGTGTTGCTATTTTATCAACCACTTAGAAAAAGATACAGGTAGTAATGATGAGGATGAGGAGACAGGATATGAAAACAAGGAGGTGGCACCTAATTATCTTCCTTGGGATATCACAAGTTGTGAATATGCACAAGAGTTACAGGATGAGGTATTCCAAGTTGATTCGGTTAGTTGTAATCATGTACCTATCAATGAGGGGAGTGTGCTAAGTCTTGATGCTATGGGATACATAAGGAACCAATGTGAAGAGACTGAAATGGGACAATCCAAAATTGAATATGACTCTTTATATGACGTGGAGATGGAATCCCTTCCTTCTAGTAGGGGGTACGTTAATAGTTTGGAAGGTGTATGTTTCCTAAACATTGAGCAGTTCTCATCATGTGATGAATTTTTTGAGTACAGATCAATTATTACAAATATAAAAGATGAGGAGAATAGTGAGATTGCTTCTCTGTGTTCTTCAAATAAATTCACTAATTTGGCGTGTAGTAATTATCTAGATCATTAGTATCCTGATTTTAAAGATGATGAGATATATCCAATTAATGTATGGAAAAATGTTTTATTTGATGAAGATATTTTGGATGGTGAAGTTGCAAATGGCAATCTTTATTGGTGTAGGAGCAACCCTCTATTTGAAGATGTTGTTGATGAAAATCTGATAGGTATTCTTGATCAATGTGTCGCTGATAATCTATGCAAGGATCAAAGTTGTGTTGAGGTGGGTAATTCTATGTGCACGGGTGCTACCTCTGATTCATTAGGTTCTAAACTGCATGAAGGGTATGAGATTACAGACATCCGTACAAACTCTCCCAATCATGGCGTTAGCTTTGGATGTAGCGAAGCTAGCCAAAAGGATGTACTCAATTGCATTGTTTCCCCTATGGTGAAGAGTGGTCAATTTGAAAAAACAATTGAAAGGTCAAGTGTTCACATTTTACAGGATGACAACATTAATATTTCAACAACACAGTCTTGTGTTGAGGAGAATGGATCACTTGGTGGTTTTGTAGAGTGTGCAGAAATTGTAGTACTTTATCACCCAGGTGAAGGGCAATCCAAACACATATGTGATTATGGGAATGATATAGGACAATATGAAGCTGTAGTGGAATTCTTTGCAGATACTCCTTATCTGTTGGATTTGATTATGAAACTTCTTTCACTTCAAGGGGTTAGCCCTTATGGTAAACATGTCAGTAATGAATCCGATTATACCTTTTTCCTTAAATCTATCATGGATTGGCTTCTTTTGAGCCAAAATGTCAGTGAGGTTTTCAAGTTTGATGAATAGGTTGAAGATGATTATGTACTTCATGATGATATGGAATATGAAAGATTCATCTTCTTAATTCAGTTTGAGGAACCTGTAATAGAAAGGGACAAAGTTGGAAGTGTTGCTCTGACTAACGTGGTTGATATTGATAATGGGAAGTTACATACTGCTCATGTGCATTCATTACAAGGTCAGCAAACTAAAAATTTTGATAGAGGAAAAGGTTGTCCTTGATTTTTTGGGGCCTGCAGCCTCTACTTTGTAAAATAATCTGATGTATATTCTATACATATTGTATATTTGTTGGTCTGGTTTGTTTGTTCCCTGCTGGGTCTACTCGTCTAGTTCGGGTGAGTTCCTTGGTTTTGGTCATGTGCCTTGGTCTACTTCAATCAAAGATCTATTTCTTGCCTTACCCACCAGGGGTATGCATCCCCAAGCATGAGCCGTTGATAAAGCTTATAAAATTTTGAAGAATTTTCTCCTTGCTTCCATGGATCTAGTATCCACCTTAAACCCTTGTCCCCATGAATGAGTAGGGTTTTCGTTGCAAGTGCTTGCAAGTGTTATATCTTTAAGTTGAATTGTCCCTTCGGTCATTTGAGTTCTTAAGTCATCCCTTGATCCATCAGGCACATCGATTTACCGGCCCCGCTAACCCAAAGTGCCGATTGTCAATTTTCTCATCGATTATAACCCTTTTTCCTAAGTTGATTTTTAAACATTTAACTGAATGAATTAAGCTTAAGTCATCTAACCCCAGTGGTCATATCATCCTTGGCCAGGCCGTGTCTTGTCCATTAAATGCTAAAATTGCACACGAGATGCAGGTTTTGAGATTCGAGGATTCAGGATCAGATCTAAACCGTGCCCCACCAGCTCCCAAGAGCTTGGTGATGGTGTGATAAATACAGTGAGGTCGGTGAAGGAAGGATGTGTGTCCAAGTACTATGTGGGGCCTACTTCCTACTACCACCCTTAGGGCTTGATACTCTCAATCCGTGGCTGTGATTAAGCTACGGGAATGATCTTAGCTATTCCCCACGTGCTCATTGAGTAGAATTGCAAGATGGTTACGACTAGCGAGATCAACAGATCTTGGCATCTGTCCTTGCCTCCCTACCTCGTGGGGTCCCACACTACAAAAGTGTCATCCTACATGGGCGAATATGGTTCATCGTGGACATCTCGGTGACGTGCCATTGGAAGCCAAAGGTGGTCAAGCAAAGGCTAGCGGTTGGATCATCCACCAAGGCATATGATTGATGGTTAGCATTCAAAATTGAACAAATGCCATGTGATGATCGTTTTACTCTGTGTAAGCTTTGTTGCATTAATGGCTAACATCCTCCAAAATGATTGAGTTGATCTTAAATCGTGCGGATATGCAAGCATTGGTAATCATGGGGAGTGGCTTGCAGGTTTTCATGCATTTGAGAGTTAAGCGGTGGTGTTGCGCATGCCACGAATTGGTTTGTTCGTGTGTGTCCCGATTAAATACTTGTAACTGGTATTATCACTTTGAGAAATAAATAGAAGTGATATGTTTCTATTTTCACTATAACAACTGAATTGCGAGTATTTCAAGTTATCCTTTACAATAAGGGGATTGAGCATACTGCATTCTCTAGTCAAAATGAGTAAGTCATCTGAGCTAGTGAAGAGGGCCACCCGGATTGCGACCACCTGGTGCAACCAAAGGTTGCAGTTGTAGGATGTGGACACACAGGAAGCCGATGACAAAAGAAAGAAACCAATGCAATCTGCTTGTAGAAATAAGAAGAAATTGAGATATGGGGTTGGCTCATATGGGCCCCAACACTCACCTATAGATCTTACATGCAGTGCTTCAGACAGTGAATCTGAAACTGACTCCGACTATGTTGGGTGCCTCGAACTTCTGTGTCAGGGTATGCTCCCTGGTCAGGAGCCCATATTTGTTCCGTCATTGGCAGTTAGAACCCCAAGTGGGCGAGCAGGCACTGTACCGCACATAGAAAAGGAGGATGAAGCCAAGGTCTCTTCTCCTCCATTGGCGATGACTCAGAGTGGACAGGTGTACCGTGGCTGGGACGTTGGAAAGGGGGATGTGACAAGTAAATGAATGGATGTTGGTGTTGTGGTATTTTATGCTTTGTATTGATAATATGTGTTGGGGTGGTGGTCTCATTTTGGACGCCTGTGGCAATTTTTTGGCACTGAATGTTGATGGTTTCCCCACATGGCATTATGGATATTGGGTTCGTTGCAGTGCGGTTGGTGACGAGTGGGTTTTGGTGGCTTCTGTAGTTCCTTTTTAATAAAGGTTGTAGTTTTGATTTCTCGCATCTCGCATCATTTTCTTGCTACGAAAAGAAAATACAGTTGAAATGATGCATGAAATGATTTTTGTAATGAAATTGCATTTGAGGCTTGAAGCTTGTTTGGCTCCGTTAACTTAGAAAAGGGAAATCGGGGCTCATTTTGAAAGAGAAAATTTTTTGGTCAGGTTTAGGTTAGCTGTAAAAAAGAACTTCACGATAGGAATAGAATAGTTTGTCTGTTTTGAGCTTTTCTGGGAAACACATACATGGTGTCTTAAACTGTATACAAATTTGACTGATAAATACAAATGAAAGCATAGTTTTGATGCATTTTCTCTCCCGTATGGATTCAATTAAATGGTGAATGAAATTTTTTATAATGGTTTCATTTCCTTTTGAACATTGCTTCAAATGTATGTCTCTATTTTTGGCATTGATTTAAGTAATCAATTAGATACTCAAATGGAGTTATAGGTTTATGACTAATTACAAGGGATTTGATAAGTAGTTGTGCATTAGAAATTGTGAGCTCCTTAATGCAAAGATGTTATGTGGGTAGTCCACTCTATTAAGATTTAAGGTCATTTATGTATCATAGGTCATTGTGTGTATGACTCTGTCGCCTAATGGATAGGGCACTATTCTACTTTCTTTAAAGATTCACCTAATGGGTTAATCAAATTTTTGAAGGTTGACCAACCTGGGGGCTATAATTTGAATTCAATTCATATTTCTTTAATTTGACATAAATCTTGTTCTAATTGTCATGCGGGTAGTATTTTGCTTGAACGGTAGCACTTTGACTTGAATGGTAGCACTTTGACTTGAAACAAGCCAATTTCCTAGTTAGCTTTGCGTTAATACCTATCTGGTAGAATAATCTGTGAGTATGATGTGTTCAATAAAATATTTCAAAAATGAACACTTGTAGGAACACCCTCCTAGGTACCACAGAGCCCAAAGTGTAGAAGATCTCTTTGTATGAATAGATCTTGTTAGTTGGCTAGTAATTTTAGGAGGTCCGAGTATAGGAATTGGCTACTCCTTAGAATTCCCCTCAAGTGCACTGGAAAAAACAACCAACAACATCTTTGAGGGAATATTCTCCTAAATTGAATTTTCCCTCCCACATGACTTGTTCATCCAACAAAGCATTTAAGAGCTCTTACATCTCTCTCATATGTCTCTTACATGTCTCTTATACAAGTCAAACTTGGCATTTAACTCATCTTTCATTCCCCCCTAAACATGTCACTTCATCAAATTCAAAATTCAAACTTGCACATTGATCAAAATGTGCTCAACCTCCCTCCATTGGAATGCTAACAAGTGGTGCAATGCCATTAGATTATCTTTTATCCCACATCCCTCCTATCTTGCATTCTTCTATCATTCTAATCTATAAATAGAGACCCTCTCTATTGTATTAATCCTACACAACTCAATCCAGAATCTTAGCATTTGCACTATCATTATCTTGGCATTCTTGCTTATCAGGGGGTGGGAAAGGGCATCCTTTCCACATCATAAGGGGCACCACTCCCACTATGGAATAGAGTTTGATTCATTTTTTCACACGCTTTCATTTAGCTTCCTTGTTTTATTTTATCTTGTTTGCATATCTAACATGGTCAAATATTTCATTGGCATGCTGTGATTTTCTTTGTTTAAATTGACTAACACTATTAATATATGTCAAGGTTTAAGCATCTGCAGATTTTTAAGGACCTCTCATAAACTAAGCAAGACTCTTTTGATAATTTCTTATTTTTTCATTTTGCATTTATTATATGCCCACCTTGCATAATATAGCTTGCATTCCTCCGGAGCCATCTTGTTTTTTCATGATCTCCAAGCGTACCAATTTTTTCTTGTCTCATGAAGCTTGAAAATCTTTTTTGTGTGGTACCTTATTAAAGTTATCAAGAGGTATGGTTCAGTGGGAAGACCAATCTGAGGCTTGACTTTCCCCATAGCCAATTGCATGTGTATGTGAGTATATACCAGTCGTGAGTGTATGTTTCTCACGTTTTAGAACTTCTCACTCAACGGATAGCCATGAGTTCTGCCGCCTCAGAGTGAGTATGCATTTTTCGGATAAACAACCTAGATCTGATCCACATTGGGATGGAAAAATGTTCGAAGCTTGATCTAACTCTCTCTTTTATTTATTTTCTCTTTTTCATCTTTGGCAGTGTATGATTGGCCTTGTCATTGTTTTTTATATCATTTTCATGTGTGTTCCTTTGTGCTTATGTTAGTTTTTCATGGGATCTTGATCATGGGGGCTTGATCATCCCTCTTGATCAGCTTCATCTCATCTTGCTAGTATTGGTATATTGGAGCCCCTCTTGATGCATATTTGACTACCTTAGTGTGACTTTGAAGCAGGTTCATCCTCTCACTAAAGTGGGGGCTAAATGTAGTGTCAAAAAAAGGGTTCTTTTGCTTCTTCGCACTTGTTTGGGTCATCCTTGTGGTTTTTGGCTTAATTTTTCCCTGATTTAGTGTTGTAGTGTGGATAACACATTCACATTAGATCTTGGCCCCTTGTGAACTAATGTATTTTAATGGTACCTTGCAAAGGTGTTGTAAAGTGTTATAACTCACTTTCACACTTTTCTAGGGTTTTATCAATTAACTAAGCATAATAAACATAATTTTAGTCATAATTAACATTAATCCTACCTTATTTGGAGTGTTGTAAAATCTTGTAACACACTTTCACATTCCTCTAGACTTATCATTAGTAGTTGGGTGTTCTTATGCTTTAATTGGCCTTATTTTACATCCACAAGCCTCATTTATTGCATGTTTTTGAGGATAATCCTGACACCAATCAGTAACCAATCATAATTCAGGTGTTCCTATCTTCTATGGCCTACATTTAGTGTTTGAGACTCGTTCACCACCTTGGGTGAATGAGTCACACCTAGGTCTTTTTGGCCCCAATGCAAGTTTCACACATTTCTAGACACTTTTGATTTTTGGTCCCATACATTATGTGTGATGGGACTCATTCAACACCTTTGGAGAATGAGTCCCATGTGACCAAAATTCAAATTGAAATCAAATATTTAGGAGGATTTTTTAATGATGTTGGCTTGTAGTGTTGTAATTTCAGGAATTCTTGCATAATTGAGTATAAATACAAGTTTCTTTCTCTCATTCCCCCCCCCAAGCATTCAAGTACTCATCCTAATAGTAAATTGAGTTCACAAGAGCATTTGATCAAGAGAATTCAAGGCTTTCAAGGGAAAATTATCAAGCATTCAAGAGCATTCTTCTAGCATCAATGATCATTTCAAAGATTACAATCTTCATGTTTGTTATTGTGCTAACAATTGGGATGTAGAGTTCATGATTCAAGCAAGCACTACTTTCAAGATCTATCAACATCAAGCAAGAATCAAAGACCACATCCATTGCATCCATTTCAAGCATTATTGCAAAACCTTATTGCTAGGGTTTGGTGAGTTGCAACATTGTCTTTTATTCATTCATCATTCTCTCTTTACATTTTCTTTCATTTTAAGGTTCAATTACCAACAAGTGGTTTGACCAAGGCAAACCCCTATTCTCTAAACCCACAACCATTTTTCCCTCTTCTTGTGTGGGATTTGTAGGTATAGGTTGCAGATTTGTCAAGAAGCAAAGTTGCAAAAAAAATTTCAAGTCTCTAAAGTCGTCAAAGTTTCCATTCAACCTTGGAGAATCTTGGAGAATACCTATAGGTGGTATTTTGTAGATTCAGATCCGATATCTAATTAGGAAGAGAAGAGAAGACCAAGAGACACAAAATCCACTTCAAAACTTCCAGAAAAAGAGACGTGGACTGATTCACCACTATTGGTGAATGAGTCCCACTAGACATGCCTGAACATATTTTTGTAGATTTGGATATCCTTTTGACTAAAACCTGTTGTTGCATATTTTCGCAAAAACTGGATTGATTCACCTAGCTTGTTGAATGAGTCCCAATTAACATAAACTGTAGATTTTTCAGTGATCCAGATCTCCATTCTTCCTTCTTTAGTCTCCCAGGTGCACACATTTCAGTCTCACAGCTACTTTTTCCATTTTACTTTTCTTTCTAGATCATTTTGCATACTACATTGTGTTTTCAAAAGTCTTCTTTTCCAATTTTACAATTAGTGGTTAACCCCTCATTTGACATCATTCAATCCCCTAGAACATTCCCTTTGCCAGTCTTCAATCTCCTTTACATTGAAATCTCAAGGGCTTATTCTTGAGTGAAATGAGCAAGAAAATTGACCTCTCTCCTATTAAGTCCAAAACCCTAGAAGCCAAAGAGGGAGGTCCCCATTTTCATCATTTCAAGTATACTTTTGATCGCTTATACAATGTATACAACAAATGAGAGGCTAATGTGAAAAGGTAAATTATTCACCTTGCATACGATTTGTAATATAAAATTAATATTTATTTTTGTTGTACCTTGGCAATCGAGTGATGCATGCATTACGTGGTTTAAAAATTCTTTAGCCACTTATCTCTTGTATGTAATATTGGAATAAATATTTAAGTTTTGGATAGTATCATGGAAAAATATTTAATATTAAAAAACTATACTACCAAAAAGTAAATGATAGGGACATGGTTTTGAAAACTTAGGTTATTAAGAACCTAAATTATTTAATACCACCTGTTTGTTTTGTGAAAAAAAATTTCTATAAGAGCAAGCACGTGATTAGTTGTTAACATTCTATTGGGAAACCTTCGAAATTTTGGCTAAGGTTTAGTTCAACATCTCTTATATGTTTCTTATTTGTGGAGTGGAATGATGGATTGGGGCGTGGTTACATTATTACCCTTTGCTTGTTCACATGCAATATAATTAAGGAGTTTGATATTTTTAATAATTTTGTAAACAGACTCTGCAAATATGTTGTAATATTTATTCTTTAGCTAATATATTGAGTGTTTTTATGATTTTGGAGGATAGTTATTTCCATTTGAGGGTTTTCCCAAGGAACATCTTGTGGCAGCTTGATGATATTTTTTATTTATTTTTAATTTTCTCTCTTGGGATTATGTATAATTACGTATTATTGACCCAAATATACTTTCATTCTCCTCCTATTCGGTATAGGATATTAGCTTTTCACCCATATCTAGGAACCATGATAGTTATAGTGCCCTATCACTATTGAATGAAGAGTATTCTATTATTGGAAATTATATTTGTCCTCCAAATACTATTGGTGCCCATGAAGAGGTGTGACATCTAGTTAATGGAGTAAGATTATACTTCAAGGTGGACATGGCTTGTGGAAATCCTTGCTCAAGCACTATTATAGTTTACTCCAAGGTCCAACAATGAGACATATATGTTTAGTTCAAATTCCCCACTATGCTGGTAGAAATGTCTTATTTATGCTTCAAGATGCCCTCATTGAATTTTTTAAAGTAGAAAAAAAAATATTGATGTGGTGAAATGTTGGGATTAGAGGAAATAGAAATCATCTAGAAAAATGGAGATTGTGATGATGTCTCATGGATTATTTCTTATTACATTTCAAAATCAAGTGTATAGTATCAAAAATATTTTTGGTGATCCTTAGCCTATTGGGCGTTTGGGATCTCCCTTTAAATGTGAGAAGTCAATTTTTATCTAATGAACCTATCTAGTAGTTTCCCCATGTAGGTGAAACTATAAGGATTGCTTCTAGAATAATGGAAAGACGAGGTATTTTGGGTATTGGTGATTCTTATAGACATCTCATTTCTATTGATCTTTTGACTGGGTTCAAGAAGTGACTAGTGTATATAAAATTTTATTTAAATACTAAGGTTTACACATGATACATTTGATTTCAATATCCTTATCCTCTAATTATTGTTTGTAAGTATAATATTGAGATTGAGGATGGTATAAATACTTTCCAAATATGTTGAATTGTTGGCCACTTGACTGTTGTTTGTCTAGTTAATAATAGGAAGAAAAAGGGTTGCAAATAGAGGGAATTCAAGGATTTATGTCTTCTTCAAGGGGAATATGATTTTCCTTCCTTAGATAAGGTACATGAGTCTAATATTATTGTGTTAGCTGATGAGAGGTGATCGAAGTTGGAAGGTTTTGTATACAAAGTCTTATTTATATCCCTTTGTGAGTTGCCCTACCATCATTCAGGTCTTCTTTCAAATGAAAATGGAACATATGAGGTTATTGAGAACTCACACATAGGAACCTTAGGTGATATTGGAAAATTCAATGAGCTAGGTTTGGACAACAAAAAGGGATGTTGAAAAACCATTTTAGTAATTTGGTGAGTAGATTTATGGCCAATATTCAAAACGTAGTTGAGTACAATGGGTTTATGTTTCTTTGCTAGTCTCTTTTGTGGTGGTTTGTTCTTAGTTGTTTGTTTTCAAGTGTGTTTATTGGGTTGTGCAGGTTGTTTTTTGTTTGGCAGCCATCATACAACTTGTCCTAGTTTCATGTTTGATTTTCCCTTAATTGTGGAGTTATACTAGTTTGCTATTATATTATTCACTTTATGCTATATATTTTCTTGATGTTGTACCATGTTTATATAATTCCATCTTTGTTATATAATTACTATTCTTTTGTTAAATAATGAGACCCTTTTAGAATCCTTCTTTTTGATTTATAACTCTAATAAAAAATATTCACCTATAATTAAAAATTTACATCTTATTTATAAAAATATTTGTATCTTCTAATTATTATTTGGAACTAGAATATTGAATTTGAGGAGGGTACACATACTTTTCAAATATGTTGAATATAGGTTAAAGCTGACTAGATATCTAAGCTAATGCACGGTGGGCTCATATGCAACAAAGATAACGTTCAAGAATGCAGAAATCATTACAGAATAAAAAGTACAGAAGCAATGAATAAGATTAAATAAAACTGTAGATATCGAGTTCCATATAGACTAAATACGGAAGAATGAAATGGATATGAAAAAGTAAGTGGTATTACCAAACATCAACACTGACAGCAAAGACATTATTTTAAATAATAAAAGAAAATGCAATGGTCTTCTAGTGTACCAGAATGGAGAAAAACGTTAGACAACTCCTCCATGCGCATGGAGACAGTCTTAATCAAAATGAGATATGCCATTACGTGATAAAAAGCTTTAAATTCAGTCTGAAATATATGAAAAGATGGCTCATGTTAATGATACAACTTTTATGTGAGATTACATGGTTTACTAAGGATTGGATTTTTATTTGTTTTTTTGGGCATGAATAGTAGCTTATTGAATAACAACTGTAACCTAGCATTTCTTTTGTATAACATCACTTTCTATCAAGCAATTATTTTCATTTTGATACTTGATTTTTATTGAATAATATTATATTATAATAAAATAAATAATAATGAAAATTGTAATGAATTAAATTTTTGAATGATTAAATAAGTATGAATATACAAAATATTACGAATTTAATTATGTATAATTATGTAAATTTTATCATGATATTATGGTGTACATAAATTTTCAAGACAATAGGTTGATTGATTTGGGTTTTGGAAATAATCGATTTGTAATTTAAATTATTCCAGTTAATTGACAATCTATTTAGTTGTCTTTAATGCTAATTATAATTGAAAGGAAAATAATGCTATCAAAAAGACTAATAAATATTTTATATAAAACATTCAAATAATTTTACCATTATCATTAATTGACTATTTCCTCTATAGATGATTGAATATAATCTTTATTATTTAATTAATTATCCAATTTTCACCTTCATATTAAATAAATAATACTTTATAATAATAAATCAATATTCTTTCACTATTCATCTCTATTCCTGTGCATATATTTCTAGCCTAAACAATTTAATCATTCCCCTCTTTGTATTAAGTGGGTTACAATTCATTGATCCCTTAGCCCTCCTCTTGAACATTTAGATTCCTAATTAAATCCCCTTCAATCCTCTATATCCTTCAAAGTGTACAAAGCCATGGGTCCTTTGTCTGTGCAATACATGGGCCTTTGCACATGTGACATAGTATAGTTCAAATCACTTGTCCATACTTCAAGTGTACTCCAAACTACACCTTCCATTTTTTCTACTCAATCTTCCCAACGAGAATCTCCACCCTTGATTTTATTTGTAATCCATCTCCCTCAGTCCGTTCCAACGAAATGACGACACATATCCTCTTTTCATCTTCTCATGGTTAACAACCATTATGAGCCATTGATCTCATCTCTTAATCCTAAACATCAATTTTTTTACATAAAATTCTATAAATTAGATGTCACCCTAAAACATACCATAAACATCCTCAAAACACAACCTTATGCTTCTAGTAAGAGCACTCACAATGGACATTCTTGAGCACAACTACCATATAATGATGGCATAGAGTTTGATTTGGTGATATCTCTTATGATTTCATCATTTTTTTAACACTTGTGCTTAATCTGAGTGTTGCTTGTATTTTGGGTCCAATAGGTTAATATTATTTTATCTTCTTCTTCCATACTCAAAATTTTGTGTACATACATAAAAAAATTTAAGCCTATTTTTATCATAATATTTTTTCTTTCAAGAGTAAATATGCTATTACTTTATTTATTAATCACTTCAATTTTTTTTATAATGTTAGATTAATGCACTTAATAAAAAAATGTTTATTATGAAGGGAAAATAAAAAATAAATATTGAAATAGAACATAATTATAGCTTTACTACTAAAGCCAAATAATATAAAAGGGCTAAATGATGGTTCAATTTTTCTATGTTTTCTACACAGAAAAGTTTACATACTAAACAACTCCCATTTTTTGGCCTTAAGATTTCTTATATTAGCTTGGGCATATTTGACCAATGGGTTTATTTGAGTGGTTATGTTTGTGGATTCAAGGTTTTTTTGGACATATGCCTTGATTTGTCCATCAAATGGTTCTTTGGATTAAAGTGGAGAGCCACTATAATTATATTAATATTTAAATATATAGTTTTATAAATTTCTAGTTTAGGCAGGCATACTGGTGGGAAAGAACCAGGAAGAAAACCCCCAGTTATAGCCTAAGTAAGACCACAAACTAATATTTACAAATCAACTTGACAGGGACAACCATGACTTCTGACTTTTACAATTTGACTCGTCTACCATTACAAACTAGCTTATCTATCTTGATATATTAAGATATATATTTATACGCCAAGAGATATCATTTTCTCGACATTTTCTTTTTCTTTTTTGCTTTTTTGAATTTAAAAAATACGCCTCAAAAATGATATCTCTCAGCATATAATATGTATATATATATATGTATATATATCTTAATATATTAAGATAGTTAAGCTAGTCACAGCCACAACATGTATAACACATTGAATAAATTAATATATTTAGGGTTATGATTAGGGTTAGCATTAGGGTTAGGGTTTGGTTTAGATTTATTATTATGATTAGGGTTAGGATTTAGTGTTAAGGTTAGGTTTATGGTCATTAGGGTTGGGGTTGGGTTTAGGCTTATGATTAGGGTTATAGTTAGCATTAGGGTTTAGTGTTAAGGTTTAGTGTTATACATTGAATAAATTAATATAATTAGGATTATAATTCGGGTTAAAATTTAGGGTTACGATTTATATCACGGTTAAGGTTAGCATTAGGGTTAAAGTTCATATCATGGTCAGGGTTAGTATTAGATTTAGGGTTAACCATTTATGATTAGGGTTTAGCATTTAGGTTTATGATTATGGTTAGGGTTAGGGTTTAGGCTTATGGTTAGGGTTATAGTTATAGTTAGGGTTTAGTGTTAAGGTAAGTGTTAGCATTAGGTTTATGGTTAGGGTTACAATTTTGTTCTATGGTTAGGATTATGTTTAGGGTTTACATTAATGTTTGGGTTAGGGTAAGAATTATCGTTAGGGTGAGGAAATGGGTAGGATTGGGATTATTTTTATGGGTGAACCCACAATAGTGGTTTACAATTTGATGGAGGAAGGAAAACTGAGAAAAAATGACCCCATGGACAAAAAATGACCCCATGGACAAAAAATTGGTTTTAGGGGTTTGAATGAACCTACAAGTTTGACCGAACCAAAAAGGGGTTCGACTGAACCCATTAATTACTAGGCCAACATTTCCCACCCAAAAACAAAAGAAAAATGCATATTGAAGTGGGTTTGAATGATCCAAGGTTTGGATGAACCAGGGTTCGAATGAACCCTTGTTCACTCGAACCCCCCTAGTTTTAGTGAACCCCCTTTTTCCCACCTCCTTACTCTCTAGCACCAAAAAAAATTGAATTTTTCCCTTCGAAGCTGTTGAGGATGAAAATGGAGGATACTTCACAAACCCAACTGGAATCAGGTAGTCCTCAAAATGATCTATCCAACGAATATAATTTTATTATGTTTTGATTTTATTATGTATTTATTTTTTTAGTTTTATTAAACATAGGTTTTTCATCAAAAATGAAGGTCTCTGTTCTGCACATGTGGAAAAAGAGAAGATTATGAAAAAAAAAAAATGAGTGCACTGGATATTAAAGTCCTTGATCCAACAAAAATAAAATGAATTTTGACATATACAAAAAAATTTATGCATTATACGGTCATGCTATGTCTGAGTTGTAATTGGTTTGACTTGAAAACTTGTTTAAAGAAAAATAATTCAATAAAAAACTATCTAACCAAGTCGAAGCAGTAGATATCGGAGTTACAAATCTAAATTTGAGAGAATTAGAATTTTATCCTTCATGGAAAAAAAATTATGCATTATACAGTGTGTGTAACTTTTTAAAAATGTTGTTTTCTAAAAATAACTAGTTTTCATGGGAGATGGAAAAAGAAGTGCAATTTGATTTAAAAATTTTGGAAAAAATATTTTCAGAATCTACAGACAAAATGTGACGAGACTCTAGTTTGCATCACCTTCAAATTCCTCATGGTTTAGCCGCTATATGTGCTTGAATGTGAAGATTTAGTTAAAAAAAATTATTTCAGTGTCCAGTTTGGCCAAAAATTGTAAACCAGTATTGTGGGATCACCCTTATGATTATGAAAAAATGATAGAATAATAGTTATGGTAGGTTTAAGCTCAATATTAGGATTAGTGTTAATGTTAGAGTTCAAATAATGGTTAGGCTTATAGTTTAGATTATGGTTAGGATTATGCTTAGAATTAGGATCTGGGTTATAAACACACACACACACACATATCTGTGACACATTTAGTATTTCATATATTTGTCACACATTCATTATAATTAAAAATTCACATATATTTTCGTCACATCCACTTTAAGACATTATTTAATGCTACACATTTTAGAAAGCCACGTATATAACAAATAAGTAGTAGAACAAAATATGTTATAAAAATTTAACCCTAATCCTATTCGTGATGATAAAACTATTTTTGATGATAAACCTAACCCTAATCATAACCATAAACCTAACCCTAACCCTAATCCTAACCCTAATCCTATTCGTGATGATAATCCTATTCGTGATTATAATCCTAACCCTAACCATAACCATAACCATAACACTAGCTCAAACCCTAAACCTAACACTAACCCTAAACATAGTTTGAACCTTCACGCTAACCCTAATCCCTATTCATGATGATAAACCTATTTGTGATGATAACCCCAACCATAATCCCAATTTTAACTCTAACCCTAACCAAATTACTATATTTTATCATTTATAAACCTATCCCTAACCATAACCATAACCATAACCTTAACCCTAACCATAGCCCTAACCCTAACCCTAACCCTAATCCCTATTTGTGATGATAACGCTAACCATAACCATAAACATAACCATAACCCTAACCCTAATCCTAACCCAAACCCTAATCCTATTCGTGATGATAAACCTGTAGACATGAAAATCTGCAATATGTTAATAAACTTGACAAAACAACATAACATAAATACACATCTTTATGAAATAATACTCCATGATTCAAATGCAACCAAATAAAAAAGGTAAGCAAAGCATGTAAAACATGAAATATATCTCTCTCATATTGGATTGGTGCTCTTTGAATATGTGAAAGAGCCCTTTCCCAATCCTTGATAAGCAAGATTGCCAAGATGATGATATAGACAATGAGATGCTATGAGCTCAAGTTGCCTATAGTGTAGATGCTTTCGAATGTGGATGATGATGAGAAAGATTGATTCTCAAATGAAGAGATTAACCTTGCATGAAAAAGTGCTATTGTTTGAAGGAGAGAAGCCTTCAACTTATAGTTGAACTTGAAGAGAAGAGAGGTCAAATTGATGAATGTGGGACTAAATCCCATCCAATAGGATAGAGACACTTGTCATAATGGGATTGGCCAAAGCTTGCGCAAGTTTTGGTCAATGTGCCCATTCAAATTTGAAAAATGTCAATAAATGCATGTTGTTGAGGGTTTTGGGGGGAATTATCTTTGTCCAAAAAAGTCAAAGATGAGAGTTATTGAGGGAAAATAAGTCTTTTTAATAAATCAATTGAAGTGATTTATTGTGCAAGTGGATGAATCTAGAGGATTCATGTAGTTAGGATTAAACTAATCAGAATTTGATTAATCTAATAGGAATTAGTTTATTTTGACTTTTGACATATATTTTACGATTAAAATAAATCAAACTGAGAAGAAAATGATGTCAGATTTAATTAAATAAAGTTTTTTTTTATTTAATCAAAGATGATGATGTTAATTGTTAAATTAAATAAGGGTGAATTTATTTAATTTAAGTGGATGCCTTTAGGAGATTTATGATTTAATTAAATAAAATTTGATTTATTTAATCAAAAGATGAATATTGGCGATGATGTCAAATCTGCATGTCTACAAAACCTAACCCTAATCATACCCCTAACACTAACCCTCACCCTAGTCCTAACCCTAACCCTAATCCTATTCATGATGATAAACCTATTCATGATGATAAACCTAACCCTAATCATAACCCTAATACTAACCCTAACCTTAATCCTAACCTTAATCCTATTCGTGATGATAACCCTAACCCTAACCCTAATCCTATTTGTGATGATCAACCTATCCATGATGATAAACCTAACCCTAGTCCTAACCCTAACACTAACCTAACCCTAATCCTATTCATGATGATAATCCTATTTGTGAGTATAAACCTATTCGTGATGATAACCCTAACCATAACCATAACCATAACCATAACCATAACCCTAAACCTAACCCTAACCCTAACCATAACCCTAACCCTAACCCTAACCCTAACCCTAACCATAACCCTAACCATAACCCTAACCCTAATCCCTATTCGTGATCATAAACCTATTTGTGATGATAACCCCAACCATAATCCCAATTTTAACTCTAACCCTAACCAAATTATTATGTTTTATCATTTATAAACATATCCCTAACCATAACCCTAAAGCAAGTTAACAATTGTAGGATCTTAAAGCAACCTTCAACTTCTTCGTGTATGTGATGAGAAACTTGATTTCAATCCAACAAGGAATGTAGATTTGAGTGGCTACAGTTTTGAGTTGGATTCAAGTGAATTGGATATCTTAATACTTTAAAACCCTAAAATAAGAATTCAAGAGCCTCTCATAAAATTAGGCCAAGTTGATTATTCACAAACTATTAGACTTTATAATGTGATCTTGGTAGGAAAAGGCCAAAAAACACTGATGCACAAGTACAAGTTTCAAAACCCTAAAAATAAACTAGACTTAGCTACCCTTGACCCTATCTATCCTATTCTACATTAGTTTTTTATGTCATATTTAATCATCTTTGCACTCTTCAACTCTACTTTCTATTTTACACTTATGTTCTATATTTTCTTTATTATATAATAGTTTATCTCATTAGTCTTATTTTACCTAGTTTTAGAACATCAATAATAAAATCCACATATCATTAATATCAAATAAAAGGGAACAACAACTAAGTATTTTCTCTTGTTGGAAACAAGCCACACTAAGAGGGGGTGAATCAGTGTTATACAAAATTAACTTCAATAATCTTTAACTCTTAGTGCATCAACAACATACATTCATAATGCATAAATAAGAAAGAAAGCACAAGACCATAACACCAATATTTTTACTTGGAAACCCTATTAGAGGAAACACCACGGTGGATGGCCAATCCACAAGTATGATTATGAGTATACTCAAAAGAGGATATTATAAGGGAATGCACTTGCATTCAGGCACGCTGCCTAGAGTTCACTGCTCAGAAGAAAAGAGTTCAAATTTAAACCATCTAACAATTTGAACTGAAAGATTAGCATCTACAATGCTTGATTATAGTTCCAGTTAAAGTACATCAATTGATCTGTTCTTCTACAAATTGAAATTCTTCTTTTCTTGTACACACGATTTAGATAATCTATGTGCAATTGAAACTGCACATTATTACACCTCTTCTCTACTCTGACTTGCTGATCGGATAATGAGACACCTTACACATATCAAAAAAAGGTACGGAGGATCCAGCATATATATCCACAACATAGATTTCTTTTGCACACTACCAGCTTCAATAGAATAGAAGATAATTACAACTGTCAACTCATAGTATAGGAAATATACAATGCATACCCACAAAGGTCGGCCAAAACTTGGCTAAGACCCAAACCATGACATACAAATAAAGTTATACTTAATTACTTGGTTCCCATAAATCCGCGACTAGTATATTCAAATAGTTGGTCTTAATACAAGAAAACCTGATAACACTACAACCGAATCATCTATCTTTCACATAATCTAGTATGATCCATTGTGCTTCAGTAAAGACAAAGATGATATGTCAAAAAATATTCCTTGAGATGTGCAAAGAAAAATAATAAACTTTGATCATTTTTCAGATCGATGAACACTATGTTGTCGCATACTCTGTTCCTGCTTTACACTCTTCAATCTTCTTGTCGATATGGACAAATGGTGGCGCATGGATCTGAGCATCCATTATGGTTACCATCAATGACAACACCAAGTGATCCTCTAAGTATCTCTTGCCAACAATCTCCCCCTTAGGCATTGATGGCAACACTTAGTGAAAAATGGCTAAGAGTCAGACCAAGTGCCAAGATAGACTATACAGTCCAACAAAAGTTTCAAAAATGTGATCCTCCAATACTCCCCCTAAGAATATTAAGAATTTTTCACTCTATTCCTTCTCCCCCTTTGGCATCAATGGAAAAGGTGGGTTTCAAATGCCAAAAATGTATTGGTACACAAAAAAATTGAGCAAAAACTGTAAATTACATGAACTGAAAAATATCAGCAAAGTCTTTCTTTAGCTGATCTAGATTTGCATCCCAAACCTTTCTAAGACTTTCCAAGATTGTGATGTGACCGCAGATTAGAAAGGATTGAGTCTCCGCGGACTCCAAATTTGATGGATTTGTAACATTTAAGGACTCCTCTCCTTCTTTGAGAGCACTTGACAATATGTCAAGTTTTGCATAGATGATGCTCTGGAGTTCACAAATTCTAGCAATAATTTTATCATTTTCATATTTCAATCCTTGTATCTTGCTAAGTAGAGATATCACTTCACATTCTACTTTCCCAACACTGCTGGTTACCAAATCAAATGCTTTTGAGATAGCATTCAGTTTGAGTTCTAGCTCCTTGACCTTATTTTCATTTTCTTCTGTAAATTTTGAAAAGGATAGGTATGCTTTATAAAATTTTCTACCTTTAGATAGAGCTTCCTTCATATTCTTAGTGCATGTACTCAAGAGTGTTTTATCTTGATCAATCAGTTCTACCATGCTACTAAATCTTTTAGCATTGAATTCCTTTCGCACTTTTGTCATGGCTAATTTTTCAAATGATTCAAAATGAGTGTCAACTAAGTTGATTAGCCTTCTTAGCTCACATGAGAATGAGTCAGCTGAATCTTTTACATAATATGGCATTAGTTTCTCTAGTACTTTGGATGCCGAATTTAATAGTGCGTTGTCCTCAACATGAGATTTTAGTAACTCCTCTCTTGCCTAAGCTTGAGCAAGTATAGCTATTCTCATCTTTTGGATTGGGCTCAAGGTAGATAAGTGAATGGGACCATCAATCAATTTTGTGTCCATTTCTTGCTTTTGTGTCCAAAAATTGCTTGACAACTTCAGTAGTATATATTGTAGAAACTGAAACTTCTTCCTTTGCTTTGACAAGAGTTTCCTTTGCTGAATGGGTGGGAATGGCTTCAGATTTTTCAACTACTTTTTCTTCTGAGTTATTTTTAGGTGCCTCCACTTCCATAGGAATGTCAGTATTGGCATCATTTCCAACATTTCTTTCTCCTGCTTAATTTTCTGAATAAGGGAAAACACTATCAACATGGGTTTCCTTAGTCAAAAAATCAATATTTTCACTTAGCAGTATTTCCCTTAGAAGTTCCTTAGTTTCCTTTATGACTTCCTCTATTTTTCCAATCATGAGTTGGTTAACCCTTGTTTTTCTTTTGAACTTATTTTCTGATCTATTCAAGAGTGCCTTCATTTCATCTAAAGTCATAGCTAGACATAGTTCAGCTAGAATCCTTTCTCTCATTTTTTTTCTTCATCTCTAGCACTTAACTTCCTGGATTCCAAACTATCATGTAAAATCTCCGGAAAACTATTCATTATTTCAACTAGAAATTTATTGAAAAAATTCATGTGTTTTATAGTTGCTTCTTCTAGAGTTCTTTTATCAGAAACTTTGAAAGATTCATACCATTTTTGAAGCGGTTTCATGTTTCCATCCTGAATCATAGAATTTTCAATAGCTTGCACAATGATACCTGATTCAATTTCCTTTGCTTTCTTCTTGGCCTGATCACCTTCACTAGAAGGATTAATTTGTGTGATTGTTGCTGATTTAGTGCCTTGGCTTCAGATCTCCTTGATTTCTTTGTTAGATTTTGTCTCTTCATCATCTGAGATAGACATATACACTCATTTGATTTTCTTCTTCCCTTCCTTTCTGGATCTCTTAGGCTTAGGTTTTACAGGTCTGACCTTTACTACTGAGGTTGATTGAGAAATAGAGCTTCATGTTGTCCTAGCGTTGCTGGATTGTACTACCGGACCATCTGATTTTTATCTTTGATGCTTCTTTGGCGGCTTTCCTTGCAGCTTCTTCGTCAGCTCTTTTCTCTCTACCCTTTTTGATCAATTATGGAGGAATTCCCATGCTTTCTACAAGAAACTCAACTTCTTTCCTTACTTGCTTAGTGCCAACAATATTTCTCAATTCACTATGAATTTGTTTATCTTTTTTAGCATAGGTTCCAAATCTTTCCTCTATCGCATCGATTGGCTTGCTCAAAATATGTTGACCATACATGTCCAAGACTAATCCATCAACTTCATAACCCATAGGCATAATCTAGACCATTATGGGGTCAGCTGCCTACATCATGCACTGATCAATGCTCACCATGAAGCAAATAGAGTCTTTGTATTTTTCTACAATAGAGGTAGGGATCATCTCTCTTGCTCTCATCATTTTCTGGAATTCTTGGAAATAACCCCACATAGAGGCATTTCTTGATTTTGTGTCTCTAGAACTATGCAATTGATCTTTGATCTGCTCAATTACCAGAATGTATTTTCTCCACTTAACTTTTCCATTTCCTGGAATCTCATTCATGAAGTAATAGAATAGGCATAAAAGCAAGGTTCCATATTTGAATGAATTTTTGTTTTCCTTCTTTATCTTGGCCATATTTTCCATTATTTGGATCCTCAACAATTCGCATAGATCATAGTCAACATTTTCTTTGACCATTTGGAAGGTTGCATAGATGGCTATGCCAAATACTGAATTTTCTCAGCTAGAGTGGTAAATTTTGTAACCAATTACCATGGAAGAAAATTTTACATCCATATCCATGATTTTGTCAATAGTCATTACCCTTCTGTCATAGGTCGATCCAATTGCATCTGTGACAGTTTGATTTTTCACTGCTTTGAGAATGGGCAACCCACCGGAGGAATTTAGACCAGTTACTGCACTGATAGCTTCCTTGGTGATTTTAAATGGGATGGTAAGCCACATGAATTCATTGTGTACTCGGCTCAAAATGTATTACACCCATTCTAATTCCATAAAAATGGGAAACTTAGCCATCCATACAAATTTCTTAGTTTCCAAGATCTTATGCTCTAGCTTTACATGGAAATTTTCATCAACAATGTGATATCTGTAGAGATCCAAAAGTTGGGAACTACCCGGTTCTTCAAGATTTGCATGCTTATAAACCCTAATGTCTTTTGTATATAGAACTCCATGCGGGACCGATCAAAAGGATCCTAAGGGGTCGGTCTCAAGAGATTTATAGGGATGCCATTTGAATTTAGGTCGAGGATGATCCTTTACTTCTACTACCAAAGGAGTATTCATTTCTTTAGAATCACAAATTTTCAAATTTTCTATAAAATACCTTTTTCGCCGGATCAGAATTGAAATGTTGAATCTCTTTCGATGCTTGAATTTCTCCTCTAATCGCCAAAGATCGCTTGTGATCTCTCCAAACTTCTTTTTCTTCGAAATGCAAGGTGAGAAATGAAGTGTGAAATGGATTTTTATCTTTTTCGCACCTAACACTTTTATTCATAATAAATGTTGTAACCCTATTACATTTGATTACACTGTAACTATACACGGTGATAACCAAAACATTTGCAAACCTCTATTTTGGCATACTGATCTATCTAATGAGTTAAATAGCATTTTTTGGTTGATTATGCAACTACTACATATTTGCATCCTCTGATACTTTCTAGTTAGGGTTTCATCTAATTTTCTTTAATAGCTCCCCCTAGGCCACAAGCCTAAGACTAATTCTCAAAGGAATTACCAAAAGTGGGTTTCGATGCTAGTACACTTTCTTTAGTAGAAGGTTCTTTCCTTATCCATTTCTTCTGCATTTGTTGCCTTATAGTATCTGCAGTGATTTTTCCTTTTCCTTTGATGTCTTCCTGCACATTTTTCTTTTGGTTTACCAAACCTTTTTTATTCCAACAATATGTTGCTACGTGACAAAAATTGTTGCAATAGTGGCATATAAATTTTCTTCTTCCAAACAACTTGTTCCATTGATTTTCCTTTTGTTACAAATTATTTGTGGGTGATTATCTTGATTAATCCATTTTACTGTTGTAGAATGTATATAGAAGTTGATAGAAGAACTAGACAAGATAATAGAAAGATTACACAAGATGTACCGTGGAGAAACCCTTTCGAGAAAAAACTCCACCAAGAATTATTCTCAATTATTCAAACTCTGAAATACAATAGATCAAATTCTTGCTTGAGAATTCTTCTTCTTGCCTTCACCAATCTTCTTCACAACCTGTAAGAACAACTGATCATAAATCTCTTCAACTTGCTTGAGATAAATAGGCTTTAATCAACATTAAAAACACCAAATGTGTTACAATAACAATGCTCAAGCCATAACCCTAAAAGTTACGCCTATCTCATGCAAGTAGAGTTGTGTTGTGGAGAAAAATGCCAAATCATCTCCCTCATCCATTTGGGTTTCCCAAACTGAAGTCATAACTCAACCTTTATTCTATAAATATCTTAAGGCTTCATCCTCAAAGTTGGCGCGCAGAAGAGGGTCCCACTTAATTAAGCCTTCAAAAATATCTCAACATGAAAAGGAGCTAATTCCAAGAAGCCAACTTGGGCGCCGAAAGTGGGTCCAAGATATTTCTTGTTAACTGAAACATTTCTCAAAACCATTCATGCAAGAATGGTCATCCCCTGTTATCTATCATGCAACTCAAGTTATTAGCCATTCATTCCAAGTTAATTGAAGTCAACTAGCATTCAACTAAAACTAACTAAAGATAACTAAACCATAACTGAACTGAACTGAACTAAACTGAATTGAACTAAACTGAACTGAACTGAACTGAACTGAACTGAATTGAACTGAACTGAACTGAACTGAACTTCAATTGAACTGAATTGAACTTCAACTAAACTTCAACTGAACTTCAAATGAACTTCAACTGAACTTCAAAACCTATTTTATAGGTACTCAACATGCACAAATCAAAATCCCTATTTTGTAGGAACCTAGGATGCATTTCTGAAGTGTACTCAATTTACCAATCAGTTAACTAAACTCAAGGTGAGTGTCACCTCCCATATGTGAGCCCATGTTATCCTATTTTGTTGGAGCTAATTCCAAGGCATTCACACATGCTTTTAACATTCAGAATTAATTATAAGTGTTAATTAACATGATTATTTCATCAAATATTAATCTCTTCCTAATCCTAGTGTTGTTGAACACATTCTAAGGACTTAGGATATATTGTGAAATAAATAATGTTTAGGATTACAATTAAATGGCATCCTATTTCCAACATCTGTTGCATTTAAAATAGTATCCACTAAATTTCAGAGCATTAGGTTGTCTTACCGGATACCTTCCAGGTTTTTTCATTGGGTTTCTTTACCTGAATTGTCTTTGTTCATAATCCTTTTGCCTTGATTTTGAGCTTTCTCCTTTTTCATATCCAAGACCTCTTCTGTCATGATGAGTTATTTGATTATCAATTAGTTCATTGAGTATGGATAAGCTAGATTTGAACTTTTATTTGTATTCATTTGCATCAGCAAGTTCATTTCTGACATCATCCAACTGTCTTTCAAGAGCTCCTTCATTATTTCTAGATATTTCCAATTCATCATTCAATCAACTACATACCTTAGATTTTTCTTTTAGGGATTGAGCCAGAATTTCTTCATTCTTCTTTCTATATTCAATTTATTTTTTCATCTTCATCATGATGGATTCCATTTCAAGCTTGATAACTGTATTCTTGTGAGTAATCTTTTCACATTCCTCCATCTTGTCTTTCAGAGTTTTACTGGATTGATCATATTCATCATTATGTTGAATTTGATCACAGAGCTCCTTTCTCTTTTCTCTTGATTTGTTGATTTAATCTTTCAAGGACTCAATGAATTTCTCTACATCTTTGAGATTTTCTTGTAGTTTCTGGACTTTAAATTTTGACTGATCAAGGTCATCTAGGGCCACGATAAATTGTTGTTCAAGATTTCTTCAATCCATTGACATAATTTCCAAGATCTCCCCAAGTTTTTAGACTTCTTCTTCTTTGGAGGAACAAGCTCTAATACCAATTGTTGGAAACAAGCCACACTGAGAGGGGGGTGAAGCAGTGTTATGCAAAATTAACTTCAATAATATTTGACTCTTAGTGCATCAACGACATACATTCATAATGCATAAATAAGAAAGAAAGCACAACACCATAACACCAATAATTTTACGTGAAAATCCTGTTAGGGGAAAAACCATGGTGGATGGCCAATCCACAAGTATTATTATGAGTATACTCAAAAGAGAATATGACAAGGGAATGCACTTCCATTCAGGCGCACTGCCTAGAGATCACTGCTCAAAAGAAAAGAGTTCAGATTAAAACCATCTGAAAATTTGAATTGAAAGATCAACATCTACAATGCTTGATTACAATTCCAATTAAAGTACATCAATTGATTTGTTCTTCTACAAACTAAAATTTTTCTCTGCTTGTACACACAATACAGATCATCTATGTGCAAGTGAAACTATGCATTATTACAACTCTGCTATGCTCTAACTCACTGATCAGATAATGAAATACCTTACACATCTCAAAAAATGGTACAGAGGGTCAAGTATATATATTCACAACATACATTTCTTTTGCACATTGTCGACTTCAACATAATACAAGATAATTACAACTGTCGACTCATAGTATACAAAATATACAATGCGTACCCACAAAGGTCGGCCACAACTTGGTTAAGACTCAAACGATGACATACAAACAAATTTATACTTAATTACTTGGTTCCCATACATCCACGACTAGTATATTCAAATAGTCGGTCTGAATACAAGAAAAGCTGAGAACACTACAACTAAATCTTCTATCTTTCACATAATCTGGTACGAGCCACTACACTTCAGTAAATACAAAGATGATATGTCAAAAAATATTCATTGAGATGCACAAAGAAAAATAATAACCTTTGATCATCTTTCAAATCGATGAACACTGTGTTGTCAGATATTTTTTTCTTGCTTGGCAGTCTTCAATCTTCCTGTTGGTATGGACAAATGGTAGTGGGCAGATCTGAGCATCCATTATGGTTGCCATCAATGACAACACCGAGTGATGCTCATAGTATCTCTTCCCAACATATCTTACTTACTTTGGTTTCTCTTAATTTTGATGGTGGAATGTGCAACTTAGGTTAGTCATTAGCCTTGGACCCCATTTCACTGTCTCACATTTAGGTGAAGAAAGCATTCCCACATCTATAATTTTAAGATTATTTTAATGTATTTTTACTTATATGTATTCATATTATGTTTAAAATTTTAAAAAATAAATCATTTAAATTGATTACTCTTTGCATAAAGAATTGAAACATAGAAAAATAAAGGTTCACTACACATAGTATTTTATACGAAATTTGGGATATTTCACCATACTTACTATAAATAGAAAGGGAAAAATGGGGTGAATTACACTACCTATTCTTCTATTTCATTTGGGAAATGAAATCCCTTGGGTCAAAATCCACTTTCAACCCTTAGGTGAGTGAATTATTTCAGGAATCTTGCAATTTTCCTTATTTTTGCTAGGACGAGGGTCTAGGTTAAACAACACTTTTTGGAGACACACTAAAAATAGTAAATCAACTTCTCACTGAAATGTAAGACCAGATATGTCTAGATTTAACCATAGAGATAATAGACACAATTTATTTCACATAAATCAGATGAGTGGAGGACACGTAAAATTGATCTCAAAAACTATCGCAAAGTGTCTTGTTCTAGCACAAAGCATCCTATGATAACTTTTGATAGAAATGATTGAACAAGGGGTTTTGTGAGAAGGATTAAAAATACCAAACGATCTCATTAAAGAAATTTAAAAAGTGGGTTTTTTAGATGAAACATAATACTATTAGAATCAGTAAAGCTTCTAGTAGAACTGAGAAGGGAAAATCTTATGTACCTCTAAGAAAACATTGTTTTCAAGAGTTGTCCTAAGATTCATTCACCATATGGAAAATGGGTCTTGTGTAGGAATTTCTAAACATTTTTTATAGGTCCTTTACTCCTTTTTTGTACTCCCCGATTCCTAAATCTCACGATCGAGAAGCTGAAAATAAATTTTGTAGGTTAGTTTTCATGAAATTGCAATAAAGGTGACAAATTTGACAACTTTGAAATTTTGCAACTTTTGAGATCTTCAAAATTTATTCAATCTATAAATTTGGAACACATAAAGAGAGGAGAATAATGTTTTTTGTTAGGTGAATATGTGTTTTCCTTGGTCAAACCCTGCTTTAGTAATTAAACCTTGAAATGAAAAAAATAGTATGGAGGAATGATGAATGAACAAAGTAATGTCACAACTCACCAAACCCTTGTACAAACCTTGATAATTGAGGTGTGTAACTTCTAGCAAATAGATTGAATGGATGTGGATCTTCACTTTGAATCTTTTCTTGAAATGATACCATGAATGCTTGAATGAATCATGAAACCTACATCAACAATTTAACTCCAAAAACATGCATGACTCCACATAAAGATAACATAACTCTTGGATCTAGTGCTGCAAAAAATGATGGACAAATCTTCCCTTGAACACTCTTGACAATAATCTTGACTCTTGTAATTGATCTCTCGATTGTGCTTTTGAAAATATAGTGTTAATTTGATAAAATAACCTTATATTTATAGTAAATTATCTTTAATTCAAATTTCACAAGCCACAATTGAAATATAGATTTGAACATGTTAAAATACCACCAAAAAAACATTTTAAAGGGGGTTCCTAGGTCTAAGTGAGGACCCATTCACCATATGGTGAATGGTTACTAATACACTTACCTAAGAGAGACATTACTCAAGGTTGAACCTTATTTAAAATTAGGGTCAAATGTCTAAGTGAGGAACCATTCACCATATTGCGAATGGGTCCTAGGTCACCTACCTAGGAAACACATCTTCTAAACTTAAGTTTTATGTAATGAAATTTATGAATTTCAGGTTTATCCCTTGGAATTTTCATTTAATTAGGCTTCGATTTGAATTAAAGGGGCCAATTAAGGAAAATTAACCTCAATCTATTAATAAATCCCGAGATTAGTGTGAAAGTATAAAGGTACACCTTACAACATCAAACTAAAGTAACCATGAAGTGAATTTTATTTAAGAGGGCCCTAAACATAATGTGAATATGAAAAACATACTACAACACTAAATTAAGGCAACGTTAAGCTCATTTTATTATTAATTATTTTCAAATTAAGTGAGAGGAGGAACTTACATTAAACTCGCACTAAATTATTCAAGAGGGGTCTAAGTGCACCAATGTGGAGGGTATAGGATGAAAAAGATCATGGAGTGTTTTCAAGCCCCTAAGATCCAAGATCCCATGTCAAACCAGCATAAGCACAAAGGGACACACACTTGCAACAACAAAATAATATACAAAAACATACAATGTCAAAGACTAAAAGAAAGAAAAACAAAAAAAAGGGGTGGATCAAGCCTCAATTGTCGCCTAAGTTGTTTTTCCTAAATGGATGCTCAATCGAGGATAGTGGAACCTCAAGCTATCTACTAGGTGATTTTTCCCAATGGGTGGCTTAGTGAGAAAGTCATGCCTCTGTGTCAGATTTTGTCTTACATAATGAGAAATGCATGCCTCTATGTAGGATTTTCATAATACTAACCATACCAAAGCTATCCTATTGATAGTATTGTTGATTCAAAAGGGGACCATGTGTTCCACCTTGTTAAATATAGTGATTGTTCTAAGGGGGGCCCTGTGTTCCACCTTGTTGATGCTTGATGTATTCTGAGGTATATACTACCCAGGAGGTAGATTTTTATTTTGAGGTTCATATTGAGATTTCCCCCCTTGGTACATTTGTGCTACAACTGCTTGTTCAACCTAAGTTGGTTTCTTGAACAAGGGGTTTTCTTTGGGTTGATCACTATTTTGTGAGAACATAGGTGGCATATTCAACATCTTTGGAGGCTGGTTTATTTGTCTCACAACTGAGTTGTCCCCTAAGGGAATAAGATTGGGGTGTTTAAGAGCTTCTACATTGAAGTCTATGAGTAATTTAGCACCACTTTGTGCTAACTTGAAGAAATAGGAGTTTGGGTCCTTTCTTAACAACCTATCCATTAGTTTGAGAACCTTGGGGTTGTTAGAATGTTCAAAAAGTTCTTCCTCATTTACCTCTTCTTCATCGTTTACCTCCTCTATAATCACTCGATTTGGGTCCTGGTTACCTTTCTCCATAACCTCCTTATGTTTGTTGATTATTTCTTCCTAAGTGAAAGTATCTCTATATGCTAGTCTCTTCTAGGGAGTTCCAAGGTCACTTGGCCTATAGCCATAAGGGCTACTCTCATCGTTCATGGAATTTTTTGGTGGGATACTAGTGGTATTTTTCTTGGCTTCCATGTTTATCCTACGTTGTGATCTCGTGGTTGTCATTAAAAATTTGGGTCTCCTATGGGAAAGTGATGTACTCTCTAGTTGACTCAGATTATAAAGACCTAATGTCCTAAAATTAGTGTAAATCTAGTTCTTTCCTCTAGAGAAGTTCAATATCATGAAAAAGATCAGGATTTTGACCAAAGAATAACATATATAACTCTAGATTGTCCTTGGAAGCGTGTCTATAAAATTTTGCTACCAATTTGTTTCTATTTTTATGTAGAACTAAAAGGCATTTCTTGAGATCCTTTGGACTTAGGTGCCTCAGTCTGAAATGACGACCTATGGATTTTACCTTAGGGATCTTGACCTTGTGTGAGATAATGAAGGGAATAATTATTTCCACACGGGTGGTGGTAATATGGGTCTTTCTACTAATATGTCAGATTTCTCTTCCTCTTCATCTAAGACAATTGATGTAGTGAGAAATAAATGGAGTGTTTCATTATTCTGAAAAATGAAGGTTCTTAAGCTCTTATGACATGTTAGTTTGTTCACCTTCGATATATGTGAGACTACGTTGAAGGATCGATGCTAAAAGATCTAGTTGTTGAACTGGGGTAGTTGGTCGCCAAGTGGTCATTAAGGTTGATGGTGTTATGGGATGGTTATTGTAAAGCTCAAGACCCTAGGGTTTGAGTGTTGTTTTGGAATGATACTACTTCTTGTAAATCAAAATGTTGAAGAACTAAGGTCTATATTCCACTCCCTTGTTGGGAGGATATATTATGGGAAAGCTTACTTGTACTATCTGCGAGTCCCAAGTAACTGTTGATATCATGAACGTCTGAGTGGAGGAATGACCTTAATGGTTTGTTTGATTTTGATTTAAAATAGGTAGGATGGAAATAATGGATGTGGGACTATCTCACCTTCTGTCTTTCCATTTTTTTTGGTTTGAACAATGATCTTGTGAACAAATTTCTCTCAAGTTTTTCTCTTTGTTTTGAAGTATGACAAGTGATAAGACAACACTTGGACTGACTCAACAAGAATGGACTTATGTGACCTTCATTTCTATAACTTAGGTTGTGAAATCGCAACACCCAAGCCATAGTTCCCAAATGTTTACTTTGATTAATGTACCCTGAAATCAAATCTAGAATGTTTGAAAACCTTTAAGGAAAGATCCTTTCAAAGGGGTGAAAAAATAAGGCTTCTCTCACAAGTATGCACTAACTCAAAGGTTTTTTGGTTCAACCATCTAGTTTACTGTTTGTCTTGAATGTGCTCTTTTTGTTTAAATAAAACACAAAATTTGATGTCAAATTATTTTGAATTTAATGGGCCAAGTTTAACATAAACCTGTAATTACAACCCTAGGGGATAGACACAAATATCTTAGGTAGACATGCCTCATGCTCTGAAGAGACGATTTTACATGCAACTTATGTTGTGTGCCTGTAGTAGGACATGGCAAGTAACTTCTCAGAAGTAAATTCCGATGCACCACTTTTAGAGAATGTTTTTGGATAATAGGGTGGCCTCTAAAACAATTTGGTTCTTAGTGATAACTATGAACATCAAAATATGACACTCACTTGTTGGCCACTTAAGGGTCTTTAACCATTCTCGTTCCACTTAAGGAATGGGATTAGGTGCAATCTATTGTCAACATGGATTGAAGCTACTTTCTTAAGATTTCTTAACCTTTACTATATCCTTCCAGTAAATGTGCTTCGAGACCTTGCAATGAGTTATCCAGTGCACAATGTATCTCAAGGCAAGCCCCCTCTTTAAGGTAAACCTAAAAATAAAGTGCAATGCTCAAAAACATTCTTTCACTCATCCAAGATCGCTAAAAGGTGTGAGGGGAGAGGATAAAAAACTTTAGCTTTTCCAACCAATGAATGCACAATGAACAATCCATAGAAAATTGATTCATTTTAAACACCTTGAGTGATGTTGTCCCCAAATTATTTTGTGTAAATCAAAACAAAGTTCTTTTTAACTTGCACCAATACGACATGTTTAAGACATCAAACAATTAAGATAGCAATGGTGAAAAATAATAAAGAAACATTTGCTCATTTTTATGAACTCCAATAGAGGTGTTTCTAAGAATGGCAGTCCTTGTCCTATCTTGGTCAACAAATGTAAAATGTTCATGTGCCAACAAAATGGAAAACATTTCTCGCTCTTTTTATGCACCGATATTTAAAGGTTCCTAATTATGAAAACATGAATTTTTTTCATTTTATAGCCCAAAATTTGAAGTGTTTTTGTTCTTTTTATGAGCAGCAAAATGAAAATTTCTAACTTAGAAAGCTTAAAATTGGTTCATTTTAACAACAACAAAATCAAGTGAGTTTATTGTTGTTCATTTTTAGAGCACCAAATGAAAGTTCCTAACTTACAAAATCTTAAAATTGGTTTATTTTAATAGCACCAAAATAAAATGTGAGTTTGTTTTTGTTCATTTTTAGAATACCAAATGAAAGTTTTCCAAGTTAATTAAAAGTAAATCAAACACCAGGACCAATCATCTTCCCTACAAAAAATGTGTTGTAAAGTTATTGGAATCCTGGAATAGATCTATCAATTCCTACTTACACATCCAAAAACAAACAACAATTAGTGAAAAACCTATTACAAGATTCCATGATCTATGCATTTGTCCACTAGAACAACTTCTCAGAAAAAGAAAGACAACTACTCAGTTCCAAAAATAGTTGCTAAAACCTAGACAAACAAATGCTAACTCTATGAAAATAAAAATGCACAATATTTGGACAAAGGCACCATTCCCATGAAAAATGCACAATTCTTCTAAAAAAAGTGCAGTTCTTCTAACAACTGTGTAGTTTTCTTAACAAACAAGTGCTCAAACTTTTCAGACAAGTGATCAAGTTTTTTGGAAAGGCACATGAAAACTCTATCAGAAGCGTTTCTGGGACCTACAGCTTCAAAATTGACTAAAAAGAATGTTAGAGGAGGGAACAAGGGTCCTACCGGGCATGCCAGAATTTGTGAGGGTGAGAAAGGACATGAAAGCAATTTGAAAAAGAAATCTAATCTACAACCAAAATGCACAAATCTAAAATCTAAAAACTCCTACACATACGAGATTGAACTATACTATTGCAAACATGATGAGGAACCTATTGATTACCAAATAAAAAATAAAAAATAGCTTTTACCATCTCATAGCGAAGTGTATTCGGTTGATGTTGTATTTCTCTTATCACAACGAAGCCTCCAATGTTCGTGTGCAAAGTGTGGATGAATGCTTGTTTTGTTTGGTTGATTGAAGACAATGGTGAAGCTTTGTCAATGGTGTTCTCGAAAGCACTTTGTTGCTCAATGTATGTTGATTCTCCCATCCTTATTTGTGAGGAAATGGGTTCTTTATATAGAAGATGTGATTTGAAATGGATGATCAAGATCATTTTGAAGAATATCAAGATCAACGGTCAGAGTGTGTTGAGAGGATTTAGAAATGAGAGAATTGTGCAAAGTTGATTGGACAATTTGTGTGATTGGGAAATATATTGTCTAGTCAAGGATGTGATTGATCAGTTAACATAATAGATTGATTAGTAAATATTGTGATGGATTAGTTAGAAATGTGATGTCTTAGTTAACAAAATAGATTGTTTAGTTAACATAATAGATTGATTAGTTAAAAAATTAATTCTTTAGTCAGCAATCATAATTTGCTCAATCAGAAAGTGGGTGAGGAATATGAATTAATTGATTTAATTAATCAATTCCTTTTTGGAGTTGAACATGCAAATCAAGTTTGACTTTTGCAAACAAAGTTGCATTAGTTTGATTTTTATTTTTTTGATAATTGATTTGAATAGTTTGATTTAATTATTCAAAATTTGGAGGGAAAGTGTTGTAATTAAATTATTATTTATAATTTAATCAATTTAGAGGAATAAGGTGATTTAGTGATGTAATTAAATAATTAGCGTTAATTAATTAATGAGGACAAAATAAATTGAAATTAGAACTTTATTAAATAAATGTGATTTATTTAATTGATCGAAATGATAAAATATGAATTAATCAAATAATGTTGTTTTATTTAATTAATTGTAGAATTAGGGTTTTGAGAAACTTATTAAATAAATGATATTTATTTAATTTGTCTGAAGTGATGAAAAATTGAATTAATTAAATAATTGTTGTATTATTCAATTAATAGAGGAATTAGGGTTTTCATGTTGTTTTGATGTGGTGCAATGTGGTGTGATGTCGAAACGTTGCAGTATAATTTCGAGATAATCTGAGATATTACAGGATACTTCTGAGATGTTCTGAGGTGATTATGAGATGATGCGAGATGATCTCAAACATTACGGGAGGATTTCAAGTTGTTTTGGGGTGATTTGGAGATGTTTCGAGATATTACGAGATAATTTCGAGTTATTATGAGATGTTACGAGATGATTCTAAGTCATTCTGAAAGGTTATGGGATTATTTCAAATCATTCTGAGGTGTTATGGGATGATTTCAACTCATTCTGAAGTGTTGGGATGATTCTAAGTCATTTTGAGGTGTTATGGGATGATTTCGAGTCATTCCAAAGCGTTACAAGATGATTCTGAGTCATTATGAGGTGTTATGGGATGATTTTGAGTCATTCTAAGGCATTACAAGATGATTCTAAGTCATTTTGAGGTGTTACTAGATGATTCTGAGTCATTGTAAGGCATTACAAGATGATTCCGAGTCATTGTGAGGTGTTAGGGGATGATTATGAGTCATTATGAGGTGTTACACAATGATTCCAAGTCATTCTAAGGTGTTATGGGATGATTCTTATTTATTTTGAGGTATTATGGGATGATTGACAATGATGTTCCATATCATTTGATTTTTTTTGAGGTTTTTCAATGTTGTTTGATGTCGTTCGAGGTTGTTCAGTGTTTTTTGATGTCGTTTGAGGTTGTGTGATAGGTGTCAAGTCAATTTTACATGTCTACAAAAATATATTATTGTTATATACATAATGCATGTATGTTTTAATTTCTTAATGTATGTTTGTGCTATTTGATGTTACATATTCAAATATAAATTATAAATGAATCTTATGTATACTTTCATTCTTAAGAAATATGGCTTAAATAATTATAAATGATATAAATGGTATAAGTTTATAAATAGAAATATAAATAGTACAAGCTTATATCTATGATAGATATAAGCTTACTCTTTCTTACTTATTAAATAGATTTATTTATTTATTTTCATTTTATTTAGATATTGGCCTTTAACTCTCAAATTGTTAGTTCAATTTATTTTAAAATATACATCCCCTTCATCAGTTTCTTTCGATTCGTATTTATCCCTTCTCATTATGTAATTGAATTTCAATTTTTTAATTAAATTTTTAGGTTATCTCTTTCTTTATCCTCAATTTTTGTGTTTAACCCCCCCCCCACCCCCGTATCTCTAACCGCACCCTCTCACCTTTCTTATTTTTAAGAAAATTGGGTTTTCAACTAACAATTATACATATCCTTGCACTCTCTATCATCTAATGAAGGATCGTAAAGTATGATCAATTTTTGGGTCTACTCCCCCTCTCTCTAACCACACCCTCTCACCTTTCTTCTTTTTAAGAAAATTGAGTTTGCAACTAACCATTATACATATCCTTGAACTCTCCATCATTTGATGAAGGATCATAGAGTATGATCTAACACGTTGAAGCAAAAATATCATGTAGAATCAAAATCCAAAAACAAGAAAAATGAAATCATGAATGATTCATTAAATGTCTTTAAATATCAATACATAAAAACATGTGGCACAAAACATATGCAAAGTTAGCTCATAAATATTAATAGGAAGGGAGGGCGGAAGAGATAAAGTTACAATTTAAATTTAAACTTCTAAATTTTAGATTCAATTCTTTAGACTTTAGAAGTAAACCATGTTCAATCCTAAATAACATAAAAATATATGATATTAAAAAATAATATAGTAGAAATAAAAAGAGGAGGTTCATGTTGTTTTTTTTTTTTGATAAAAGGCTATAGCGTATTTAGATATTATATTAATATAAGAGGATATACATCGATTGCTATAATTATAGTACTAGCAAAATTGTGTCATTTTTGAGATCATAATCTGTGTAGATTTGGCACTAATTTTCCCCAAAAAATTTAACAAAAAAATATTTTCAAATACTAAATTAACTTACTGAAGTAAAGCAAAAAAAAGACATCATTTACAAGAAAACACTTTTATCATTCTTCCATGAAACCTTTGTTTGCTGATGTATCCCCATGGCCTTCATTAACATCTACTCTATTTTCACCATGGCCCTATTTGAGATCTATAGCATTTTGCAATTTGGAATACTTGCAACCCTTATTGTATTCTATCCATGTCAAATATGATGTGAAAGTAGGAAGGATAGTGCAAAGTATTTGTCTTCTATTTTATTGAGAATTTGGAGCCCAATGTCTACTAAATGCAAATTAATAGCTCGATACATTTCCCAAGGATCATCTGCTTGTAATCCTCTTTTTTCCATTTCAAAAACCATTGCATATGAGTGTTTGTTTCTTAGATAAATCTTTGGAAATATGTCACCAACAATACCTTTACCTTTATCTAGGTTGTTCATCTAGACAAACTACAAAAAATCACCCTTATCTAGGTAATTTAGCTAAACCACTTCTCTAACCACATCTTTTATCAATGCAAAGGATTGCAAAATGTCCATGGAATTGGAAAGAAAAATGGAAAGGAGTTGTGAAGTGAAAAGCAACCTGGGGGATTTAGGCTTCAAGATCCCTTGTCAAACAATCATTCAGATGTTGTCAATCACACTAGGGAAAATCATTTTGAAGACATGTGAGTAAGTGCACCAATCTGTGACACAATTTTGGCTCTTAAGATGCCACTTTTTTTTTGAAATCAGCAAAATCTGATTTGTACGAGAAAATGAAGATAGTTACGCTGAAAATTTCAAGATGCGGCAAGAACAAAAGTTGAAGTGCTCCAAGTCTAGTTTCTAATCTACTATTTTTTTTTTAAATTAATGAAGCTTAAGGGTCTCAAAAAAGGGGGGGAATAGGTACTGTTTTTATTAAAAATATAGCATAGCACCTGAGGGCTCCCCCCTTTTTGATTAACTTCTTTTTAGAATTTCAAAAATCCCAATGGTGAGAAATTAGCTAACACCATGTAGTTTATCCTCCTTCTTCCAGATAATTTTTTTAATGAATACATAATATTTTATGAATTTTCAAAGTGGACACATCCTGAAAAACTGAAATTTGAGCGTGCTCCCCCCAAATTCTTTTGCAAACTAATCAAAAATTGATTTTTTTTTCATCATGTGTAGAATGGAGTCTAGTTTCAAAAAATGTAATTTGTTTCACATTCCGATGAATGTGTAAAATCTATCCTAAACCTAGCACATGTTGGTTTTTGACCAAAAACGAAGGCATTTACAATAGAAGCCATGGATCAAAACCTTAACTAAATCAAAATGAAAAAATAATTATATATTTAGATAGCTAAGAGAGAGGTTAACGTTATCACGGTTTTTTTATAAACTTGCATTGAAAGACTTGCAAATGAGATGGGGAGCACGGACGAAAATATGAGAAAATTTGGCAAATCCTGTTAATTAACATGTACAAAGCAGGCCATTTGGCGAGCGCCAAATGACTCATCACATTTGGCATGCACCAAATGTGATGGGTCATTTTGCGATCACAAAATGGTGTGCTTTGCACAGAACTAGAATTTCCCTTCTTTGGTGGACAACTTGATAATGCTTAGAGTGCACAGTTTATGATCGTAGATGGATAGTCGAGGTTTTACCTTTCATACCTTCTCTAACTCATTACTGTTACTGGATAACTCTTCATCCCTCTGAATTCTCTATCTCTCAGGTCTCACTCCCTCTCATGTGACCTAAAATATTCTCTCAGTCCAATCCCCTCTCTCAGGTCTCTTTCCCTCCCACATAGGTACCTAAATAAATCTATCTCACTCCAACCCCCTTTCTCACTGTCCCTCTTTGATATTTTTATCACTCTCACTCCATCTCCATCTCTTAGGTTGTTATCTTTCTCTCTTTGTCTCTCTCTCTCTCAAGTCTCTCCCTCCTACCCCCTCTCCCTCTCTTAGGTCTATCACTCACTCATTCCCTCTATCTCTCTGCCATTCCCTCTCTGTCACTCACTCTATCTCCCTCCCTCTCTCTCTCACTCTCTCTCGGGTATCTCCATCCCCCCTCTCTCTCAGACACAAACACATACACTCCCTCTCTCTCTCCCACTCCCTCTCTCTCACTCTCTCCCTCCCACCCCCTCTCCCTCTCTCTCTCTCTCAAGTATCTTTGTCCTACCCCCTCTCCCTCTCACAGTCACTCCCTCTATCTCTCTTCCACTCCCTCCCTATCTCACTCCCTCTATCTATATCTATCTACCTCTCCATCTCTCTCAAGTATCTCCCTCCAACCACCTCTCCCTCTCTCTCTCAAGTCCCTCTCTCTCTCATGCCCTCTATCTCTCTCCCACTCTCTCTCCCTCCCACCCACTCTCCCTCCCTCTTTGTCTCTCAAGTCTCTCCCTTCTATCCCCTCTCCCTCTTTCAAGCCTCTCTTTGTCTCTCTCACTCACTCCCTCTATCTCTCTCCCACATCCTCTCTCTCTCTCACTCCCTCTATCTTTCTCCCTCTCTCTCTCCCTCTCTTAGATATCTCCCTCCCACCCCCTCCCACTCTCTCTCTCTCCCTCTATCTCATGTATCTCCCCCACCCCCTCCATCTCTCTCAATCCCTCTATCCCGAGTACTCCCTCTCCCTCCCACCCCCTCTCCATCTCTCAAGTCTCTCTCTCACCTCTATCTTTTCTCCCAATTTTTCTCTCCCTCTTAGGTCTCCTTCCCACCCTATCTCCCTCTTCTCTCTCTCATCTCTTTCCTACCCAATATTTCTCTCTCTCTGCTTTTCAATTCTCTCTTATCCTACACCCTCTCCCTCTCGACAATGAATCCCTCTATCTCTCTTTCCACTCCTCCTCTCTCACCCCCTCTCTCTCTCCCTCTCCCATCCATTCTCATATGTCCCTCCCAATCACCCTCCTCTCCCCAAGCAGAGGGTTTAGGACTACAAGGCAAGGCTGAGGGCCGAGGGCTGAGGGACTAAGAGGCATGGGGGCTGAGGGATCAGGGCTTGGGCCTAAGAGCTGAGGTTTGAGTGGACTAAGAGGGCACAGGGCTGAGGGACTCAGGGTCTAAGGGCTGAGGGCCGAGTGGCTGAGCCGACACGAGGCAGGGCTGAGGATCAGGGCTCCAAGGGCCATGCAGAGGGACTTCAGGCTCATGGGCCAGAGGGCTGAGAGCCGAGGGATCAAGAGGGCATAGGGGCTGAGGGATCAGGGCTTAAGGGCTGAGGCTCTGAGGGACTAAGAGGCATGGGGCTGATGGATCAGGGCTTAAGGGTTAAGGCTGAAGTCAGGCTGAGGGATTAGGATTTAAGGTCATGGGCTGAGGGCCGAGGGCATAGGGGTTGAGGGATTATGGTTTAAGGGCTGAGGGCTATGGGTTAAGGGCTGAGGGACTAAGATTATAGAGGGCTGACTGATTAGGTTTAAGGTCTGTGGATCAGGGGCTGAGGGATCAGGGGCTTAAGGGCTGAGGGTTACGGGTTAAGGCCGAGGATTAGGATCTCAGAGGAGCTGGAGGATCAGGGCTTCATGGGCTGAGGGCTGAGGGCTGAGGATCAAGAGGCATAGACTGAGGGACTAGGGCTTAAGGCTGAGGCCGAGGATTAAGAGGGCATGGGGGTTGATGGATTAGGGTTTAAGGGTTAAGGGTTGAGGGTTGAGGGTTGAGGGTTGAGGGATTAAGAGGGTATGGGGGTTGAGGGATTAGGGGTTTAAGGGTTAAGGGTTGAGGGTTGGGGGATTAAGAGGGTATGGGGGTTCAGGGATTAGGGTTTTAAGGCTGAGGTTACACAAGGGCTGAGGGACTAGGGCTCATGGCCGAGGGCCGAGGGCCGAGGATCAAGAGGGCATAGGCTGAGGATCAGGCTTTACGAGGGCTGAGGAACTAAGAGGGCAGCTGGAGGATTGGCGTCAAGGGCCAAGGGCTGAGGCTGAGGGTCAAGAGTGGGCATAGTCACTGAGGACTAGGCTTAAGGCTGAGGGCCAAGGCCATGGCCGAGGACATTGCAGAGGCCATGATCAGGCTTCAAGGGCCAAGGCCGAGGGCTGAGAGGGCATAGGGGCTGAGGAATTTAGGCTTCATGGGCTGGAGGGTCAAGGGGTTAACTGCTGAGGCTGAGGACAAGAGGGCATGGGGCTGGGAGGATCAAGGCTTGGCTATGGGCCGAGAGCTGAGGGACTAAGAGGGTATAGTGGTTGAGGGATTAGGGTTTAAGGGTTGAGGGTTGAGGGTTGAGGTATTAAGAGGGTATAGGGGTTGAGGGATTAGGGTTTAAGGGTTGCGGGTTAAGGGTTGAGGGATTAATATTATACAGGGGTTGAGGGATTAGGGTTTAAGGGTTGAGGGATATAAGGGTATGGGGGTTGATGGATTAGGGTTTAAGGTTTAATGGTATAGGGTTCACGGTTTAAGGGTCCCACTCCCTCTCTCAGGTCTTCCCCCCCACCATATAACAGAATAAATTCTTTCCCTCTCAATTTTGTCTCTCTTGGGTCTCATGCCCTCCCATGCTACCTACACTAATCAATGTCACTCCAATTCCCTCTCTCACAATCCCTCTCTATCAGGCCTCACTTACCTCCCATCCTACTTTCTTAGGTCTCTCCTTCCCACCCCCTCTCTCCTACTTTAAATCCCTCTCTATCAAGCCTCACTTACCTTCCACCCTACTTTCTTATGTCTCTCCTTCCCACCCCCTCTTTCCAACTTTGACTCCCTCTCCTTCTCTTAGGTGTCTCCCTCCCACCCTCTCTCCCTCTGTCTCTCTCTTAGGTTTCACCCTCCCACACCCTCTCCCTCCCCCTTTTCCTCTCTCTCAAGTCTCTCCCTCCTACCCCTTCTTTCTCTCTCTCTCTCTCCAACTCCCCCCCTCTCTCTTTAACTCCCTCTATCTCTCTCCCACTCCCTCTCTAAGGCATTCCCCCCCACCATATAACTAAATAAATTCATTCCCTCTCAAGTCTATCTCTCTTGGGTCTCACTCCCTCCCATGCTACCTACACTAATAAGTGTCACTCCAATGCCCTCTCTCACAAACCATCTCCCTAGGGTTCTTAACAATCCACCATACTCCATTTACAATTCACTACCACCAAATCCTCAGTTAGGGTTTATTAGGCTACTAGCCCAAAAGCCCCTATTAGGTCTCTATCTCTGAGTAAACACACTAATACTCCTAGGTTTCCAAAGAACACAAAATTTACTCTTGGGTTTCTTCTTCTCCATGTTTGTCACTTGAAGAATATAGTGGTCCTAGCCTCCAACTGCCCGTACAATTCCTCAAACTAGAACTGACCAAGAACTTAAGTCTTTTTAGGTCTTTTTCCTATCTTTTTTGCAGACTGTCAAAGGTTTCCTCTCATCAAACAGGTTGATGGGGCTTCCTCATTCTTAGTAAGCCTTGGAAAGGCATTCACCTGCCCTCTCCACACCGTGAATTTCCAGGAGATAGTCAGCCATGCCAGTTAAGTGTCTTTCACTTCTTGTCTTTCCTAGTCGGGCACTATCAAGCTCACCTAGGAGAAGACTTTCCTCATGCTTCCTAGACTCCTAACCACTCCTAACCCTAATTTATATACAAAAATGGAACCTAACCATATTTCCCAAGGGCCCGTACACAAGTACAGTGGGAAAGTAATTAGAACTCCATCCGCTACAGACTGACTGTTAAGTTAGCAACTTAAAAATAAACAAACTAAATACAAAGAAACGCCTGCAAATTGAACAGATAAAATAATTACAAAAAAAAAAAGCTTCTACCATAGTTTACACTACAAACTATAACATATTATAGAGCCATGATCGCTCCTAACCACTTGAATTCAAAGCATAACATAGGAAATCACACAATTCTATCACTGTCCTCCTTTGTATTCATGAAGTCTTAAACACTACAAAAGCTTCCAACCTTGCTCTCAGGTCAAAGCACTCCATATATAGGCTTTCCAATTTAGTTAAGCTCGAGCCTAACTGTTCCATGGCCGCTTGTGGCTTTCCATAGGCCTTATTTTCAAAATTGTTAACAAAACTATCACCTAGGAAGGTCTATAAGGTCCTAAATCATCCTTCTAGCCAAACCCCAATCTAAAAAATGGTCAAAATGACCTTCCCTATCATAATGCAAGTTCTCAAATGACTCTAAGGCACAAATTCAAGAGTTAGAAGGAGTTTGCTACATGTGATCTAAAACAAATTGCTAGTCCTTGACCTTCTGGTTAACCCTCCTAGATGCACCTTGGGGTGCTCCTGCACCATTCTCCCACTCTACATAGACTTTAAGGGAGATGAGAAGTGATTAGAGATGGGTCAATACCCTGCTTCTTGAACTGAGCTTCATCCACCCATGTAGCCTCAGATTCATGTTTGTTCTTCCACTTGATAAGATGCTCCATGTACACTTTTTGCCTTGTAGATTTCTTCACCCTTGACTCCAAGATCCTTTTTGCCTGAAGCTTGTCTTGAATAGGTAAGAGTATGTTGCTTACATCTTTGAAGATCTCCTTATTGGTCTCATCTATGTCATTGATGGATCCCTTGTACCTAATCAAATCAGCTACATTGAAAATTGGTGAAATTCTCAAATCTGCAGGTAACTCCACCT
Organism: Sequoiadendron giganteum; assembly: GCA_007115665.2. NCBI lineage: Eukaryota > Viridiplantae > Streptophyta > Pinopsida > Cupressales > Cupressaceae > Sequoiadendron > Sequoiadendron giganteum. The sequence continues at coordinate 44,174,951 of CM021105.1, read as the reverse complement.
TGTATGCATTCTTCCCATACTTGGCTAATACCTTGCATGGTCCCACCCTTTTCATCTGCAATTTGGTTGATATACCCTTCTGTAACCTTGATTTGTTAAGGTGGACCATGACATAGTCTCCTATTACAAATTGTAAATCCTTTCTTGACATATCTACCTTGTCTTTCAATTTTTGTGTAGCCTCGGTGACTGTCCTCTTTACCTACTCTTGAATCTCTTTCATGGTTTGAGTGAAGTCTTTTGCATGTCCACTCCTATGTTCCATAGCTCCTAGATCCCTGAGCTCACATATACCTCTTGGCTGCATTACATACACAATTTCAAAAGGACTCTTCCCTGTGGTCTGGTTTACACTATCAGGTGATCCCACAATAGTGGTTTACAATTTTTGGCCAAACTGGACACTATAATTATTATTTTTAACCAAATCTTCATATTTGGGAACCTATAGCAGCTAAACCGTGAGGAATTTGAAGATGATTAAAACTAGATTCTCATCACATTTTTTCTATAGATTGTAAAAATATTTTTTTCAAAAATTTTGGAATCAGATTGCACTTTTTTTTCCATCTCCCATGAAAACTGTTTTTTTTCAGAAAACAACATTTTTAAAAAGTGACTCTCACCATATACAACATAACTTTTTTTTTATGAAGGATAAAATTCTAATTTTTTCGAATTTAGATTTGTAACTATGATATCTAGCACTATAATTTGGTCTCATAGTTTTTTATTGAATATTTTTTCCTTAATCAAGTTTTCAAAGTCAAACCAATTGTAGCTCAGACATAGGCAGACTGTATACAACATAACCTTTTTTGTATGAATCGAAATTCAATTTTTCTTTTTTTAATGGATCCAGGACATCAATACCCAGCCTCAATGTATTTTTACAAAATTCATTTTGATAATCTACTATTTTTCCACATGTGCAAAATAGAGAGCTTGATTTTCGATGAAAAACCTATGTTTAATAAAACTAAAAAAATACATACATAATAAAACCAAAACATATTAAAATTTAATTCGTTGGATAGCTCATTCTGAGGACTACCATCTTCCAGTTGGGTTTGTGAATTCTCCTCCATTTTCATCCTCAACCCGAGCTTCGAAGGGCAAAAATCTAGTAAAATTTGGTGGAAGAGGGGGAGAAGGGAAAAAAAGGGGTGTTCGAGCAAACCCCCCTTCGCTCAAAAGGGTGAAGGGGGGTTTGTTCGAAGGGGCATTCACTTGAACCCCACTTTTTTTTTAATTCCCCATAAGGGAATGTGGCTTCATGGGGTTCACTCAAACTAAGGGTTCGCTCGAACTAGGGGTTCGACGGAACCCCTCTTTTGGGTTCGGTCAAACCCCCTAGCTCGAACAAACCCTTTAAAACATGAAATTTTGCATGCGTGTGAATTTTCTCAAATTTACTTCCTCATAGAAATTGTTCACCACTATTATGGCTTTACCCTATCATTATAAGCATACTCAGCCTGTGAGATAACCATATCCCAAGTTTGTGCATATTCTTTAGTTAGGCACCTTAGAAGGTTACCTAGCACCCTATTAACCACCTCTATTTGACCATCGGTGTGAGGATAGTAAGCTGATCCAAAAGACAAGTTGGTACCTAATCTGCTCCATAGAGTCTTCCAAAAGTGACTCATGAACTTCATATCCCTGTCTGAAACAATTCTTAAAGGAAATCCATAGATCCTTACAATTTCCTTGAAGAAAAGGTGAGCTATATAGCTAGCATCATGAGTGGTTTTATAAGGAATAAAGTGACTCATCTTGTTGAATCTGTCCACCACCACATACACACTATCAAATCCAATCTTTGTCTTAGGAAGTCCTACCACAAAATCCATGCTAACACACTCCCATGGTCTGTTAGGAATGGGTAGGGGTTGATATAGGCTAGCATTACTAGCTCCTCCCTTAGCTTTCATACACACAACACATTGCTCCACATACCTCTTGACATCTCTTGACAACCTAGGCCAATAGTATAACCTTTGTACTAGTTCTAATGTCTTGTTGATTCCAAAATGTTCACTAAGACTACCATTATGCTTTTTCTGAATGAGGTTTTCTCTCATTGACCCTTTTGGAAGACATAACTGATTCCCTTTAAACAAATATCCACTTTGCAAAGTATACTCTGAGTATTGGCTATGAAAATGATTCTCAAAGTTAGAACATACCTTGTAGGCCTCTGAGAAATATTCATCCTCCCCATAGAGATCCTTGAAGCTCTCTATCCCAATGCTCTTGCTCTGTCAACAATCTTCTACTCAATGCATCTGCTACCTTGCTCAATTGTCCCTTCTTGTGCTTGATGGAGAAAGTAAAAGCTTGGATATACTCCATCCATTTCAAGTGTCTATTTCTCAACTTCTCTTGGGTGTTGATATAACTAAGTGCCTGATTGTTAGTAAAGACCACAAATTCCTTGGGTAGAAGGTAATGCCTCCACTTCCTAAGTGACTGAACCAAACCATAAAGTTCTAGGTCATAGGTAGAATACTTCTTCTTAGCTTTAATAAGCTTTTCACTGAAGAAATCTATGGGCCTGTCTTCTAGACTAAGCACTCCTCCTATTGCAACTCCACTAGCATCACACTCCAGAGTAAACAACTTGACAAAGCTTGGTAATAAGAGAATAGGTTGAGTTGCCACTTCTTGTTTCAGTTCTCAAAACCTCTCTCAGCTTCTTGAGTCCACACAAACTTAGTTTTCAAACCACCCTTGATTGTCTCTAGGACTGGTGCACATATGCCACTAAAGTTTCTTATGAATTTCCTATAAAATTGAGCCAATCCATGGAAACTTCTTACCTCAGTCCCTGTGGTTGGTGTAGGCTAGTTAAGGATAGCTTCCACCTTGCTTGGATCCATTTTTAATGATCCTTGGGACACTACAAAACCCAAATATACAAGCTGTTGTTTGAAAAACTCACACTTCTCTAGGTTGATAGCTAACTTCTCCTCTTGCAATCTCCTAAGAATTAACTCCACATGCTTTAGGTGTTCTTCTGTTGTCTTGCTAAAGATGATTATATCATCAAGATATACCACCACAAATAACCCTTTAAAGTCCTTGAGCACTTCATTCATGAGCCTCATGAATGTGCTAGGGGCATTAGAGAGGCCAAATGGCATAACTCTCCACTCATACAACCCATATGTTGTCTTAAATGTTGTCTTCCACTCATCTCCATCCTTGATTTTGATCTGATGGTATCCACTCTTGAGATCCAGCTTGGTGAAGTACTGAGCTCCTCCAAGACAATCCATCAAATCTTCAATCCTAGGAATAGGGAACCTATACCTGATTGTGATTTTGTTTATTACTCTAGAGTCAGTGTATAATCTCCACTTGCCTCCTTTCTTAGTTGCTAAGACCACTAGTACTACACATGGGCTAACACCCTTCCTAATCAAGCCTTGATCCAATAACTCCTACACTTGTCTAGCTACCTCTAGATTCTGATCTTGTGTAAGCTTATAAGATACTTTGTTAGGAAATGAAGCTCTAGGTATGAAGTCAATCTGATGACTAATGGCCCTTTTAGGAGGTAAAGTTGCAGGTGCACCATCATTCACTATGTCCTTATACTTCTCAAGCAATTTTTGGACTGCTCTGGGCATGACTGTTTTCTCAGTCGAGTCTTCTTCTTTGGACTACAACATGATCAAATATCCTTCACCCCCTTGATGTAGATTGTTAAGGAACTCCTTGCCACTACTTAATAGGACACTTGGTGTCTTTGAATATCCTTCTTCTTCTGACAGTGACTGCAACTTAAATGTCTTCCCATCCTTTTTAAAAGAAATAGTATTCTCCTTCCCATCATACATGGCACTTTTGTCATACTGCCATGGTCTACCTAATAGTAGATGGCATGCATCCATGGGTAACACATGACAAATTAGCTTATCCTTGTACCCTCCAATGGAAAAATCCACCGTTACTTGCTCATTAACAAGAACACTCTACCCTTTGTTCAACCATGTTACTTTGTAGGGGTTAGTGTGGGGTACCTTCTCCAATTTTCACTTCTTTGCTGCCCCTTCTGAGATGATGTTGTCTATTGAACTTGAATCTACAATGACCTTACACACTTTCCAATTATCTTGCATCTCACTCTAAATAGAGCTCTTCTTTGTTTTGGTTCTTCCTTGACCGGTTGTCTGATCAAAACTCTCCTAAACATCAAATTCTCCTCCATTTCAGATTCAATGTGACTGACCTCTAGTGATTTATTGCTCATGGTGTCCTCTTGTGCATATGCCACCCTCTTCTCAGTACTTGATGAAGATGCTTTCTCTCGGAACCTATAAGTTGGATGTCCTACTTGACCACAAGGGTAACATTTCATAGTAGCAAAATATGAATTGCTCCTGCCTACTCCTCTTCCTCTATTTGATCCTCCTTGAGAACCTCTACCTCTTCCATAACCTCCTCTAGAACGTGTTTCACTCCCATGCTCAGTGAGTTTAGAATCTCCTTGGTTTCTTTGCTCATTCCCTCTACCTTGGTAGCCACCTCTATGTCCTCTTTGATCCCTTTGATCTCTGCCTTTGCCTCTACTCTTAGAAGCCTGATCATGTTTCCTCTTGCTTCTTTCCTCAATCTTGATAGCTAA
>CM021105.1:44132754-44170215 GCA_007115665.2 Sequoiadendron giganteum | reverse complement strand
ATGTCGATTTGCTTGTCTACACATACTGACCCCAAATCCATAGATCCCTTATATGTGGTGATTTCATTTTGGGGGAAACCCCTCTCCCTTTTTCTTTTTCTCTCGCATGACATAGCCTTACTCAAAGACTTGGCATAGGGCTTTCCAAGTTGGCTCTCATGTATTTCTTCCTACTTGCATTTATCATTTGCTACTTTATAGTAATTACTCACAGTATGGTGTTTAGCAATTTATTTAAAGTGGGGGCATACATTGGCATTATTCTCTTGCATTTTTTTTCCTTTTCATGTTTCTTAGTGTAGCCTTGTTGCTTCATACAATGCATTTTTCAATTTTTGGATGATGTTAGCTGCGATTTCCTTCATGAGTGTGATCCCTCTTAGCATATTACATTTCTCTTAGTGGCTTGATGCGATACACTACATCCCCTAAGTTGTAAATTTTATATTATTTGATTGGTCCTCTCTTGGAGACATTAGGCACAATGTTCCTGTAGACACACAAAATTGACATCATGCATTCCTCATATTTTCATATTCATCCATCAATTAAATAAATCAAGTTTATTTAATTAATCTCCTAAGTTATCTCTTTAATTAAATAAATCAAGTTTATTTAATTAATCTCCTAAGTTATCTCTTTAATTAAATAAATCAAGTTTATTTAATTAATCTCCTAAAGTCATCCATTTAAATTAAATAAATTCATCTTGATTTGATTTGACACTAAGATCATCCTCTTTGATTAAATAAAACAAATCTTTATTTCATTAAATCTAAAATCATTTTCTTCTCATTTTTTATTTATTTTAATCCTAAAATCTAAGTCAAAAGTCAAAATCACCTAATCTCCTATTAAATTAATCAAATCTTGATTAAATTAATCAAAATGTGCTCAATCTCCCTCCATTGGAATGGTGACAAGTGGTACAATGCCATTGGATTATCTTTTATCCCAAATTCCTCCTATCTTGGATTCTTCTATTATTCTGATCTATAAATAGAGACCCTCTCTATTTTATTAATCCTACACAACTAGATCCAAAATATTAGCATTTGCACTATCATCATCTTGGCATTTTTGCTTATCACAGGGTGGGAAAGGGCATCCTTTCCACATCATAAGAGGCAGCACTCCCACTATGGAATAGAGTTTGATTCATGTTTTCATATGCTTTCATTTAGCTTCCTTGTTTTATTTTCTCTTGTTTGCATATCTAACATTGTCATTGTGATCTGCTTTGTTTAAATTGACTAACAGTGTTAATATATGTCAAGGTTTAAGCATCTGCAGATTTTAGTATCCTAGAAATGGTGCTATAAGGAGGTCTAGACACGTAAAATAGACATCATGCATCCAATTCTTCTATTAATCAATTAAAACAATTTATTGATTAATTCCCTAAGATTCATCGTATTTAATTAAATAAATCAAATTATTTAATGAAGTCCTTAAGTTCTTCTCATTTGATTCAATAAATCAAAATGATTTAAATCAAATATCAAACTCCTAAAATCCTCCAAGTTAATTAATCTGGATTAATTAACCTCTAAACATAGTAACCCATTCTCTAGCTTTTGATTCAACTTGAGTCAAATCTAAACTCTTAACTAACCCACCCACTTGCACCAAGAAATCATTTCTTTGATTTATTAAGTATTCTAATTACTTTCAAAAGGGAATCAAGATGGAATATTCTATCAATTTGAATCTTCCCTCCAAAGGACTTGTCCCTTCCAAAAAAGCATTAAATTCTCTTACACATGCTCTTACATGTCTCTTGCACAAGTCAAACTTGGCATTTAATTCACCTTTCATCCCCCTTAAACATGTCAATTCATCCAAATTCAAATTTGAAATTGGCACATTGGCCAAAACTTGCACATTCCTCATCCTCTCAAATCTTGACAAGTGGCATCTTGTCATTGGCTTATGAATGATCCCACATTCATCAAAATCTCTCAATCTCCTAACCTTGAATCTATAAAAGCAAGGCTTTTCAACAAAACACAACAACACAATTTGAGAACAACACATTTTTTCATGCAAAGTTATTCTCTATATGTGAGAACTAATTTTGCTTTTCATCACAACATGTTATCTTTATCACTTGCTTATCAGGGGGTGGTAAAGGGCTTTCTTTCCACATTTCAAGAGGCACCACTCCCACTATGGAATGGAGTGTGGTCATGTTTTCATATGCTTTTATTTAGATGTCTTTGTGCTATTTATCTTGTTTTCATATTTTAAATATGGTTGAATATTTCATAGGAATATTGAATATGCTTGTTTTAAACTGACTAACAATCTAATGGTGGTCATTGTTTGAAGCAATTTTTCAGATTTTGGCATCCACAAAATGGCTCTAGAAGGAGGGTAGTTATAGATTTTCTTTATATTTGTCATCCATTGACTTCTAACTATTTATCAGCACAACATCTATGAAAGTTTCTATAGCCTCTTCAATAAATATATTTTATGTATATCTAGATTTATTTTCTTTGAAAAAATCTTTCAAATGAATTACGTGACTGTTCTATGCTTCCGCATTTTGAATATGCTTCTACTTGACTCATTTTAGTGTAGCTCCTATAGAAACGACATGTTGAGTTTCTAGAGGAAAGAGAATGAACTTTAACATATGCAGTTGAAAGCTATGCATCTATAAGTAAAATAAAAGTATGTATTTATCTAAAACTTCTGCTCTGTGCTATTGATTAATTTATTTTTCTACCAGTCGTTATCTATTCTCAATACTTAATGTTGCACATCATATGGCTGCCTATGCTTGAGAAAAAAAGAAAAAAAGGTGAAGGCCCAGTATACTGCTTCTGCAATTCTTTCAGCTGTTCTGTGAGATCTTCGAATGTTGGGTGGCTACCTAGATCCTCTTTCCAACAACTTTCTATAATGGCAGCCCACTGAGGATCCACGCTATCTGGGATCTGTGACCACTGATTCATGAATCCTACAGCCCCAACAACCTGCATAGGATTAAGATTGCCCCATGGAATCTTCTCAGTAGCCAACTCCCACAATACAATACCAAAGCTGTAAATATCAGAATTTTCATTTGAAGGTTCATTCCTAAGGACTTCTAGAGCCCATCCACTAAGGCATGCCTTTTCCAGACTTGGCAGTAAAAAAAAATATTAAAAAAATGTTGCATTCTTGAGTCGTAATAAGCCAAAATCTCCAACCTTCACAGTCTAATTTTTGTCAACGAGAAGGTTGGAATATTTCAAGTCACGGTGAACTATTGGGGGATTTAAATGATGAAGATAGTTCATCCCATGTGCTATGTCCAATTCCATGTGCACCCTTCATTTCCAGTCCATCCCAAGAGTATTTCTCTGAAGCAAACAAAACAAACTCCCTCTTGGAAGAATATTCCATCTTGAATACATACTTCATAGTAAAAAGCATATAGGAACATTTCGTTGTGTGCTCTGTCAGTTTATGCACTGTGCCTTGTCTATGTTGCCATGTTACCACATAGGGTTACCTTTATTTGCAATCCATTGTGTGCATATCCTACAACCATTGCTTCCCACATGATGGCATCTCCTTGTGCTAATCTTCCAAATAGTCTATGTTCTTTAATCCACTCATTGCATATATATCAACTAGATCTTTTCCAATTATAATATCAGATAGAAAAATCGAGCCTTCACCTTCTTGACTATAGGTGAGACATAAGCTGAGGTTGACTTCGTGACCTTTCCCGCCAACGCCTTTCTAGACGTCGCCTTCTTTCGGTAACTCATGACCGAATCTAGCCACCCAGACATCCATCGTTTACTAGGAACTTCTTCACCATCATCTACCTTATCATCTAGCTGCTCCTATGGCCTTAGGGAAAGCCTGGTCAAGAGTTCAAAATCTGTGAGCATAATGTGCCCATTTGTTTGTATTAGCACTCTCTCTAGCATAAGATCTTTGTAAACTCTCACCAAGCCATGCAAATGTTCCAATGCCAAAGGTAGGATCCTGCCATTGTTCTCGCCTTGAAGGTGATAGAAGACATCGACAGAGGTGAAATAAAATTCTACCCATAATTTACCTAGCGGTGATTGCTCCTATCGTATCACTGTCAGGAGAATTCAATCCACCATTCTGACATAAAACAAAGCAGATCCACTAGATAGAAAAGGATGTTGGTAAAATATTGTAGAATTATGCTTTACACCTGCCAATTGTTTTAGCTATGCGCATTTACTAGCTGGTCTTTCATGTACCAACGCCATATAGCTTAAAAGTTTTAATAGCCTTTTCAAAAAATCTTTTGAGCAGATCCTTAGATGGGGACATCGAATGCTATGAAAAGAATGATTGATGGGCACATAAAATCTACCAAGATCTCCTCATTTTATTTGAGCGGCTATGAAGGCTTCAAAATCTGGAACTGGCGTGTGATGAGATAATCAAATTAAATTCTCAGTTCTGTTGATCATCATAATATTAACTTGTCTATAGCATTCTAGAGTAGCTTCACCAACCATGATTGGTAATGTATTTACATTCCCAATGGCCTGAATAGATAAGAAGTCAAGCAAGATATCGCTCTCAGCCACTTGTGATATTCAAGCTAATTTAGTTGTTGACCATCATTGTCATTTAATGAAAAGATCATGATTTCTATATTGAATATCTTAATTCGCTAATCTTTGTGTTATTTGAGAGTTGCATATCTAACTACATGTTTGTATTGAATATTGATTAGAGGAGAACTTTTAATGCATTTGGAAAATTGAATCTGCCTGTATCTTTCTACTGATTCTCTCAAATTGTTGTCAGAGAGTGTTATTGTCTTTTGATTGATATATTCTTAGAACATGGTTTTGAATGCAGTAATGCAAATTTTAAAAAATCATAGCATTAAATTGTTCTAGTTTCCTCTAAGACATAGTGGAGAATTTTTTTCAAGTAACGGGATCGGTGCTTAGTATGAAAACATGCTTGCTAACAAAGGAATTAAAGTTGGACCTTAAATGAGCAAATTTTAAATTTTAAATCTGATTCTCTCTATTTATGGGATTTGTATGAAATCTGTAGGAATAAATGATATCAAAAAATTTAAAAAAATAATAAAAAATAGGAAGGTGCCTTTTAGTATGGAAATAAATTTTGATATCATTTTCCAAAGAGTGTGAAGTTTCAAATTTGTAGTACTAATCTCACATTTTGGTACAGTAGATACAAGAAGCAACGAGAAGGTCACCTGCATCAACAATTATCTATCTGGGCATAACTTATGTTTCATGTTTTTGGTTATTATTTATCTTGATTCCTTGAAAGAAATCTTATTTCTAATAGGTTTGTTTTGTTTGTAGGTTGACATCAAGGAGGGCATCGAAATCAAGCATCAAAATTAAACAAAGGCAAACTAAGCGAAGTTGAAATTAAACCACTCTAGAGCTTCCATTTCCTACTCTTGTTTTTTGTTTTAAACCAACTCACTTTTCGATTTGGGCTTAAAATCAATCAATAATTTGATCTTTTCAAATTTGGTTAAAAAGAACCTTAGAAATTTACTAGATTTCGATTTGGACTTAAAATTGAACAAGGCAAACTTCACATCTCATTTTGGTGCTTTAAAACGAATCAAAATCACTACTTTTGAGGTATAAAATGAACATTTATGATTGTCATGCTTTGCAATCTTTTTCATAGCTTAATATCATTTAAAAGATGTATGTGCTTCTCTCACGGTTCATCGTGATCTTGAGAATCAAAAGTCTTTTGGTGATATTAGTTTGTTTAAAAGATTGTCATCACGTTTCATTTGGGTTCTAAAACAGAACAAAACTTTTCTAGTGTGAGAAAAAGGCATTGCGAGTGTTATCTCTTTGTTAATGCAAACAAAGATGATCGAACTATGAATGCACTGACTAGCTATTGTACACCTTTAGAGATCCTGCCTTGGTGGGAAAAACTATTCACCCCAAGGGAATGACTCAAACCGGTAACAAGCTAAATGCCAAGCTATTCCCAACCGGTATACAAATTTGCATGGTGAGGAAAGTTCATCATTACAGAAGCCCCTACGGACAAGCAGGTGATACTCTTTATATGGGTTGATCTTGCCTCTAGTGTGGCCTTCTGAATGGGTACCCTGATTATGAACCAATTTGTAGAAGCCAAAATCCTTATCTATTTTTTTGGTGCAAAAGGTCATGTCCTTTGAAGCCGCCCCACGTTATACATGCAGTTTTATTGTAGAGATGAAAAGTATGCCATGGGAGATTCATGGGTACTGATGCTTGGCTGAAACCGAGAAGTGTATGCCATGGAGGGGAGCCAGTGTCGTCAAGCATCTAGTCATCTATACAAAATATGCGTAGCTAGATTTGTCCAAGTGGGAACCCAACAAAATATTGTCTCTTCATCCTAGGGTTGTACATGTGCTTGGAAATGGAAAATACATTGCTTGGTCCTCAAAACAATTGAAAAATAAACATTCTCAAAGAGCTTCAAATTTCAAACCCCTTGGAGGAAACAAATATCCTTGATGAATTTAAGTACTCTTGCTTTCCCTAGGGATCATATCCTTAGAGGTTTCTAAGTGCTTGGATTTTATCATCATTTGTTTTCACTAAGGTTAAACCTAGGATTTTTTTTCCTAATTTCCTTGATTTCCACATAATGGACCTTGTGGGATGAAAAGAAAGTGGGACATTAGACATGAAGTTTGAAAAGCATAATCAAGAAAGTGTTTGTGGCAAAAGGAACTAAATCTAAGCAAGATAATAGACTATTGAACCACACATGTGCTTGGTCCCTTTTGAGTCATTTGGTTTTCATGCAAACATTGCTATTTTGGTTTGAGTTACTCTTAGGGAAAAAGATGTTCTTCAAAACCTTGGTCTTGTAAACAAAGTCCTTCTTAGGTTCATCTAGGATCAAGTCAAACACTTCATCCATCTCAAACATCAATCAAACATCATCCCATTAACAACTTTTGGAACTTTGAAAACATCATTCATACTAGACTTTTGGAAAATCAACATCACCTTGTTTGAATTAACACACCTAGTCAAATTATCAACCCTCTTGAAAAAATATGCCTCTAGGATAACACAACTTCCTGAGGTCTACTAGTTCACAATCAATTTGATTGGCTAAACACACTTAGCCAATTCATTCTCTTATGCGAGTTTTCCCTAGGACAACACAATTTCCTAAGGTTTACAAGTTTACCATCATCTTGTTTGGCTTAACACACCTAGTCAAACTATCCTCAAAATCAAACCAAGTCCTAAAGTCTAGCATTGATACAAAGTTCCTAAAAGTCCAAATACCCATATCATTTCATCCTTCATCTCATCATTGGTCCTAAACATCTTAGAGGTTCACTTTCGCAACAAGGTCAAAACACAAGAAAATCGTGGAGTTTAAACTCAACTCATACATCATGAGTAATCCAAGTCAACCAAACTATCCAAGTCTCGCAATGCCAATTGATTATCAAAACTCACATTTGCACAATCCGTACATGGGATCATTATTGCCTACAAACATCAATGGTATAACAAATGCGAGTATGCCCAATCCAAAGTTTGGAACACCTTTCCCATGATAGATTTAAATCAAAATCCAAGACCAAATCTACAAATGTATCAACCAAATGCTCAATGCATAAGTCTTCCAAACAACATTATCCCACCAAATCGATATATACCAAGTACAACTTTACCAAACATGTCCATTTCAAATCCACACTTGGTAAACTTTGGGGTAGATATGTTTGCAAATCCTATCAATGTTGTTCAAAATCCAAGTAATATGTTTACAACTCCATTTATGGATCCAAGTCAAGGTAACCCAATGCAAAATCAAAGTTACCTAAATCAAGGCAATATGATTCCCAACCACAACAATGTTCAAATTCAACCTATATTGCAGAATCTAAAAATCACACCGAATCAGAGCATTATCCAAAATCAACTCATCCACAATCCCAAGAAAACACCAAAAGGATGCATTCCAAATCTACTTGCTCTACAACCAAGTCAACCATATCGAAGGTGTCAAGGTCAAAATCAAGATCAAATTTTGCAGGATCAAATTGCTTCACTTGCCAAAGTAGTTGATCCATTATGTGAAGAGACATCTCCACCCCAAAATCAATACACTCTTCGATTGGTTGAACCATGTCATCAAAGTGTTGAGTTGTCCCCACAATTATATCAAGAACAGTATCTCCAATGTCCAAAGGTTGGACATCAAGATCAAAAAAATCAACAACAAAATCTCAATCACCACAAGGTCAATTTGAAGTACGAATCCCACAAGGTAACAAACAAAAATACACACCACTTGGGGAACCAATCAAATCAGTCTTGGAATGGTTGGTACAAGAAAATCTCATTAAAATCCCTATTTATGTGAATTATCAAGAGCCCATGGTGAAACCACAAGGGTATGACGAGAAACACTTTTGTGACATTCAAAAAGTAAAGGGACACACAACATCAGATTGTATTTGACTCAAAAATCTCATCCAAGACCTAATTGATCAAGGGCTAATAGCTATTGGGGACAACAATCAGAATTCAACAACTAGTGATAGCATTAACAATCTCTCCTCCACAATTGGGGAAAACAATGATCAAGATGAGCACATTGAAAATGTTTCCACCTCAACCAACGATCAAATCAACACACACCAAGAGCCACTTTTCAATCATGATCAAAATTCGCCAACAATGCCCAACAATGATCCAACCCAAGAAATGTTAACATCATTTGATCCTATGGTTGAAAACATTTACAATCTCTCCACCATAACTCCTAAATACAATGATCACGATCAATCCATCAATGAGCACTGTAAATATATGTCTACCCCATTCGATGATCAAATCAACATTCATCAAGAGCCACATTTTAGTGATCTATTTCAAGATGTGTTGACATTATTTGATCCTATTGACATAATCCATGATCCATCGACCAATGATTATATTGAAAATATCTCTACATCACCTTATGAGCTAGAGGACATATCTCAAAAATTCATTCCAAAGCATGATCAACATGTATCACCAAGGTCTAGCAATGTTCCTTCCCAAGACATATTGACATCCTTTGACCTCATGGTTATAGATATTGAAGGAATCTATAGCTCAACAGTTGATCCAAATCCATTCAAAGAACAAGTGGATATCAAGCCACTTCCCACGCCTAAGGACGATACCCAAGAACCCTTCGTGAGCAATCCACCTTGTGAAATTCACCCATGTCAAGAACTTAATCCAAAGCATTTTGAAAGCAATTCCGAAATTAATCAAGATCAATAATTTGTATCTCCAAGATACTATAATGATCTAATGTGAACTCTTCTATCTATACAAGATGTCGCAAATAATGATCATATCCATATAGCACATATTCCTCCATCTACCCACAAGATTCTTTCTTTGGATGGACATGTAGATGATCTTCCTTCAAAACAAGAGTCTCATACTCTTGATATCATTACCAAGGAACAAGAGTCTCGTACTCTTAACATTTGTACACACGACCAAAATATGGAAAATTCTGGAGACATAGCAGAAACAAATAATGAAGAAGGCTTCTATAGAAGTTGTGAATCAGAAACATTGTATGGACACCTATCAGAAAAAGAACATGAAGAAGGCTTCTACAGAAGTTGTGAATCAAAACCATCATATGAAAGCATATCAAGAATGAATCCTAAGGAAGAATTTTATAGTGAATCTTTAACATCACTTGAAGAAGCATTAAAATATGATATTTCACAAGATCAAGCTAAATATATCAATCAGGCATTCATCCCACATATGGAGGATCTGATCACTTATAAACTGGGGTCACTTACATTTCTTAGAGCAAGCTATCACATCAATAAGGAAGTTGTCACTTTTGAAGATCCACCAGAGAGCAGAGAAGGATTAGCACCTTGTTTCCAAGGTAAATCATATCCTATCACAAATAAAATGTTTCAACAGATGAATTATCAAGGCAGAGGATTAGGCCTACATGAACAAGGTATCCTAGAACCAATGCAAATTATTGGTAATCCTAAGAATCAAGGCCTTGGCTATTCGACAATCAAGGGATCTCAACATATCAGTAATACTTCCACAAAACTGGGGGTAACTTTGTCTCGAGCAAACGTCAACATAGGGAGTAGGAAGAATCCTTATGATGAAACCAATGTCAAAACTACGACCCACCATGTCATGAATCTTCATCCACCCATCACCCCATCCATGAATTGGGACCAATGTCAAAAGAAGGTTTTGAATCAAAGCACAAATAATGTTATCAAAGCAAAAGAAGCGGAGAAGCATAATGGACAAATCAAATACAAGTGGATACCAAATAGAACAAAGAAATATTATCCCTATCAAATTCCATTAGTCAAAGAAACTATGGGGCAAAACAAAAAGGGGACAAGTATCCATCAAAGATGTCGACAAAGGAAAAAGCAAGCTTCTCAAGTGACATACAAAGTGTATCAAGCAATTGATCCTAATTCCACACACACTTCTGTATCCACCCATCATTTCTCATCTTCCCAAAGTTTGGAGAGTCAAAGGCTCCAAACTATCAACTAATCCATCTTTTACTCCTAAACACACTCCCTCCACACCTCCCCGCATGATATCGAATTCTCACATTAACCATGTGTTGGCAATGACCCTTCATCATAAGGATTTAGAAGGCACTCTATCATGATATGCATATAAAGATGAAGTTAACTCTGGTATCAGCAAAGCAAATCAAGAATCTCAAAGGTTGCTTTCAAGTGCACATATCTTGGCAAAGCATATTCTTCAAGTAGGATATCGATGGCACATTATGACAAAAGCATCTACATTAGCACCACCAAGTGGTTCAACATCAGCTTAATAATCTCTCGAAAAATCCAAAAAAAAAAAATAACAAAAATCCAAATACAAAAAAAATAATAAAAAATAAATAAAAAAATTGATTCAAAACAATAAAGAAAAAAATCGTCCTCTAATGAAAACCACTTTGGTGGCACTTTGGACAAGTACCATGATGAAAACTTGGCAAATAGGCATCATGTGTAGAATCAGGCATCTACGTGCGCCAGTTTAGGAGAAAGCATCTATTCACATACATAATAAAGCCAACATTCCATCCATATCATCCATTCATCCAACCCATGGTTATCTATCTACCTTATCTAGATCTTGATAAAGGTCTGGTAAACTCTTTACACTTGTTTATGGTAAACATCTTGACATGGGTCATTTTCATTGATCCCATCCTACCCAACATTATCTGAGCCTTGAAGCATTATCGGAATGAGAATCCTCTATTTGAACACCGTTCTCTTATCGCAAGATAATTCATATCCATTCATCCATCTGTCTAACGAAGAATCCACCCATAGCCATTAAAAAATTGCTAGCAAATATTTGCATCTTGCTTTGAGAATAAATCTTGATATATATCCTCCAACTTATGTGGTGATTCGAACATTGGAAAACATGAAATCAAATTGGTCAAAGCATTTATGAGCAAAAGGCCAAGATCCAAATCACTAGCCCATGGCATGTTTTGACAAGACAACATTCCTTATCAAGCTTTATCTTTCATCGAACATCAATCCAACAATTCATATTAGTCGCATCTAATGCACACGTTAGTGTCACATCAAATCATCAAAAAAAATTTGTTCCAAATCAAGCTTCATCAATCTTGATCAATTGAATCCAATCAATTATCACCTTGTTTGACTTAATACACTTAGTTAAACTATCATCTTGTGCATGATTTTACTCTAGGATAACACAACTTCCTTGGGTTTACAAATTCATTATCACTTTGTTTGGCTTAACACACTTAGCCAAATTATCAAATCCAAAACCACTTTGTTTGACTTGATGTGCACTTAGTCAAACTACCCTCGTGTATGAGTCTACTCTAGGATAACACAACTTCCTAGAGTTTACAAGTGCATTATCACTTTTGTTTGACTTAACACACTTAGTCAAACTATCAATCCATCAATTTGTTTGATCAACATTAAGCTTGGTTTTCAACAAAATCCCAAAATAGAGCACTGATATCATCGCATATCCAAATCATTGAAAATCCAAAATATTCAAAAAATCAAAAATCCAAAAACATTGGAAAATCTCATAAAATCCCTTCAGGAACTTCCATCATTGAGTCTTTTCAATCTTCCACCTTTTCCAAACTACGTCATCTCTGAGCTTGAACGTAGGCAAGGTTGATCTTTGATCATCCCCCAAGACATTTAGGTCAGTCCTTTAGGCGTTTGTCGCAATGGAAATCCGTTTGTCCATATTTTTCACATTTTAGGCCTGTCCTTAGGCATCCGTTACAATGGCATCCGTTTTCCCATCTAATTTAGGCATTCGTTGTAATGGCAATCCGTTTGTCCATCTAGTTTACATTTTAGGTTAGTCCTTAGGCATCCATCGCAATGGCATCCGTTTTCCCATCTAATTTAGGCATCTGTTGCAATGGCAATCCGTTTGTCCATCTAGTTTATATTTTAGGTCAGTCCTTAGGCATCTGTCACAATGGAATCCATCACAATGGCAATCCATTTGTCCATCTAGTTTATATTTTAGGTCAGTCCTTTAGGCGTCTGTCGTAATGGCATTCTGTTTATCCATCTATTTAGCCGTCCTTCACAATGGCAATCCGTTTTGTCATCTATCTCATCAGAAGTCAAGTCAATTTTCATTCAAACTACGTCGTCTCTAAGCTTAAACGTAGGAAAGGCCATCCTTGATTGGTCCCCGAGACACAAAATCCAAAAACATTCATAAATCTCGAAAATACCAAAAAAATTGAAAAAGCTGAAAATTAAAACAGCCTCAAAACATTTCAAAAGACCAAAAACATCCAAATATTTGAAAAACCAAAAATGGTGCACTTGTCTCATCTCGCTTTCACCCGCAATAATCATCGTTCCTAATAAAGTATCATCACTTTCATCCTTTGGTAAGTCAGTTAGAAGGAAGTCTAGTAGGTTAAAAGTGAATGCTCAATCGTCAAAGTCTCAAGTCTAGATCAGTGAGTCAGCAAGTTGGTCAACTCAAATTATATATAGCTTATCACCCAATCCAATCTCATCAAAACCCTAATCACAACATGTCCTAGGAATGCGACCTTCTTGCGATGGACATCAGCATCAGGTAATCCCCTATATTAGCCTTGGCTAGCAGTATGAAGAACATTAGCTTGCTTATTTACTTTATCTTGGTCTTGTTTAGACTTATCTTATTTTGTGCTCATTCCAAGGACCTCTCGATGATGCCTAAACAAAATAGGTTCAGAGAGAAAGGAATGGTGCAATGATCATTATCTTTTTATCTACTGTGCTTGTTGGATATTCTTGTAAAATAACTTCATCATGCGTGCTTCGTTTTGTTTGTAGGGAGGATGTTATAGATGTCTTCTTGACCATATAAGAAGACTTTCCTTTGTTTTTTTGGCCCGAGATGTTTAGAATATCTGGACTGCATTCCGAATAAGGTTTCGTTTGTCAAGTGTGAACAAGAGTACTCCTATCTGATTGTCGAGTCAAAGTCCATCACACTAGTCGCAATGCCATCCTGGTTCTTAATACGTTGATGCAAGGGGAAAAATGTAGGCACGTACAATAGACATCATGCATCCAATTCCTCTATTAATCAATTAAAACAATTTATTGATTAATTCCCTAAGCTTCAGCTTATTTAATTAAATAAATCAAATTATTTAATTAAGTCCTTAAGTTCTTCTCAATTGATTCAATAAATCAAAATGATTTAAATCAAATATCAAACTCCTAAAATCCTCCAAGTCAATTAATCTTGATTAATTAACCTCTAAACATAATCACCCATTCTCTAGCTTTTGTCTCAACTTCATTCAAATCTAAACTCTTAACTAACCCACCCACTTCCACCAATAAATCATTTCTCTGATTTATTAATTCTTCTAATTACTTTCAAAAGGGCATCAAGATGGAATATTCTATCAATTTGAATCTTCCCTCCAAAAGACTTGTCCCTTCCAACAAATCATTAAATGCTCTTACACATGCTCTTACATGTCTCTTGTGCAAGTCAAACTTGACATTTAATTCACCTTTCATTCCCCCTAAACATGTCAATTCATCCAAATTCAAATTTGAAATTTCCACATTGGCCAAAAATTGCACATTCCTCATCCTCTCAAATCTTGACAAGTGGCATATTGTCATTGGCTTATGAATGATCCCACATTCATCAAAATCTCTCAATCTCCTCACCTTGAATATATAAAAGCAAGGATTTTCAACAAAACACAACAGCACAATTTGAGAACAACACATTTTTTTATGCCAAGTTATTCTCTACATGTGAGAACTAAGTTTTCTTTTCATCATAGCATTTTATCTTTATCACATGCTTATCAAGGGGTGGGAAAGGGATTTCTTTCCACATTTCAAGAGGCACCAGTCCCACTATGGAATGGATTTTGGTCATGTTTTCATATGCTTTTATTTAGATGTATTTGTGCTATTTGTCTAGTTTACATATTTTAAATATGGTTGAATATTTCTGATAGGGAGGTTGGAGGAATCAATCCATGATTCATGCTCCAAGTCTTACTTCGAAGACCCCTATGGTGTCTTACTCCACCACCTTAACCTATAGGACCTATTTCAAGATTAGGTTCCCCTGGTTCTCCTTACCAACCCATCTACCATCTCAACTCTTCCTACCAAGTCAACCTTGGTGCAAACTTGCAATTCTATCCTTAGCCCTTAGTCTACCCTAAAGGCTACCATCCTCCAATTTACTGAATTTCACTTTGTAGAGGTGAGGAGGTTATTTCATAGGCTTCATTCCATCCTAGCAAGGTATTTAGGGATCCACCTAGCTTCATTCCCTAGTCGCTTTCACCAAACTCTCATTTTTAGGCCTAAAACCTAGGGTTTCTTCTCTGAGAGATCAGGTTTTTCCACAAGGTTCCTCTAAATAACCCCCAAATTTTTCTTGGCATTCCTGGTCCTTATTTCCACCACTCAAAGACTATTGGAGCCTTGGGCCTCAACTGGCCATACAAAGCTCTAACCTGGAAGTGGACTAAACTAGGCCTTTTGTTTAAGCCTTTTACTAACCACACAATAGACTGTCAAGACTTTCCCTCACCAGATGGACCAGTGGAGTCTCCTCCTTGTTACTATAGCTTTGCAAGCCTCAAATCACCCCTCTTCAAAAGAAAAATTGAACCAACCTAACACCTCTGCAATGTTTAGTGCTTAGCACTTTGGTCTTCCCTAGCCTGACACTTCCTGGCTCGCCTAGGAGAAGACTGCCACGATACTTACTAAACTGTCAAGACCTCCTAACCCTACAATATGTATAGGCATGGAGTCTAGTCACAATTCCCAAGGGGTTGTACATTATGTATAGTGGGAATGTGACCTAAACCTCCATTCTTCTCAACTGTCTGTCAAATCAGAATTTGAAGAAAACAAACTAACTACAAACAACACTTGGAAATTCAATCAAACTAACAATTTAGTGACACACAAAGCTTGAAGGAAAAATCCTTTACATCCTACACTAACTACAGTATCACATTCAATCCATTAAGACAACACTTGAATCCAAAAATTAGGAAATTACACAAACTTATCACTGTGTTTTCTTGAATTCTATAATGTCAAACATTTCAAATGCTTCCCACAAACTCGAATGCTTCCAACCCTAATTTCAAGTTGAGGCACCCCATAAATAGGTCAGCAAAAACATTTATTCATTCCTGTGGTTGAGTGTAGCTCCAACCATATTATGGAAAAGTTCCAAAAATGGAACATTTTGCAACTACTTGCCACTTCCTAGAAACCTAAGCAAATGAGTTCCAAAACTCATGAAGCTTTTCCAAACATTAGTCTAATGAGCAAGACATGTTCCTAAGCTACCTCATCTACTGAATGGTAAACATGACCTTCATTGAAACATACCAAAAATCCTAAGCTATCTCATCTACTCAATGTTCAACATGACCTTCATTGAAACATACCAAAAATGCAAACCTAGATGAGATTGCTTAGTGTTTCCTAGTGTTCCTAGACAACCTGTGGGTGCTCCTGCACCATTCTCCCCCCTCTACACAAAAACTAAGGAATGTGAGGAGAGATCAGTGATACATCAATACCCTGCTTCTTGAACTGAGCTTCTTCCACCCATGTAGCCTTAGACTTTGGTTTGTCCTTCCATTTGATAAGATGCTCCATGTACACCCTATGCCTTGTAGACTTCTTCACTCTTGACTCCAAGATCCTCTCTTCTTGTAGCTTTTCTTGAGTAGGTAAGGCTATGTTACTCACATCCTTTAAGATATCACTGTTGGTCTAATCCATGTTAGTGATTGTTCCCTTATATCACATCAAATCAGCCACATTAAACACTGGTGATATGCCCAAATCTACAGGTAGCTCCACCTTGTAGGCATTCTTTCCATATTTGGCTAACACCTTACATGGCCCCACTCTCTTCATCTGCAACTTGGTTGATGTTCCCTTCTACAACCTAGATTTGTTGAGGTGGACCATAACATAGTCTCTTACTGCAAATTGTAGATCCTTCCTAGATAGATCCACCTTAGCTTTTAGCTTGTGAGTAGCCTCTATAATTGTCTTTTTCACTTGTTCCTATATCTCCTTCATGGTCTGAGAGAAATCCTCAGCCTGACCACTCCTATGCTCCATAGCTCCTAAATCTCTAAGTTCACACACACCTCTTCGGTGCATTCCATACACTATTTCAAAAGGACTTCTTCTAGTGGTCCAATTCACATTGTCATTGTAGGCATATTCAGCTTGTGAAATGACCAAGTCCCATGTCTGTCCATACTACTTGGTTAGGCATCTTAGAAGGTTACGTAACACCCTATTAACCACCTATGTTTGTCCATCGATTTGAGGATGGTAAGCTGATCCAAAAGATAGGTTGGTACCTAATCTGCTCCATAGAGTCTTCCAAAAATGACTCATAAACTTCACATCCCTGTCTGAGACAATGCTAAAAGGAAATCCATGGATCCTTACAATTTCTTTGAAGAAAAGGTGAGCAATATAGCTAGCATCATGGGTGGTCTTGCAAGGGATAAACTGACTCATCTTACTAAATCTATCTACCACCACATAGACACTATCAAACCCTGTCTTAGTCCTAGGGAGTCCTACAACAAAGTCCATGCTAATACATTCCCATGGTCTGTTAGGAATGGGCAGGGGTTGATACAAACCTGCATTACTAGCTCCCCCTTTGGCTTTCATACACACTACACACTACTCCACATACCTCTTGACATCCCTTGGCAACTTAGGCCAATAGTAGAACCTCTGCACTAGTTCCATTGTCTTGTTGATGTGAAAATGACCACTAAGACTACCATTGTGCTTCTCCTAGATGAGATTCTCTCTCATTGATTCTCTCGGAACACATAACTGATTCCCCTTGAATAACAATCCACTTTGCAATGTATACTCTGAGTATTGACTATGAAAGTGATTCTCAAAGTAAGAACACACCTTGTATGCCTCCGAAAATTCTTCATCTTCCCCATAGAGATCCTTGAAACTTTCTATCCCAATGCTCTTTATCTGTATCTCCTGCTTAGTGCATCTTCCACCTTGTTCAACTGTCCCTTCTTGTGCTTGATGGTGAAAGTGAAGGCTTGAATGTATCCCATCCATTTCAAATGTCTATTGCTCAACTTCTCTTGAGTGTTGATGTAGCTAAGTGCCTAATTATCAGTAAACACTACAAACTCTTTAGGTAGAAGATAATGCCTCCACTTCCTAAGTGACTATACTAGAGCATAGAGTTCTAGGTCATAGGTAGAATCCTTTTTCTTAGCTTCATCGAGCTTTTCACTAAAGAAAGCTATAGGCCTACCTTCTTGGCTTAGAACTCCTCCTACTACAATTCCACTGGCATCACATTCCATAGTAAACAACTTATCAAAGCTAGGTAACAAAAGGATGGGTTGAGTTGCCACTTCTTGTTTCAGTTTCTCAAAACCCTTCTTAGCTTCTAGAGTCCACTTGAACTTAGTTTTTAGGCCACCTTTGATTGTATCAAGGACTGGTGCACATATGCCACTAAAGTTCCTTATAAATTTCCTATAAAATTGAGCCAATCCATGAAAACTTCTTACCTCTGTCCCTATGGTTGGTGTAGGCCAATTTAGGATAGCTTCCACCTTGCTTGGATCCATCTTCAATGATTCTTGGGATACTAGAGACCCCAGATACACAAGCTCTTTGAAGAACTCACATTTCTCTAGGTTGATGGCTAACTTCTCTTCTTGCAATCTTCTAAGAACCAACTCCACATGCTTTAGATGATCTTATGTTGTCTTGCTAAAGATGAGTATATCATCAAGATATACCACCACAAATATCCCTGTAAAGTCTTTGAGCACTTCTTTCATGAGCCTCATGAATGTGCTAGGGGCATTAGAGAGGCCAAATGGCATAACTCTCCACTCATACAACCCATCAGTTGTCTTAAAGGCTGTCTTCCACTCATCTCCATCCTTGATTCTGATTTGATGGTATCCACTCTTGATATCCAACTTGGTGAAATACTGTGCTCCTCCAAGACAATCCATTAAGTCCTCAATCCTAGAAATAGGGAACCTATACCTGATTGTGATTCTATTTATAGCTCTACAATCAGTGCATAATCTCCACTTGCCTCCTTTTTTGGTTGCTAAGACCACTGGTACTGTACACGGATTGATGCTCTTCCTAATTAATCCTTGATCCAACAACTCCTACACTTGCCTAGCTACTTCTAGTTTCTGATCTGGTGTGAGCTTGTAAGCTGCATTGTTTGGCAATGAAGCTCCTGGTATGAAGTCAATCTGATGGCTAATGGCTCTCTTTGGAGGTAAGGTTGTTAGTGTCCCATCACTAAATATGTCCTTGAACTGTTCTAACAACTTCTGAACTGCTCCGGGTATGACTGATTTCTTAGTCTTGTCTTCTTCCTTGGGTTGCACCATAACCACATATCCTTCACCTCCTTGATGTAGGTTGTTAATGAACTCTTTACCACTGCTTAATAAGACGCTAGGGGTCTTTGACTATCCTTCTTCCTCATCTAATAGTGACTGCAATTTGAATGTCTTTCCATCCTTCATGAATGAGATAGTATTTTCCTTTCCATCCTAGATGGCACCTCTGTCATACTGCCATGGTCTACCCAATAGAAGATGGCATGCATCCATGGGTAATACATCAAAAATCAACTTATCCTTGTACCCTCCAATGGAGAACTCCACCGTTGTTTGCTCGTTGACAAGAACACTCTTCCCTTTGTTCAACCATGTCACCTTGTAAGGGTTAGTGTGGGGTACTTTCTCCAACTTCAACTTCCTTACTGCCTCCTCTGAGATGATGTTATTAGTTGAACCTGAATCCATAATAACTTTGCACACTTTTCCAAGTAGTTTGCATCTTACCCTGAATAAGGCTCTTATTTGTTTTGGCTCTTCCTTGACTAGTTATCTGATCAAAACTCTTCTAAACATCAGGTTCTTCCCCATTTCTGATTCAATGTGACTAACCTTTGGTGACTTGGTACTCATGGTGTCCTCTTGAGCATATGCCACTCTCTTCTCTATATTTGATGAAGATGCTTTCTCTGGGTGCCTATAAGCTGGATGTCCTACTTGACCACAATTATAACACTTCATACTAGCAAATTATGAGTTGCTTCTGCTTGCTCCTCTCCCTCTATCTGATCCTCCTTGAGGTCCTCTACCTCTTCCATAAGCTCCTCTAGAAGGTGTTTCACTTCCATGCTCTATGAGTTTGGACTCTCCTTGGTTTCTTTGTTCAGTCCCTCTACCTTGGTAGCCACCTCTATGTCCTCTTTGATCTCTACCTTTTCCTCTACTCTGAGAAGCTTGGTCTTGTTTCATCTTGCTTCTTTCCTCAATCTTTATAGCCAATTGGTAGCATTGGTGTTCTGTCTTGGGACTTAGAAGAGTCATCTCCTCTTGAATGTTCCATTTCAAGCCATTAAGGTACCTAGCCACCTTAAGACTTTCATCCTCTAAAACATTAGACCTCATACAAAGTTTTTGAAACTCCTCAGTGTAAGTATTCACATCTTGGTCTCTTTGTCTCAAGCTCTGTCTCTTCTTATGCAACTAAATCTCATAATCATCTAGCATGTATACTTCTCTCACTTTGGCAACCATACCCTTCCAAGTTGAAATAGGCTTCTTGGCTTCCTTTTCCCTCTCTGTCTGAATAAATTTCCACCATGTCAAGGCAGATCCTCTCAATCTAGATTTGGCCACCTTCACCTTATGTGCTTTAGTGACTCCATCACACTCAAAATGGTTTCACCCTCTCCAATCCGCTGACTAGATCAGCTGGTACCACTACCGGTAATGCGCCTTCAATGCCTTCGAAAGTCCTCTTGAGCGATTGGGGTTCGGGGGATCTTGTCTTCCTGCAACATCTTCACTCTTTAGGTACCCTACCTTCCAATCTATCCTTCGACCTCATGGGTCCCTAGTTGCATTGTTCATTGCTTTCTCAAGTTGAGCTAGTCTTTCCATCAATCTCCTATTGTCTTCCTCTAATCTTCAGCCTTCTTGGCCAACTCAATGTTTGTCACCATGGTTGTAGAACCACTAGATTCAGTTCCTAACATACAAGATTCTATCCCAAATCTTTTGTTGATGCTTTCGATACCAATTTGTTATTGATAGGGAGGTTGGAAGAATCAATCCATGATTCCTGCTCCAAGTCTTACTTGGAAGACCTCTATGGTGTCTCACTCCACCACCTTAACCTATAGGATCTATTTCAAGTTTAGGTTCCCCTGGTTCTCCTTACCAACCCATCTACCATCTCAATTCTTCCTACCAAGTCAACCTTGGTGCACTCTTGCAATTATATCCTTAGCCCTTAATCTACCCTAAAGGCTACCGTCCTCCAATGTATTAAATTTTACTTTGCAGAGGTGAGGAGGTGATTTCATAGGCTTCATTCCATCCTAGAAAGGTATTTAGCGATCCACCTAGCTTCATTCCCTAGTCACTTCCACCAAACCCTCATTTTTAGGCCTAGAACCTAGGGTTTCTTCTCCGAGAGATCAGGGTTTTCCACAAGGTTCCTCTGAATAACCCTGAATTTTTCTTGGCATTCTTGGTCCTTATGTCCACCACTCAAATATTATTGGAGCCTTGGGCCTCAACTGGCCGTACAAAGCTCTAACCTAGAAGTGGACTAAACTAGGCCTTTTGTTTTAAGCCTTTTCCTGACCACACAGCAGACTGTCAAGACTTTCCCTCACCAGATGGACCGATGGAATCTCCTCCTTGTTACCATAGCTTTACAAGCCTCGCATCACTCCTCTGCAAAAGGAAAATTGATCCAACCTAACACCTTTGCAATGTTTAGTTCTTAGCACTTTGGTCTTCCCTAGCCGAACACTTCCTGGCTGACCTAGGAGAAGACTTCCATGGTGCTTACTGAACTATCAAGACCTCCTAACCCTACAGTATGTACAGGCATGGAGTCTAGTCACAATTCCCAAGGGGATGTACGTTATGTACAGTGGGAATGTGACCTAAACCTCCATTCTTCTCAACTGTCTGGTAGATCATAATTTGAAGAAAATAAACTAACTACAAACAACACTTGAAAATTGAATCAAACTAACAATTTAGTGACACACAAAGCTTGAAGGAAAACTCCTCTACATCCTACACTAACTACAGTATCACATTCAATCCATTAAGACAACACTCGAATCCAAAAATCAGGAAATCACACAAACTTATCACTGTGTTTACTTGAATTCAATAATGTCAAACATTTCAAATGCTTCCCACAAACTCGAATGCTTCCAACCCTGCTTTCAAGTCGAGGCACCCCATAAATAGGTCATCAAAAATAGTTATTCATTCCCATGGTCAAGTGTAGCTCCAACATTTTGCAACTACTTGCCACTTGCTAGAAACCTAAGCAAATGAGTTCCAAAACTCATGAAGCTTTTCCAAACATTAGTCTAATGAGGAAGACATGTTCCTAAGCTATCTCATCTACTCAATGGTCAACATGACCTTCATTGAAACATACCAAAAATTCAAACCTAGATGAGATTGCCTAGTGTTTCTTAGTGTTCCTAGACAACCTGTGGGTGCTCTTGCACCAGTCACATTTTAGCAATTGCATTGTTTCAGCTCATAATTGCAAAACTCTACAACACTTGTGTCATTCTACATAGAAATTGCATCATTTTATAATGCTTACATCGTGTTGCATCGCACTTGCGTGGCAATATGTCACTTGTGTCGCGTGCTTCCACAATTGTGTTGCAATTTAGCAGTTGTGTCCTATGACCTAGCATTTGCTTCATTTTAAACCTATACCCCACCCATCCCTTGCACTTGCGTGGCAATATGTCACTTGTGTCGCGTGCTTCCACAATTGTGTTGCAATTTAGCAGTTGTGTCCTATGACCTAGCATTTGCTTCATTTTAAACCTATACCCCACCCATCCCTTGCACTTGCATCACGACACAACAAATGCAACTAACGCGATAGCACTTACGGTTTATGCAAATGCACATGTATCGCAACACATTCGTTATCCTATCCTAAAACCCTAATTAATGCATGAAAAATGAGAAAACAAAGTGGGACAGGGGTACTTACCGATGGCTTAGCGCCCTCGGGTCACTGGAATGTCCTCACTCGGTAGCTATGGTCCTCTATCATAGGAATCACTATCTTCTCCTCGCGCTCTGCTTTCCAAAATCTCTAATAGCAAATGTGAAAATGACACCTAGATTACCTTTTTCAAACCTATTTATAGGCTGAAAATTAGGGTTTTTCCATTTGGGTTAATACTGGAGGCTCTTTTGACTACCTTTGACCGACCTTTTCACTATTTTAATGTCATCCAATTTCGAAACTGATCGCACTGTTGTTTTTCTAGGCATCCATTTAGCTTATGGAGACACTTTCCAAATTTTTCTAACCCCGAACCAAAATTTGAAAAAATTCCCCAGGGGGAATAAACACTCCGTACCTTTGTTGGGGCATATCCTTGACTTGTTTTATTTGCCATAACGTGATAAAATGCATTATGACAAAGAGAGGCAAAATATAGACACAAAAAATTGACCTAGGCATGCGAACTCAATTTTCTCATTATTTCCTCTAAACATAATTTGATTATGTCCCTCGGTCCAAATTCAACTATTAATTAAATAATGATCAATTATTTAACTAATTAACCTCTCTTATTCTTCCTAACTATTTAAATAAATTACATTTATTTAAATATGCCATTGATGTCTAAAGTCCTCTTTAAATTAAATAAATTATTTAATTTATTTAATTAATCCATTATCCCCTCTTGGTTATTTAAATATATATATATATATATATGTAAAAGCATCCCTAATATTAAAGTCTTCTCATAATTAAATAAATCCCCCACAATTTATTTAATTATTAACCCACTTCTTCCACAATTAAATAATTTTAAATTAATTATTTAATTGTCTCATTTAATTCTTTTTCAAATTTAAATAAAAAATCATTTATTTGAATTTCTCTCTTTTCAAGTAAATAATTTAATTATTATTTACTCTCACATGACTCCACCATTTTGAATTAAATTAATATTAAATTCAAAATAGAATTTCCCTCAACAAATTAAGTAATTTCTAAAGATTACTTGATTTTCTAACTCATACTTTTTCTGAGCTAAATCTTATCTCCCTGTCACACATTCTCTTTCCTTGATTTAATTTCTTAAATTAAATCTTGTCCACTCATTTTGAATTTCACCCTTAATTTTCCCTAACCCTAATTGGCTATTTTGAATCTTGACCATTGATTCTAGGGCACTTCTTAATCTTCAATCTCATTCATTCATCCAAAATTGCATTTTCTATAAAATAGCAATTTTGTTCTCATTTTGGCATCTTGCAAATCTTGCACACTTTGCAACTCTTGAATCTTGCACACTTTGCAAATCTTGAATCTTGCATCTCTTATTTGCTTCTATTCATCTTTGTCATTTTGTTAATTAGTTTGAATGTAGAACTTAGTTTTCTTGCACAATCATTTGAGAATCCTTCAACACTTGCTTAGGAATAACCATTATCAATAGATTGCTCATCATAAATCTGAGAGCAACATTACACTTTCAGCAAGTTGAGAAGGTATAATGGAGGTTAGCCATGGAGAATGAAGACGCTTTGGGTGAGATTATTCCATTAGTTTTCATTTATTCCTTTGCACTCCATTATTTACTTTGGGATTTCATGTTTTCCATATGATCTGCAAACACCTAGGAAAAAACCCTTTGTTACGTATGTGTTTCGACATATTCTAAGAAATGTCACATTATTTCATTTGTGCAAACCGTCAGGTTTGCACATGTTTCAAATTCAAGTCAATCACACATGTGGGTAATCTCAAGATCTCTCTTAGCTATTTAACAATGTAATTTTTTCACATTTTTAAAATGTTAAGCTGTTCAACTTTAATGTCTTTTGTTTGTGTGTTTCTTTTTGTCAAAAAACCAATGTTCGGTATTTTTTACTTTAATTTTTAAGCGTTTATTGAAATTTGAAATAAATTGCATTTTTATAACTAGACTCCATTCTACAAATAATACAAAAAAAATCAAAATTTATAGGGTTAGCACGGCCAAAATCCTATTTTTCAGTTGTGTCCACTTCAAAAATTTGTAAAAAATCATATATTCATCAAAAATATTAGGCTTAAACTACACGCTATTAGCTAATTTCTCACCGAAACAATTTTAAAAATACCAAAAAAAAGTTAACCTTTTGAGGGAGCCATAATAAACACTATGTTATGTTTTCAACACCTATTTTGTGGCTCCCTTTTTTGAACCCCTTAATCTCTATCATTTTAAAAAAAATAGTAGTTTAGAAAGTAGACTCGGAGCACTTCTTACATTATTTTTATTGCATTCTAAAATTTTGAGTTTAACTATCCTCAATTTGTCATCAAAGGTCAAAATTTCTTGATTTTAGAAAAAAAAAGTGGTCACTTAAGACCCCTTTTTGGCCCCCCATCTTTTTGCACTTACCCTCAAATTTATTTGACTATCATTTCATAAATTTATGTGATGAAATGATTCTAATTTTATAAATAATGAATACATGAGATTATTTTTATTATTTATTAATTATATTTATCTTATTTACAAAGAGATGATGGGACTAAGAAATCTAAAGTATATACATTGAATGTTGTTTCTAATTAACTTGGTGTATCTTTTAAGGACAATAATAAAATATGATTGAATATATGATATTATACTTCTTCTAAAAACGGTTTTTTTATTTGTACATCCACTTCATAAAGACCAGTATAAGATGTGACCAAATTCATCTTATTTTTTATGATAGATCGTGAAGTGAAAATCAATATCAAAAATTTATACACAATTACATTAAAAATATATTTTGTATTTGTACATTCACTTCATAAAGACTAGTACAAGATGTGACCAAATTCATCTTATTTTTTATGATAGATTATGAAGTGAAAATCAATATCAAAAATTTCAACTAAGGCACCATCAATGAACATAAATTCTATTTCTTTGACACACCCTCCAAAAAAAATCTTCAAGTTAAACTTTGACAGGGCCTCAAGAGGCAATCCAGGTAAATCAAGCATAGGTGCAATTCTAAGAGATTGACATGGGGGTTTTCTCAGAGTTGTTTGTGAACTAATTCCTGATTGCACCAACAATGTCACGGATTTTAATGCTTTACGAATTGGTCTAAATCTATCCATGAAACTTTATATTTCTTTTATTCACATCAAAGGGGATTCAATGATGGAAATTCTAGCTTTAAAGAGGAGAATATCTAACTCTTGGCACCTAGACAATATTCTTTCTTGCATTTTGAAACAACTTGAAGCTTTTCCAAATATTCAGATATCTCATTGTTATATAGAAGCGAATATGCACATTGATACTCTTGCTAATAAGGAAATTGATGAAGCACTTCCATATACATAATTCTTAGCTGAGGAATGTGACCAAATTTTTCAAAAGATCTAATTTCAATTCAAATTTCAAGTCTCACATGGGAACTTTTTTGATATGCAGGTTAATATTTCCATTTGCATCACACGAGATACTTATCAAGCTTCTTGGGATTTGGTTGAACTCAGATCATGCATGACTTATCAAAATGTGTATCGGGACTTGTATCGTGCCATTTTATTTCTTCATGATGGTTATTGCAAGGATTAGCCTTCGTCACTAGTTTGACATGAAATTTTTATGTGAAAGTTACTTCAATATATAACACTTCTGACAATATGGGTTTGCATTTAACAACCTAGATCCAGTGTTTTATCTTGGTGGCAGATAATTGGTACAGGATTTTGTTTCACACTTGCTCACCTGATTGAACATCTTGATACTCGTGATCCTCTGACATTCATTTCTCCTGGGGTTGACATATGTCCCCCTTTCTTCAAATGTGTCTGCCATAAGGTACTCGTTCTCTTTATGATGAACATGCTTGAGGTATTCAAGGCTAATTTCATGCATTAGTAATGATGTTTCAAGGTGGGCTTGTGTACCGATCTTATCATTTGGCAGCTGCTAGTACATATAGCTAAATTTGGAAAGAATATCTGCTTCTTCTTTTCTCTATCTATGAGAGGGTATTCTCATAGCCAAACTTTAGTGAAGTTGGTGTTTTATTTGGTGGCCTCCAATTTAGACTAGGTGACATGATTTGAAATTATTATCTTTTCCAAGGTATATGTGAAACCTTAGCACTTGGCACTCTTTAAGTATCCCTAGGTACGTGCTTTTCCAAGCATTGATCACATATTTTCTCCACACCTCTAAGAGGTACATTTGAAGCTCAATAACATTAATGGATCCTTTATGTGATTTCTTGACATTCATGTTTCGGTTGCTTTGCCATTCTATAAACATGAACATATGGTTGTAGTTTTTCACATCTACAATTGTTGCTATATCTTTGGTTCTATTTTCTCTAATGGATAGTTTGTTCAAAGTATTTGTTCCTACTCAAAACCATGAAGTCCGAGATTGTTCAATGTTTACATTGGAAAAACTAAGAAGAACATTTGGAATCGAATGTAAATAGGTCCATGATGCTATTGAACTGATTCTTGGCTATGAATGGTTGGACCTTCATGTAACCACCCTCCCACAAGTTGCTTTGCATTTTGTTTCAAACCTAATGGATGTCCTCTTGTGTGTGGAGATGGTAAAGTTTCTTGTAGGTACATATCTCCCACCACACATCTGCCCACTCTCCTCTTTACAACCTACCTTGGAAAATTATGATATTTTGTAGGGTTCGAACATGGTGGGTGGCATATTTTGTAGACAAAATTTACTGTTTGATAGATGGTACACTCTTCTTCTATCTTCCATGGTGAATGGTTTATTAAATTATTGTCTAAGAGAATTCAATTATTGACTTATTAGACATCGGGCTCAATATGACAATTTTGTTTCTGACTCCATTCAGGGGTTGTATGATGCAATTTTCTCGTTGATCAGACATGCTCTTTATGAGCCCCATGAATAACCTTTATTCCCACCACCTGTGGACTTGGCTTCCTCAAAGGAAAGCTCTACTTGAATTTTTTCCCCCATTTCTTGACTTTTTGCTCATAATTTTTTCTTTTGACAATGGGTTTTTCTCTACCCGAGCTCCTCCTTCCCTTCTAATTCAGCCACATACTAGCGTTTTTATTATATCTTTTTGCTTCACCAAATCTAGTTTTTTGTAGGCTTCATGGCTCTTGGTTTTTTGTATGCAGGCTTCTTTGCTTTTCTGGTTGAACTCCACACTTTGTTGCTACCAGTTCTTGTAAGTGTGAATAAGGTGTAAAGCAATAAAACACTTCTTAATACGACATTATATCAAATATTAAGCAAATTAAACCAATTTAAAACAATAATCTACTGAAAGAGTCATATTGTTCTCTATCTCCAAAGATTTATTAAATCATTGTGGCTCTCAAACCGTGTGAGCACTATGATTGTTAAAAAGACAATTCAAAGAAAGAGAAGGATGCTGATAATATGTATATGATCAAAAGAAACTAATGCAATATAAATTGAAATAAAATTTGAAAAATGCAGCTATAGGAGGCAACCATGATATGAAAACATGATTCTTGATGCTTGATGCTTGGATGAATTTCTGCAGAGTAAACTTGAAAACCTGGGATCCTTTTCTTGGTTGAATGAGGCTTTATTTACAGATTTCCTGGCTGTAGAAATGCACAGGGATGGCAAAGAGAGGCTTGGATTCAATCTGGGGGATTGAATGGTGAAAGATGGAGGAGATTGAGATAATTTTGGAGATTGTCTCTATCCATGAAAACACCAAGCAAGAGAAGAGGAAGGATTGATGGGGAAGGATTGAGAGAAGAATTTGGAATTTGACTCCGATTTGTCTCCAAAACTTCCCGTGAAGTTTCAAAGCATTAATTTTGACATGATTTTATACATAAATTAGACATAGGATATCTAATTTGATTTTGAGGAAATATAGAGAAATATTCCTCATGCCTTTATTTAAATTTTTTTGATTTATTTAAATTAGCAAAAGAGGGATAAATAATTTAATTAAACAAACTATAGAAGTTGTTTATTAAATTAAATCGAGGAATAATGGCAATTAATTATTAAAGTCTTTAATCTTTATTTAATTAATTTAAGATTGATGTGATAGAATAAAATAGGAAAATGATAATTAAATCAAACAAAGTAATTAATTTTGTTTATTTAATTAATATTAGATAATAGACGAATTAGAAGAATTTAAATGTGAATGTGAACTATATAAATAAATATTTCTATTTATTCAAATAGTAGAGGAAATTAGGATAATTAATCAAATAATTCGTATTTAATTAATCAGAATTCCCTAGACCATTTTTAGGTGTATACATTTTTCCCCTCTTTGAAGTGATGTGTTTACGCATTACTTCGAAGAAAATTTTGTTGCTACTGCCAGGATCGATGACCAAAATTTAGTATGCCCCAAATATGGATTTTTAGATGATTAATTCAGTGTGCCCCAGACACGCCCCAGATATTGATTTTCAGATGATTGCCGATAATATGCCCCCTCGAGAGATAAATTAATGATTTGATGATTTTTTAGAATTTTAGAATTTTTTATGATTTTTTGATGATTCTATGATGATTCGATGATGATTTGATGATGAAATAATTTATCTCCCAATATAGAATATTGATTTTGCTAGATTATAAAATGTTTCTCTACCTTGCCTCCTTGTGTTTGATGATTTTTAATCATGTCACCCTTTGATTTGATATTGATTGTTGATCCTGATAGATTAGAAGATGATTGATCTCATGATAAGTGAGATTCAATGATTGATTGATGATTGATATCATGATAGGTGAGGATCAATGATAGATTGATGATTGACCTCATGATAGGTGAGGATCAATGATAGATTGATGATTGACCTCATGATAGGCGAGGATCAATGATAGATTGATGATTGACCTCATGACACGTGAGGATCAAGGATAGATAGATTGATTGACCTCATGATAGGTGAGGTTCAATGATAGTCTCTCATGAGATTTGATCAAAGTCTCACAAGAGCCAATTAGATTGATAGGTTGATTGATTTTTGATTGATTATAGGAGGATTTTAGAGTTTTTCCCAAAGATGTGGGACATAATTCTGCATCTAGCACAGGCTGATATAGATATCATTAATCAATGTGAAAAATCTATAAGTAGATGCAAAACGAATATGAATGCAGTCTAATTTTATCATGCAACTATCTACAAACTATTACCATTTTAATAGTACTTTTGTGCTTTTTATCATCATAGAGCTTTTATTGGATGTTGAAAGTGAGTACAAGCATAAATGGTATATGTTAGACCAATGATGACCTGAGTACTACTTTCATGATTTTTGATATTGCAAACAAACACAAGCATCTAGATATAATTGAACCGAGATGACGAGAGCATTCATTACATAAATAGGCAGTGATTAATCATTTCAATGTGTGAATTATGAATGTCATCGATGATACATTTACATAGCACATCCCCTGACAATTCACACATTTATATGATTAAAATATAGACAATAGAAAAATAAAAATATCATTCTTCTTCCTCATTTCTCTAGTGCAATACATCATTGAGTTACTCCAAAGAAATGATAATATCAATCAAAAATACAACTTATCCACCTTTTACTTAGAGTGTTTCAAAATCATTATTCAAATTAGATCATCCATCCTAACTCTTTTTTTTTGATGTTTTTGTGATTTTCCGATATTCTGACCAAAGACCTAACCTACTAACCTATCCTAGGGGTCTCGGGTGTTGATCAAAGATTAGCCTTGCCTACGTTACAAATGCAGAGACCATGTAGTTCGACCGACACAAACTCATGATTTTGGTTTCGCTTTTCTATACTGACTTTTGACATGTTTTTGGGTTTTCTGATATGACACGGATGTTTGATGCTTTTCGGTTGGAATAATTGATGTTTCATTTTCAAGATGTTTTTTTTTTCCTATCGTACTGTTGCTTTCCCATTTGGTGAGATCGATGTTTTGTTGCCCCCAGTGATATCCAGATTTTTCCCCCGAGCTATTGGAGTGAGACTTGACTATGTGAAATGATTTGATAATGGATGCAATGATGGCGAGACTAATGACATGGTATGAAATGGTAATGACTGCCAGACTTATGATCCTGATATGTATCAAAATAGATGGGAAAATTGATTTAGAATCACATACGATGCCTGTATCCAGGTTTTCACCATATGTTTTGATTACTCTTTGTTTTGTATATTTTTCTCTTTTTTTTTCTTCATTTTTTTCATTTTTTATTTTTCTATATATATATATATATATATATATATATTTTTGTTGCCAAGACGCCTGTTTACCAAGTTTTCGTCAATGAAACCCTTTTTCAAAATTTTAACCCGTGTACTAGGAATTTAGGTCTAGAAATTTTTGAGATAGATACTATTGATAGGTTCATCAAATAGATCCCCTTCTGATGTTGATAGTTGATAAGCCCCTGATCCATACAATGATATGATGACAAAAGGACATAACCAATTAGGCTCAAATTTCCCTTTCTTTTCCCTATCTTGCCGATTCCTAGGGTTCTCTTTTAGAACCAAATCGCCAACTTGAAAAATCCCAGGTTTTACCCTATGATTGTAACTTCTTGATATTCATTGTTAATATGTTGTGAGATGATTAACAACTTGTTGACAATGCTCATCCAGCAATTCTAGTTCTTGTAGTCTGGATACTCTATAGTCTTCATCTAAAATGATTCCTCTAAGTGATACACGAAGTGATGGAATCTCAACTTCAATAGGTAATATGGCCTCTGATCCATACACCAAGGCGTATGGTGTTGCTCTTGTTGGTTTTCTGATACTTGTTCTGTAGGCCCACAATGCAGGATTGAGTTGAACATGCCAATCACATCCAACATCGTTTACCATATTCTTGAGTATTTTTAGAATTGTTTTATTAGAGGCCTCTGCTTGGCCATTTTCTTGTGGATATTATGGTGTTGAAAAATGATGTTGGTTATGGAACTTTTCACACAATTCTTGAACATCTTGATTTTTGAAAGGTCGTCCATTATCAGTGATAATAGATTGAGGAATGCCATACCGACATATTATGTAGTTCAAGATGAAGGAAAAGATTTGCTTCCTTGTGATTTTTGTAAGGGGCATTGCTTCTATCCATTTAGTGAAATATTTTGTAGTTGTTATAATGAACTTATGTCCATTGGATGAAGAAGGATTTATTTTTTCTACCAGATCTAGGCTCCATTGACAAAAAGGCCATGTGGATGTGAAGGGATGCAGTTCTTGTGTTGGTACATGAATCAAATTACTATGAATCTAACACTTTTGACATTTCTTTACAAACCGATAAGATTCTTTTTCCATGCATGGCCAATAATATCCCAAACGGAGGAGTTTCTTAGCTAGAGTTATCCCACTCGAATGAGTGCCACAAATACCCCCATAAAATTTGCGTAGGGTCATCTTAGATTCTTTATGTTCTAAACATCAGATTAATGTACCATCAAGACCTCGACGATATAGGATGTCAGCAATTAAATTATGTCGGGAGGATTGGCGGATAAAATTACGTGTCTGGTTCTTGGAAAGATCGGGAGGAAGGATATTGTCTTTTAGGTACGCATAGTTTTTTGCATAGATGGAGGTTTCAATGGTCTCTAGATGGCATATGGTATTGGATTTTGAATTATTGTGAGAAGGACATGGTAATTGTTCCACCATAAACTCATAACAACCTCATTTCTCCAGCAATTGTAATAGTGAAGCGATTGTAGCCATGGAATCCGTAGCTTTGTTCTCCACCCTTGGAATTTGGTCAAATTT
Organism: Sequoiadendron giganteum; assembly: GCA_007115665.2. Lineage (NCBI taxonomy): Eukaryota > Viridiplantae > Streptophyta > Pinopsida > Cupressales > Cupressaceae > Sequoiadendron > Sequoiadendron giganteum. The sequence goes on along the minus strand of CM021105.1, from coordinate 44,137,709 downwards.
GATGTTGACAAAAAACTGCTTTAGATCATCTATTTGTTGCTTGTAAGGCATAAAATTTTCACCCTTGGTCTAATACTCATCATTTACTTGATAAATGACTAGTTGAGAGTCTCCATATACTTGTAGGTCTGTGATTCTCCATTCAATTGCTATCTTGACCCCAATGATCAATGCTTCATATTCTACCACATTATTTGTGCATTGAAACATCAATCTATATGATTTTGGAATGGTGTGTCCCTGGGGATTGATGAACAAAATCCCTAGTTCAGATCTTCGTTGTGTTTATGATCCATCAAAATACAATATCCATTGTTGTGGCGTCACTGTCAGGATATTTGCATCTGGAAACTCCATGGTCATGGGTCGATCATCTGGTAAAGGAGCCTCTGCCAATTGTTCAGTGATTGCTTGACCCTTGATGGATTTTCTATCCACATATTGAATATCAAATTCACTTAATAGCATGACCCACTTGGCTAGTCTACCTGTTAAGGCAGCTTTACTAAGTAAATATTTTAAGGGGTCGATCTTTGCTATTAACCTGATTGTATGGGTCAACATATAATGTCTCAGCTCTTGAGTAGCAAACACCACTACTAAGCATGATTTTTCTATGAAAGTGTAGTTTATTTCATAGCCATTTAATGTCCTGATGATATAGTAGATGGCGTGTTCCTTTCCTTCGTAGTCCTCTTGTGCCAATAATGATCCTAAAGATATATTTGTTGTTGCAATGTACAATATCAAAGGCCTTCCTTTGGTTGGTTGCATGAGAATAGGCGACGACATGAGATACTATTTTATTTGATCAAACATTGTCTCACACCCCTCATCCCATTTGAAAACTACATTTTTATGCAAAAGGTGATTAAAAGGATGACTCTTGTCCACCAGCTGGGAGATAAATCTCTTGATAGATCAGAGCCTTACCTGTAGTGATCTGAGTTGACTGATATTTCTGGGAGGCAAAATTTCCATTATTGCCTTGACTTTCGCTTGATCCACTTCAATGCCCTTTCCTGAGACAATGTACCCCAATAGTTTCGCTAATGTGACCCCAAAGACAAACTTCTTGGGGTTTAACCTGACATTGAATTTCTCTAGTCGTGTGAAGATTTTTCTCAGGATATGTAGATGTCCTTCCCTTGTACAAGATTTCTCCAGAATATCATCCACATAACCCTCCATGAAGGTGTGCATCATATCATGAAAGATTGTCATCATTTCTCTTTTCAGACCAAATGGCATGACATTCCAATAGAAGGTTCCCCATGGACATGTAAATGTAGTCTTTTCCTAATCTTCTGGAGCTATTTTAATTTGATTATATATTGAAAAACCATCCATGATTGACAACATGGCATGCCCTGTCGTCAAGTCCACAATGATGTCAATATTTGGTAATGGAAAATCATCCTTTGGGAATGCTTTATTTAGGTCTCTAAAATTTGTACATATCCTGATGCTATTGTTCGGATTTGAAATAGGTACAATGTTTGATATCCACTCGGTGTAGTCAATAGACCTTATGAATCCTGCATCCAACAATTTCTTTAACTCAATCTTTACCATTAATGCGATATGAGGATGCATTTTTCTTAATTTTTGCTTCACAGGCTTGATTCCTATAGGCAAAGACAAATGATGCATGAGAAGATTTGGATCCAGTCTTGGCATATTGGAATATGACCAAGCAAAGTTGATGTTTCTTTCCGTAAAGAACTCGATGAATTTTGGTCTCTCTTGATCTATCATGGATTCTGCCAGATGTAGGATTTGTGCTTTTTCTTCAGTGTTGATGTTAATAGACTATGTTGGTTCTACTAGGACTGATGACCGCTCATGATAATATTCTGGAAGAGTGTCAAATCTCCCATTTTTCGATGCCTCAGAGAGGTTTTCACTGTTAGATACATTCTTTATTTTATCTTTTTCCAGATCTAATGTTGCCATAGAATGGTTTTCACCATTAGATCTAGTATCCTTGTTTTTACTTTTGCAACTGGAAGATTTGACACCCTCCTACCGATTCATGTTGCTATGAGTATTACAGATAGAACTTGTACCAGGTTCGTCATGACATAGGAAATTCACGATGGCATCATTGTCTGCAAATATTGGTACAGTCAGAGATTCAACAGGATCCCAGTCAATAAGTTATGGATGGATTAATGGCATGAGGTCATCGGAATCATTTAGGTTGATGGATGTAAGGGTTTGGAAAGCCATTATTTCATAGTTGTTTATTGGAATAACGAGGTCAATGATGGTACCTTCTTCAAGATCATCTAGTTCACTCGAGGTCTATTCGTCCCCACTTGAGTCATCGATATTTAGTGATCCTGCTACGAATGGTCTAGACCCAGAGCCTTGTCCCTCCTCACACGTAGGTGCATATTGTTGTATGACATCAATTTCAATATCGGTGCAAGATAAATCAGAAAAAAGATCCCACTCATATTCATTTGAATCCGTTTCAGAGCTATCTCTAACTTGAAGGATTCTTTCTACAGCCTGCCTTTTCATCTCCTATTTTTCTTCTTCAGAGTATCCTAGTCCTGTCTTCTCTTTTGATTGGAGAGTGAGTGGATGAATAGGCTCAATTATTCCATCCTTTCTTAAACCAATAGGTCCTTGTCCCTCGTAACCCATTTTTTCCAAGATAGCTTTCCCTTTGCCATATTTGTCTGTATTGATATTGAAATTCTAGATACTTCTATTTGATGTCGATGGTTCTTCATCCTTGTATAGCCAATCAAGGATTTCTTTATTGTCTGATTCATCCTCTATGGTACCGACTGTTACAAACCTTTCTTCTAGAACTATGGCAGGTAGCGATGTTTGATGTTTGATCATTGATGGTTGGCCATATGTCGTAGGAGATGACATTAATTGTGAAAGATTAAGCAATTTCTCCATAGAATATTGCCCCATTCCCTTGTCTGTCAAATGGACCTATTCTTGAGATTTATGTGATAAATAAGTTTGGGGATCTGAATTTTTTGTTATTTGAGTGTCAACAGGACTTGTTTCTTTTGCTTTATCCTTCTTCTCTACCCATTTGGTAATGATATTAGGACGTTTTTCTTCATTTGATGACTTTGAACTAGATGCTTCCCGATTGTGAGGTACAAACGTATCTTGAGAGCTCCTAAGTGTGTCACAATGCTGAGGATGATTATAATCGGTAGATACAGTCACCTCATGTCCATTTATAGGGAACTTTAAGCATTGGTGATATGTGGAAGGTATTGCCTACATTTAATGGATCCAGGAACGTCCTAAGAGTATACTGTAAGTTAACTCTTTTTTCAGTACTTGACATGCTATGTGTTTCATCATTGGTCCCACTTGAATTGGTAATACGATTAGTCCCTTTGAAGATCTCTCTTCCTCATCATATGTTTTTATGGTCATTTTCCTTCAGGCATCAATAGCATCATCGGAATACCCTAGTGCATGGATTAACTTTAGAGTGCAAATGTTCAAACCAACTCCCCCATCTATTAAGACTCTGTTGACATGATGATTGTGGATCAAGACCTCGATATGGAGGGCGGTGTTATGGGGATGGTTGAGTGAGACATCATCCTGTTCAGAGAATGATAGACAATGTGGGGTAGTCAAATGCCCCACCATAGCTTGGAATTGGCAAAATTCTAGATTTTTCGGTACTGTAGTGGCAACTAGTGCTTGTTCTAGAACCTCCTTATGCGATGGTGATAATTTAAGGAGTTCTAGTATCGATATCTGTGTAGGAAATTTTTGTAGTTGATCGACAATGTTATAATGAGATGGAGGTGGAACTACATGTTTAGACCCAACTCCCTTTAACACTACCTTGGATTTCCCCCTAGTCATTACATTTGTTGGTTGATAGTCTTGACAGTCTCTGATTTTTAAGACGTTGATTTGATTTTCATAGTTTTGTATGCTTGGGAGAAAATCCAAAGGGGTAGTGTTGTTGGTTTCATTTTTGTCAATGTTATGACCAACCGTATGATCACTCTCTACTTTGGAAAGACAAAGGATTATTTTTTCATAGACATGGTTGATGTTCTTGCCTTTTTATTTGTAGAGGATGATGCTCCTTTGTCATAGTTTGGCAAAGGGTCCTTGAAGGCTAAATGATCGTTATTGTTTTGAGGTCCCTCCACATATATTTTGTTGTTGTCGATCAGATCTTGTACCGCGTGTTTCAACTCCATACAATCATTGGTTTTGTGACCTTTGTTGTTGTGGAAGTTGCAGTAATCTGCGTCATTCCACCATGGTGGTTTGACCTTTGGATCCTAGAACCTGGCTTCACGTGCAGTGATAAGCCCACTGGTAACTAATTCTTTCATTTTTGATTCTATCATTTGGCCTAAAGGTGTGAACCTACGATGATTTGATGGTTTTTGATATGACTGTGTTTTTATGATCTCGTTGCTTTGTATGACATTCTACTTGATAATTTGATCATTGTTTTGATTCTTTGATGTAGATGTTGTCAAGTTAAATATTGGTTTGACATTTTGGGAATCATTTGTTGTTTCATTGGTAGTTGTGTTTTGATTCTTTTGCCAAAATTTTGGCTTATCACTGCTTGAGTATTGATTGGAGGAGTTATTTGTGTTATTTGTTTTATCGTTGAAATTCTTGATAAATCCTCTTTTGACTAGTGCTTCTTCAATTTTAAGACCGTTTTCTATTACTTTTTCAAATATGGGAGGACATTGCAATTCAAGTCTATAACTCATTTCCTTTGTCAAGTTGTCAATGAACAACTCCATATTTTCTTCCTTAGGAATGGATCGAGGATATCTGGTGAACAGTTGTCGCCATCTTTGTAGAAAAGACAATAATGTCTCCCCTTTGTTTTTTTTTAGGTTATAAATATCCTTTATTGTAACATCGTGTTGGATGTTAAGAGAATACTAGGAGATGAACCTGTTGACAATTTCCTCAAA
>CM021105.1:44053361-44132654 GCA_007115665.2 Sequoiadendron giganteum | reverse complement strand
TTCACCTTCTGTTAGCCTAGGTTAGCCTCCAATTTGCCACTGAATAGTGGTATACCTTCAAGTGCTTTCCCACTCAAAGCTTTCAATGCCTTCAAGAAAGGCTCCTCTTGCAGAATAGGGTCAGGTTCAGGGGTCTTCTCTTTCTCTGCAACCTCTTCACTCTTTGGTTCCCTGCCCTCCAATATTTCACTGACCTCATCGGCCTTGATTTGCACATTGCTTAATGCTTCCTCCAGTTGTGCCAATCTTTCTCTCAACCTCCTATTATCTTCCTCCTGATCTTCAACCTTCTTTTCCAACTCAATGTTTTTCACCATGGTTGTGGAACCACTGAATTCAAGGTTTGACATACAAGATTTTCTCCCAAATCTTTAACTTGCTCTGATACCAATCTGATAGGGTAGGGTTGGATGGAACAATCACTGTTCCATGCTCTGGATCTTTGTTTGTAATATCTCCTTGGTTTCTCCACCACCTTAACCTTTAGGACCTACCTTATGTTTAGGTACCCCCAGTTCTACTGGCCAACCCCACTATCATCTCACTTCCAATCTACCGAGTCTCCCTTGGTGCAATGCTTCTATTCTTCCCTTAGCCTTTAATCTTCCCTAAAGACTAATACCCTCCAACAACTAAGTTTAACTTTGCATGGGTGTAGAAATGTTTCCAAAGGCTTCAAATCATCTCACTAGGGATCTTGAAAATCCACCATACTCCATTTATAATTTGCTACCACTGAACCCTCAGTTAGGGTTTATTAGGCTACTAGCACAAAAGCCCCTATTAGGCCTCTATCTTCGAGTAAACACACTAATACTCCAAGGTTACCAAAGAAAATTGAATTTACTCTTGGGGTTCTTGTTCTCCATGTCTTTCACTCGAAGAATATAGTGGTCCTGGCCTCTAACTTCCCATACAATTCCTCAAACTAGAACTGACCAAGAACTTAAGTCTTTTTAGGTCTTTTACTTGTCTTTTTGCAGACTGTCAAAGGTTTCCTCTCATCAAACAGGTTGATGGGGCTTCCTCCTTCTTAGTAAGCCTTGGCAAGGCATTCACCTACCCTCTTCACATTGTTAGTTGCCAGCAGATAGTCACCCTTTCCAGTTAAGTGTCTTTCACTTCCTGTCTTTCCTAGTCAAGCACTTTCAAGCTCGCCTAGGAGAAGACTTTCCTCATGCTTCCTAGACTCCTAACCACTCCTAACCCTAATTTATATACAGACATGGAGCCTAACCACAGTTCCCAAGGGCTCGTACACAGGTACAATGGGAAAGTAATTAGAACTCTATCCTCTATAGACTGACTGTCAGGTCAGCAAGTTAAAAACAAACAAACTAAATACAAAGAAACGGCTGCAAATTGAACACACAAACTAATTACAGAAACACAAAGCTTCTACCATAGTTTACACTACAAAATATAACATATTACAAAGCCATGATCACTCCTAACCACTTGAATTCAAAGCATAACATAGGAAATCACACAATTCTATCACTATCCTCCTTTGTATTCATGAAGTCTTAAACACTACAAAATCTTCCAAAATTTCTCTCAGGTCAAAGCACTCCATATATAGGCTTTCCAATTTAGTTAAGCTCGAGCCTAACTGTTCCATGTCCACTTGTGGCTTTCCATAGGCCTTATTTTCAAAATTGTTAAGAAAACTATCACCTAGGAAGGTCTACAAGCTCCTAAATCATCCATCTAGGAAAAACCCAATCTAAAAAATGGTCAACATGACCTTCCCTAACATAATGCAAGTTCTCAAATGCCTCTAAGGCATAAATTCAAGAGTTAGAAGGAGTTTGCTACATGTGATCTAAAACAAATTGCTAATCCTTGACCTTCTTGTTAACCCTCCTAGATGCACCTTGGGGTGCTCTTGCACCACTCTCCCTCCCCCTCTCTCTATCTCTCAAGTCTCTCCCTCCTACCCCCCCTCTCTCCCAAGTATCCCTTTCCTACCCCCTCTCTCTCTCTCCCACTCTCTCCCTCTCTCTCTCTCACTCCCTCTATCTCTCTCCCACTCCCTCTCTCAGGTCTTCCCCCCCCCACCATATAACTGAATAAATTATTTGCCTCTCAAGTCTATCTCTCTTGGGTCTCACTCCCTCCCATGCTACCTACACTAATCAATGTCACCCCAATGCCCTCTCTCACAATCCCTCTCTGTCAGGCCTCACTTACCTCCCACCCTACTTTCTTAGGTCTCTCCTTCCCACCCCCTCTCTCCTACTTTGACTCCCTCTCCTCTCAGGTGTCTCCCTCCCACCCTCTCTTCTTCTCTCTCTCTTAGGTTTCTCCCTCCCACACCCTCTCCCTCCCCCCCTCTCTCTCTCAATTCTCTCACTCCTACCTCTCTCTCTCTCTCTCTCTCTCTTTCTCCCTCTCTCTCTCTCTCTGCCACTCCCTTCATCACTATCTCACTCCCTCTATCTCTCTCCCACTTTATCTCTCTCCCTCTCTCTCAGGTCTCTCCTTCTCAAAACAACACATTTGGCGCTCATCGAATTTGGAGAGCGCCAAATTTGGCGCTCTCCAAATTTGGTGAGTGCCAAATGTGTTTTACCTAGAAACGGTAAAATAAGGCTTGACCCCGTGATTTAGGTCCACATTATCGTGAAGTTGTATTGTTCATTGCTTTATCCAAGTTAGAAATGCCTTTTTTTATGTAGTTGACTTCATATTGTACCAATCTATGCTTGATCCATCACCTTTTTACCACCAATCTGCATGGTAGACAATGTAGAAGAAGACATTTTAAAGTTTCTACATCATTTTACATTATCTAAGGTAATATATTCATTTTGGTAAATTGAAATGTTTATATTTAGTATATTTGTTTGTTTTTGACAATACAAACTAAATTTCCTTAATGATTTTATTAATCATAACAATTGGGCATAGAATTCAACATTGAATTAGATGGGATTTACATTAAAAAGTTCAATTTTTATGAGTTTGAAGAACAAAAAAATTAAAAACATGACATTTACTTAACATAAATTTACTTATGAATTCTATTTTCATTGCTTATAGTAGTCCATTTCCAGCATGGCTAGTGGAATTCACTGTATTTCATTCTTTTTCAATTAATTTGGAAAACTTTTATTTTCATATAATTTGGAAAACCTAATAGCTTTCATCAATGTTAATGCAAGTGTCCATTAATTTTTTTGTTCCATAAAAAATTCAAGTGAGTTGACATAGTTGTTAATGCAAGTTTCCATTCATTCATACCATTTACCTTTCTAATAAATTAAAAAATGGGATATTTTGTGCAATTGAGAATGCTTATTGTCTTTTTTAGTTACCTCATTGCCAAAGAAATAGTGAATCATTATAAGATATAGCATCACAAACCCTTCTTTGAATTCATATTCTTCATGAATTCGTTGACAATCAAAAATTTGGTTTTGAGAAAAATAAAAACAAGAGTCTCTAGTTTTCATTTAGGTGGCAACAACTTATACCCTAGGTTAGTGATGCAAAGCAAGGACACAAAACCTTCAACAATCATTTAATTAGATCAGTTTCTATAGATGCCAAAATCTGCAAATGGTTAGTAAACTCACAAACCAACATGACAGAAGTAAACATCCTTCTAAAATATTGCATCTAGTTAAACATGCAAAATGAGACATTGAACAACAAGAAAACTAAATAAAGCATATAAAACATGAATGCAAATCTATTCCATAGCGGATTGGTGCTATCCTTTGTGTAGAAGGTAGCCCTTTCCCAACCTTGATAAGCAAGATGAAATGATAAAATACTGTGATGAAGAGCAAAATTAGTTCTCACATGTAGAGAGTAACTTTGAATAAAATGTGTTGTGTGTTTGAAGGAGAGAAGACTTGAATTTATAGTTGAGTTTGAAGAGAGGAGAGACCAAATTGAAGAATGTGGGACTAATCCCCATCAAATAGGAGAGAGCCACTTGTCACAATGTGATTGGCCCATGATTGTGCAAGTTTTGGCCAAAGTGCCTATTTCAAATTTGAAAATGGCATTGAATGCATATGGTTGAGGGATTTGGGGGGAGTTTTGTTTGAACAAAAAAGTCAAACAAGGGGATTTAATGAGGGCATATTCCTTGGGAATATGCCTTGTGAGGAAAATAGGGATTTTTAATAAATCAAATTAAATGATTTATTGTGCAAGTGGATGGGACATGGGCTAGTCTTAGCATTAATCAAAGATTTGACTAATTAAGCTAGTGATTAGGTGGTGTGACATTTGATTTGCATTTTTTTGTATTTGTTTGAAATCAAATGAGAGGAAAATGAGTATTATTATTTTAATTAAATACATGTGATTTAATTAAATCAAGAGACTTTAGGAGATTAATTAATTAATTTGATTTAATTAATTAAGAAGAAAATGATCACACATGATGTTAATCAATAATTTTGATTTTGCATGTCTACATTTTGCCCCTCGAGAGACCAGGCGAGAAGATTCAATTTGAGGTTGATCTAGCGATAAAGAGGTTCAAAATGGATGTATGTATGGTTAGACTATATGATCTATATGATAATCATGATGTAAATGAGATGTTTAAAAGACGCTTAGAATAACAAATCTATATTATCCTAACCAACTTAAATTATTATGCAATGCATTTGAGATGGATGAGATGGATGAAGTTATCCTATGATGATATGACGTGATTATGTAGGATGCAGGATGTATCCAGGAGGGATGCATTCTTAGTATGAAAGAGGATAGAAGAATGAGAGGGATCGACCCTTGAATCCAAGAAAATGTAGAAGTTCAAAAATCCAACTTTATTAGAGATGATGATGAATGATGATTATGTACTGCTTATCCACGGATGGGAGATATAAAGAGCATAACTTTCCTTATGTTTGATAACACACATAGGTGCGATGCATCAAGGTATATAGAACTAGGATGGTGTTGAGCCTAGTGTGATTGAATTTGATTCAACAATCATATAGGAACCTTGCTAGGAAAGACCCAACAAAGCAAGTATTCACCAAGTTATTTTACAAGAACATCCAACAAGCATAGTAGATAAAAAGATAATGATCATTTTCCCATTCCTTGCTCTCTAAACCTGTTTAGTTTAGGCATCATCGAGAGGTCCTTGGAATGAGCGAAAAATAAGATAAGTATAAAAACACCAAGATAAAGTAAACAAACAAGCTAATGTTCTTCGTACCGCTAGCCAAGGCTAAACTAAGGTGATACCTGATGCTGATGTCCATCGCCAGAAGGTCACATTCCTAGGACATGTTGTGATCAGGGTTTTGATGAGATTGAATGGATGATAAGCTATTGATACTCTGAGTTAACCAACTTCCTTCCTTACGGCTCTAGACTAGAGAATTTGACAATTAGGTTCACAGTTTTGGACCTGCTAGACTTGCTTTTGATTGCTTCACCAAAGGATGAAGGTGACGATGATTTATTTTGAGTGATGTTTATTGCGGGTGAAAGCGAGATGAGACGGGTGCACCATTTTGGTTTTTTCAGATATTTGGATGGTTTGAAAATTTTCAAAGTTTTGGGAAATTTTTGAGATTTATGAATTTTTTGGATTTTGTGTCTCGGGGGCTAATCAAGGATGGCCTTTCCTACTTTTAAGCTCAAAGATGACAAGTGACTTGACTTCTGATGAGATAGATGGGAAAATGGATAGTAATTGCGATGGATGCCTAAAATGTGAAATAGATGGGCAAACGGATTGCCATTGCGATGGATACCTAAGTAGATGGGTAGACAGATGCCATTGCGACGAACGCCTAAAGGACTGACCTAAAATGTCTCAGGGGATAATCAAAGATTAACCTTGCCTATGTTCAAGCTCAGAGACGACATAGTTTGGTCAACATGTTTTTGATGTTTTCTAACTTTTTGAGTATTTTTTATTTTTTTGATTTTCTAATGTTTTTGGGTTTTTTTTAATGAGATTTTATGAATGTTTTGAATTTTCGCATGATTTTGACAATTTGGAGGTGGATATGCATGACCATATAAGTGATTTGTTTTGGTATTTTTTTGAAAACCAAGCTTAATGTTGATCAATCAAATTGACGGATTGATAGTTTGACTAAGTGTGTTAAGTCAAACAAAAGTGATAATGCACTTGTAAATTCTAGGAAGTTGTGTTATCCCGGAGTAAACTCATACACGAGGGGGTAGTTTGACTAAGTGTGTTAAGTCAAATAATTTGATGATGGATTGGATAATTTGACTAAGTGTGTTAAGTCAAATAAGATGATGATGCACTTGTAAACTCTAGAAAGTCGTGTTATCCTAGAGTAAACTCATACACAAGAGTGTGGTTTGACTAAGTGTGTTAAGTCAAACAAGTTGATAATTGATTGAATTTGATTGATCAAGATTGATGAAGCTTGCTTTGGAAAAAAATTGTTTTTGATGATTTAATGTGATGCTGACACACTAGTTAGATGTGACTGATATGAATTGTTGGTTGAAAGATAAAGCTTGATAAGGAACATCTTTTCATCAAAATATGCCATGGGCTAGGGAATTGGATTTTTGGCTCACAAATTCTCTGACCAATGTAATTTTATTTTTGTCAATGTTCAGATCACTTCATAAGTTGGAAGACATAAATCAAGATTTATTCTTGAAGCAAGATGTAAATATATGCTCCCAGTGTCTAGCCATGTAGGGAATGGCCATGGGTAGATTCTTGGATGAATGGATATGAATTATCTTGTGATAAGATAAGGGTGTTCAAACTGAGGATTCTCATTCGGATAATGCTTCCAGTCTCAGATAATGTTGGGTAGGATGGGATCAATGAAAATGACCCGTGTCAAGATGTTTACCATAAGAAAGTGTAAAGTGTGCACCAAACCTTCATCAAGATCAAGATGAGGTAGATAGATGGCAATGGCTTAGATAAATGGTTCATGGATGAATGGATGATATGGATGGAAGGTTGGCTTTATTATGGATGCGATAAGATGCTTTCTCTTGAAATGGCACACGTAGATGCTTGATTCTACACATGACGCCTGTTTACCAGGTTTTCATCATGGTACCTATCCAAAGTGCCACCGAAGTGGTTTTCGTTGGAGGACGATTTTTATCTTTACTGTTTTCAATCCTTTTTTTTTTGCATTTTTTTAATATTTTTTAAGAGATTTTAAGCTGATGTTGAATCACCTGGTACTACTGACATTGATGCTTCTGTCATAATGTGCCATCAATATCCTGCTTGAAGAAGATTTTTTGCCAAGACACGTGCACTTGAAAGTAAATTTTGAGAAATTTGTTCCACTTTGTTGATACTGGAGTTAACTCTATCTTTGTGCGCACATCGTTGTAGAGTGCCTTCTGAATCCTTATGATGAAGGGTCATTGTCAACACATGGTCAATGAAAGAATTGGATATCATGCATGGAGGTAGGGATGGAGTGTGTTTAGGAATAAAATATGGATTGTTTGATAGTTTGGAACCTTTGACTCTCCAAACTTGGGAAGGTGAGCAATGATGGGTGAATACAAGAGTACGTGTGGAATTACGACCAACAACTCGATACACTTTGTATGTCACTTGAGAAGCTTGATTTTTCTTTTGTGGACATCTTCAATGGATATTTTTCCCATTTTTATTTAGCCCCATAGTTTATTTGACTAGTGGAGTTTGATAGGGGTAATCATTCTTTTTATTCTTTGGTATCTATATGTATTTGATTTGTCCTTCATGTTTTACTGCTTCTTTTTCTTTGATGATATTCTTCTTTCTTTGATTTGAATCTTTCTTTTGTTGTTGGTCCCAATTTATGGAAGGGCTGATGGGTGGGTGAAGATTCGTGATATGGCAGGTTGTAGTATTGACATTGGTTTAATCATAAGGATTATTCATGCTCCCTATGTTGACGTTTTCTTGAGATGACGTTGCCCCCAGTTTTGTGGGAGTATCACTGATATGTTTATTTCCCTTACTTATCAAATAACCAAGGCCTTTATGCTTAGGATTGCCAACAATTTAACTGGTTCCAGGATACCTTGTTCATGCAGACCTAATCCTTTGCCTTGATAATCCATTTGTTGAAACATTTTATTTGCAATAGGATATGATCTACCTTGGAGACAAGGTGCTACTCCTTCTCTGCTCTATGATGGATCTTCAAAAGTACTAGCTGCTTTATTGATGATATAACTTGCCCTAAAAATGGTAAGTGATCCAATTTTATAAGTGATAGGATCCTCCATATGTGGGATGACTTCTTGATTGATATCTTTAGCTTGATTTTGTGACATATCAGATTTTAATGCTTCTTCAAGCGATGTTAAAGACTCACTATAAAATTCTTCCTCATGATTCATTCTTGATGTGCTTTCATATGATGTTTTTGATTCACAACTTTTGTAGAAGCTTGCTTCATGTTCTTTTTCTGATAGGTTTCCCTAGGATGTTTCTGATTTAGAACTTCTATAGAATCCTTCTTCATGATTTGTTTCTTCTATGTCTCTAGAATTTTCCATATTTTGGTCATGTGTACAAATGTTAAGAATAGGAGGCTCTTGTTCCTTGGTAATGAAATCAAGAGTATGAGACTCTTGTTTTGAATGAAGATCGTCTATGTTTCCATCCAAAGAAATAATCATGTGGGTAGACCGAGGGGTGTGTGCTATATGGATATGATCATCATTTGCGACATCTTGTATAGATAGAAGAGTGTCCATTAGATCATTATAGTATCTTCGGGATACAAATTCTTGATCTTGACTAATTCTGGAATTGCTTTCGACATGCTTTGGATCAAGTTCTTGACATGGGTCAATTTCAAAGCATGGATTTTCTACAAGGGATTCTTGGACATTGTTATCAGGAATGGGAAGTAGATCAATAAGATGTTGATCTTTGAGAATTCCTTTACTATTCGCAATCATGAGGTCGAGGGATGTCAGTATGTCTTGGGAAGGACCATTGCTAGACCTTGGTGGAAGATGTTGATCATGCTTTGGAGTAAATTCTTGAGATGTGTCCTCTAACTCATTAGCTGATGTAGTGACTTTTTCAACATGATCATTGGTCGAAGGATCTTGATCATCATTTTCAATGATTATGGTGGGAATCTGTTGCAAGCTCTATTGTGGAAGTAAGGCATGCATTTGTTGTTGAGCCAACAATGCTTGTTGTGCTAACAATGCTTGTTTTTGGGCTTGTTGTTGAGCTACTTGTTGATGGATTGCTTGCAATAGTGCCTGGAATTGTGCTTGCGCCTGCCAAGCTTGGTGTTGGGCTTGAGCTTGTTGAGCTACTTGAGCTGCTTGTACTTGTTGAGCAGTTAGTTGTGCAGCTTGTTGGTTTAGGAGTGCCTTTTGGTGGGAAGCTTGTCGACCAGCTTGCAACACAATGGAGAATGAAATTGTCATGTTGTGTTTTGGCAATGGTGGCAGTGAATTGGGAATAGTGTTGACCATTGGGGTTACTTGAATGGTTGCTACCTGTTGTTGTGATATAGATGGAAAAATATGAGGATTTTATATGATGATTTGGTTTATGCAGGGGTGTTGCTCAGATTTAGTTGGTTGATGGTTGGTAAAGGGGAAACGCTCATGCCTTGATTGTTTGGTTGATAGATTTGTAAGTTTTGACTTTGATTTAAATCTACCAAAGGGAAAGGTGTTCCAAAATTTAGATTGGGAAAACTCACATTTGTTGTACTATTGAGGTTTGGAGGAGATAATGATCCCATTTATGGATTGTACAAATGCAAGTTTTGAAAATCAATTGGCATTGTAAGGCTTGGATAGTTTGGTTGAATTGGACTAATCATGATCGATGAATCAGCTTTATATTCCATGTTCTTCTTGTGTTTTGACCTTGTTGACCTATGAAGGGTTTAGGACCAATGATATGAAGGATGAATTAGGTGAATGATATGGGTGTTTGAACTTTTAGGAACTTTGGATGAATGCTAGACTTTAGGACTTGTTACAATTTTGATTTTGATTGCGGATAGTTTGACTAAGTGTGTTAAGTCAAGCAAAGTGATAATGCACTTGTAAAATCTAGGAAGTTGTGTTATCCTAGAGCAAACATGTACAAAAGATGATTTGACTAGGTGTGTTAATTCAAACAAAGTGATGATGAGCTTGTAAACCCTAGGAAGTTGTGATATCCTAGAGTAAACTCATACACAAAAGGATAATTTGGCTAGGTGTTATAAGCCAAACAAGGTGATGTTGATTTTTGCTAAAAGTCACATAAGCGATGTTTTCAAAGTTCCAAAAGTTGTTGGTGAAATGGAATTTTGATAAATTTTTGAATGGATGAAGTGTTTGATTTTGGTCCTAAATGATCCTATGAGGACCTGCTTACAAGACCAAGGTAATGAAGAAAATGATTTTCCCTAAAATTGGTTAAAACCAAAAGACTCAAAAGGGACCAAGCACATGTGTGGTTCAATTGTTTGTTATCTTTCTTAGGTTTGGTTATTTTTACCATAAACACTTTCTTGATTATGTTTCAAACTGAATGTCCAATGTCCTAATTTTCTTTCATCCCACAAAGTGCATTATGTGGAAATCAAGGAAATCAAGGCAAAGGTTTCTTAGTGTTGACTTTGGTGAAAACAAATGATGATTAAACCTAAGTACTTAGAAACCTCTAAGGATATAATCCCTAGGGCAAGGAAGAGCACTTAGATTCGTCAAAGGATATTTGTTTCCTCAAAGGGTTTGAAATTTCAAAGCTTTTGTGAATGTTTGTTTCTCAATGTTTTAGAACCAAGCAAGGTGTTCTGATTTTAATAACATGCACAACCCTAGGCTGAAAAGATAGTATTTGTTGGGTTCCCACTTGGACGAATCCAGTTGCACATATTCAGTGTGGATGATTAGATGCTTGACCACACAAGCTCCCCCTTACAGTGCACTCGCTTCTCCGGTCAGCCAAGCATTAGTACCCATGAATCTCCCATGGCATACTTTTCATCTCAACAAAAGAACCGCATGTATATGTGGGGTGGATTCAAAGGGCATGACCTTCTGCACCAACAAATAGATAGGATTTTGGCCTTTACTAAACAAGGGGTTTTAGTTCGGACTTTCCATTTGTGGAGATTGACCCATGTGGAGAGAGACCATTGCTGCCTTTCTCGTCAGAGCCAATTGCATGATACTGCCTTTTGTTCCAATACCCAATTTTATATCCCAGCTGGAAATACACTTGGCTTTAGTGTGTTACTAGTATGGTCGCTCCCTTGGGTGAGTACTTTTTCCCACAAGGCAGGCCCGCAAAGATAAACAAAAGCGAGTAAACATATTCATAGTTCAATCAACCTTTGTTTAGAAATAAAGGGAGAACACAAGCAATAAGCCTACTCACACTCACAAGATGTTTTGTTCAATTTTAAACCCAAAATGAAAGTGTGAAGGCAATATTTTTGACAAATTAATATCACAAAAAGACTTTTGATTCTCAAGATCACCATGAAGCACGAGAGAAGTGCATACGCCTTTTAAATGATATTAATTTGCGAAAAAGATTGCAAAACATGAAAAACACTTGTTCATTTTAAACCATAAAAGTAGTGATGAGTTCGTTTTTAAAGCACCAAAATGAGATGTGAAAGTTGCCTTGTTCAATTTTTAGAACACAAATTGAAATTTAGTGAGTTTCTAAGTTCAATTTTAAACAAAAAGAAAGGTTAGTTGGTTTAAAATAGAAAATGAGAGTAGAAATTGGATGCTCTAAGCATTTAAAAATGCTTTGTGAATTTCAAGTTTCAAATTCTTAATCTCCTTTTTGACTCCAATCTTTCTTCGCCTTTGCTCGATTCCAATTCTTAATTCCAAATGTCAACCTATTAAATAGTGTAAAGTGAGATTATAATCGAGGACCTTGAAAGGAACACAAGAGAAAAAATCCACAGTGTTTTAATCATATAACTACAAGAAATTGGCTTTCCTTTTATAAATGCAAAGAAAAACAAAGCACTAGCTCTGTTTTTCTTTTTTTTTCTTCAACCAAGGTATTTGCATCACAACCAACTACAAATTATCTAACACATTCACTCGTTATAATTGTAACTTGTGATGGAGGCATAACTTATCAATTGAAGAACAAATGTATTTGAAATTTAATCAATGAGTCAACCATATTTAATATAAGGTGATGATCATAAGTACTTAAAAACTTTAGATTTGTATCTAGAGCTTTTAATATGGACTGCATATTAGAAAACACAATCAAACAAATTACAACCATACATAAACGTGAGCTTTGCAATGAAAATTTAACATCTAATAAAATGAGCATAATAATAAAAAAAACAAAACCCCTATCAAAAAGACATCAAGTACTACAGCCACTCCCTCCTTGTTATTGAAATCAATGTTAGTCTTTCTCTGTCACATTCACAACAAAATCAGCAAATAGGGAAAATCACAACATTCAATGCGGACTATCTGGATGCATCCTAGTTTTGAATATCTTAATGAGAATGAATATACTTTTGTCTTCAATGTGCAAGCAGCTGGAATGCCAGTACAATAATACAAATCAGCCATTGATTTGATCCATGCATTTAGAGAAAAATTCGACGCATCACTCAGAGGTTAGTAAAGGAGACTTGCGTGGTTATGGGAAGGTTATTACGCATCATTGACTGGTCTTTCTTTAATTGATTGCTTTCTCAAGAATCAAATCAAAGGCTTTAAATGAAAACTCAAAATGGTAGAGAGCTTAGGAGATTGTTCGACCAGCAGGTGTAAATGTGTTGACATTTTCAAGCTAATGCAATTAATAGGAGTAGATCCGAATTCAAAAAGATTTTTTAAAAAGGCGCTAAGACTGCTTTCAGGCATATGACTTTGGCAAGTAAAATAAAAAATCATGCCCAAACAAATAAGAACTTTCAGATGAATGCATTTGGCAGATGTGATGTTGACAAGTTGGAGAGAGTCGTTATAGCAGCATATCTCCACAGCTATTATCTAGATTTGCCTAAGATCAAGAAATTTAATACATTCATGGAGACATCGAAAAAGGTAGTTCAAAATAGAGAATAGCGGGGAATAGACCAATCAATGCAAAAAACAACAATCTTAGTAAAATCATGATAATCTTAGTGGGAAAGCCTTCAATAGTGCAATAAAGAGATGGTGTGGAGACATAAAAAAAGCCACTATTTTCTTCTCCAGGGTGGGTGCAAACAGTAAATAAAGACAGTAACTTATATTTGGAGAACCGACCAATAAAAGTACATAAAACTTCAAGCTTATAGGTTTGCAGGTGTATGCTAAGAAGTCAAGGTGTATCGTTTATGCTACGACAGGGAGACAGTCAACATTACAGAAATAGAGTTAATACTGAGTAAAGACTGCCATAATAGTATGAGGACTTGGTGTTACGATGGTATCCTTGGAAAATTAACTTCACTTTCACTTATTGTTTACAACGTATCCCCCAACAATCCCTTTCAAATTGATCCTCTCTTCATGCCGCCCTTCTCATATCGGTTCATTTAGCTTCTATTTCTCTGTAATCGTTATAAACAAATGAATCCTTTTAACTTTTATTGGTCAAGGCCTTTCATGTAATTGATATCTTATCTAGTGAAATATAAGATGAATTTGTTCCAAAAGGAAAAGCTGATAGAGGAACCATGAATGCATTCAGAGGCAAATGAACTATATCTCAACAAAGGCAAACATAGGCAGCGGATGGTCTTCAAATTCAAAGAAATCTACTTCAAACATACTGATCTCCAGAAAGGAAACACAAATGCATTCAGAGAGAAATAAACTATATCTCAGCAAAGGCAAACATAGGTAGCTGATGGTCTTCAAATTCAAAGAAATCTACTTCAAACATACTGGCCTCCAGAACTCTAAGAAATAGTACAGGGAATAAAGCTATAGGAAATCCTGTTTAGATTATGATTTGATTTCTTTAGATCAGTTTGTTCTAAAAGAGAAAGCTGATAGAGGAAACACAAACCCATTTAGAGAAAAATAAACTGTATCTCAGCAAAAGTAAACATAGGCAGTGAATGGTCTTCAAATTCAAAGAAATCTACTTCAAACATACTGACCTCTAGAACTATAAGAAATAGAATGGAGAATAAAGCTATAGCAGCCATTAAAAATGCTTCTTTTCTCACTATTTAAAATGCTCATTCAGACGTTCAAAAGGCTCAAAATGTAAGTCTAAGTAACAAGTAAATCATGATTCAAAATTTGCAGAAAATAGAGATTCTAATGTCAGGAAACAAATATATGTACAACTTCACATATGAATCGAATGGAGAAAACAACTTCAAACATGCAGAATCATGAAATAGATTGTGCCAACAAATAAGAATACAGATGGTGCCCTCCTTCTAGCGCCATTTTGTGGATGCCAAAATCTGCAAATGGTTAGTAAACTAACAAACCAACCTGACAGAAGTAAAAATCCTTATGAAATATTGCATTTAGTTAAACATGCTAAATGAGACATTGAACAACAAGAAAACTAAATAAAGCATATAAAACATGAATACAAATCTATTCCATAGAGGATTGGTGCTATCCTTTGTGTAGAAGGCAGCCCTTTCCCAACCCTGATAAGCAAGATGGGATGATAAAATGATTTGATGAAGAGCAAAATTAGTTCTCACATGTAGAGAGTAACTTTGCATAAAATGTGTTGTGTGTTTGAAGGAGAGAAGGCTTGAATTTATAGTTGAGTTTGAAGAGAGGAGAGACCAAATTGAAGAATGTGGGACTAATCCCCATCAAATAGGAGAGAGCCACTTGTCACAATGTGATTGGCCCATGATTGTGCAAGTTTTGGCCAATGTGCCTATTTCAAATTTGAAAATGGCATTGAATGTATATGGTTGAGATATTTGGGGAGAACTTTGTTTGAACAAAACGTCAAACAAGGGGAGTTAATGAAGGCATATTCCTTGGGAATATGCCTTGTGAGGAAAATAGGGGTTTTTAATAAATCAAATTAAATGATTTATTGTGCAAGTGGATGGGACATGGGATAGTCTTAGCATTAATCAAAGATTTAACTAATTAAGCTAGTGATTAGGTGGTGTGACATTTGATTTGCATTTTTTTGTATTTGTTTTAAATCAAATGAGAGGAAAATGAGTATTAGTCTTTTAATTAAATACATGTGATTTAATTAAATCAAGAGACTTTAGGAGATTAATTAATTATTTTGATTTAATTAATTAAGAAGAAAATGATCAAACATGATGTTAATCGATAATGTTGATTTTGCATGTCTACAGTTTCAAACAATTTTCAATCTCAAAAACCTCAATTCAATGTTGAACTGACCAATTCACATCTAAAACAAAACAAAGATCATACATAAATAACAAGCTATGTTTTTCAAGATGACTACCATTCTAAACCTATGGAAGATTTTAACAAAACCCACCATATGTAAGTCTATTACTCAAAATATTGTATTCATACAACAGTTACTCCTAACAGAATGAAATAAACTCAATATTACTAGAAACTCTAATCCGTGAATTTTTCATCATAACCTTTATAAAGTTCAAGTTCAATAATGCTAGTCAAAAGGTCCACAACTTCAAAATAATGTTGTAGGCCTTTGGTGCAGGAGCACCTTGTAAGCTCAATTTTGTCAAAAATGTCATCTTTTAGTCAGCACGGTCAAATGCTAGGATTTTAGTTGATGTTGATTGTGTTCAGTAAGGTCAGTTAGACCATTTTATAATGTATTTGGAGCTAAGGGACTTTAGTTGTGTCATAGCTTACAATTTGGCTAAATATGGTTAGAAAAGTTGCTAAAAGATGCAAAAGTTGTAGAGTTCGAGGGAGTTGGAATGAAATCAAAATATGTTTAATAACCTTCAATGCCTTGGAGGAGGGGTTGTTGGTTGATTTGTACCCCATTTTTTATAAAGAACAATGTTATTTTCTAAAAATTTACTGGTTTCTCTCACTTTTCTTGTTGTTGTACGGCTTCTATTGACTCTAAGATGATATGAAATTGGTTGGATGTTGTAGATTATTTAATTAGCTTTCATTTTCATCTATTTAGAGGTTCTAACTCTTTGTATAGTGAAATTTATATTGTTTTTACTACTGCTACCTACTTTCACAGTGTTCTTGGATTGAGAGGTTTCATTATGTAATTCAACCCATTACACTTTTTCTGCCTAATATAACTTGTGGAATGGGTCCTCTAACTTTTAAAATACATGGCTAACCTATTTAGAATGTTGTGGGGTCAAGGTTGCATGTTTGGGAATGATGTTCTAGGACTGTAGCAGGGTCTTTTCATGGTGAAAATTAGGGCTTCAAGTGGTGTTTTGAAAAAATGTGGGAGGGATTGTCCATGTAATGTATTATTCACTATGTGCAGGGTCTGGTAAGTGTGTTTGGTGCTTTGTATGGGCTTGGCAGGTTTGGGAGATAGGAGTTTCATTTAAACCCCAAGTATTTTGCTTGAAATTGAGGGTTTGGTGTATTTGGGGTCTAGAGGTCTTGGACCTAGAAACAAATCAAGAAATTGGAGGTTTTGACACATAAAATAAATTTTTTTGAGGATTTTGAGCGAAGAAGTAGTGTTTAAAAGGTACTCTCTTTGTAAATTAGGCCAATTGAATAGCCTTTTCCAAGGTGGGTCTATTGGAAGTCAATGTTGGTCCAAAGGAGTTGATTTTGGGGTTTACCTATGTTTTATAACTTGCAAATGGGTATCTCAATCATCCCTGATTTTTTCAATTGTTTTGGAAAATCTTGGTGAAAAGGCCCTTGAACCAGGTAACGGGTTACCTATGCTACAAGGGAAAGCTTGGTAGAATTTGGGATTTTTAGTTGAACATCTGGTTTTCCTTTGGAATATGATTGATTCTCATTTATTTCTTATATTGAATGGTTTCCACCCCTCTCTGCATCAAAAATGGTGTTTCTTGGTAAGTTAAGTGATCAAGTTGTGTGTAAGTCTATTAAGAGCCTTCCTCTAAATCTTTGAACAAGTTCATTGTGGATCCCTACATGTACTGCATCAGCCTCTAGGTACTTTGCCAACTTTTCAAACACACTCAAAATCCCTACTCTAATACCTAACCCTACAGACATCTAACTCCATCATGTATGAAAAATATTGTGTAGCATAGACATGTTTGATAATTCCAAACAACTCGTTGCCTTCTTCCATAAAATTCTTTGATGTGTTTCATATTTAATGCAATGTAATCAGCGATATCAATATTTTTATAAAATGCATTACTTACTTTTGTTCTATGTGTGTTTGTGAACATGTAGCATTGAAGGTCATGCCGAGGAAACGACCAAAGCCTCTTACACCAGAAGAATGTGCAGCTAAAAATGCAAGGAGAAGAGAATAAAAAAATGTAGCTCATGAAGCAAAGGAATTGCAGCCCATACAGCCACAAAATCCCATGCAATCTAAGAGAGATGTCAAATTGGAAAAACAAAGGGCACGAATGAGGAAATTTCATGGAAGGACAGGAATGGATACAAAAGTTGGGGGCACATCATCAGACATAGGTGAAGCTCAATGCACTTCTCCAGTTGAAGACACATTGATAACAACATGTGGTTTTCTAGGTACATCAGAAATCACATCTCCAATTGAAGACACACCATCAAAACCATCACGTTTTGAAAGTACATCAGCAAAAACATCTCTATTTGAAGGAACTCCACAAACAGAATCTCAAGTTGGAGGTACAACATCGTTTACATGTCAATCTTGAGGTATGTCATCAATTGCACCTCCAATTGAAGTTACATGATCTATCCCTGATGTTGTTGACCTTCCCAATATTGACACAAATTTACATTTGAGAACTCCTCCTAGAGTTTTGCATAGAAAACCTACATTTTTTATTGCTATTGATTCCAATGTTTTGAAATGGATGCCTAATAAGATTCCAAAAAGTTCATGTCAAAGATATGCACAAAGGATATGGAGTTTGTTTTTTGTGAAGCTAAGTGAGGGTGGAAGATGCCAACTATTTGTTGAAATGATGAGGCAACTCAAATTTAGGCCCACCATGAAGGCTTTTGGGCTAAGATTTTTGAATGAACCAAGTGAAAATTCCATTGTAAAGAACTTGATGAGTGCATATGAGAGCATGGGTTCCACCTCACGCACGAAGGATAGTTGTGCCACATGACATGTGATGAAAACAACACTGTAAAGCAGTCAAACAAGGAACAGGGTGAACCTTACAAAGATAAGTAAGTCTTTGAAAATAAGTAGATCATCTCTAATGAGAGCCAAAGGAAGGTGTGAAAGAGTGGAGGATCCAAATAGCAATGAGTTATGGGCATTTTCGGGTAGAGTGCCACGGAAAGACACAAGAATTGCTCAAGGCTTGAGATCTTTAATTGTGAATTATTGGAAGGATAACACAAGGACCTCTTCTAATCAAAGAGATGTTGTAAGAAGGAGAATTGGTAGTAAAAACTGTGAGCCACATCCAATGCATTATTTGGATACCACTCAAAAACAATTCTTTTCTGATTTTGTATAGATGTTTCCTGAAATTAAAATATGTCAAAGGTATTTTGAAATGCTAAAGCCTTTTTATGTCAAAATAAATCACACATGCACTACTTGTTGTTGTAGGGTTCATATTGAGTTTTCTAACCATTATTATGTTTATCGACGTATATGTGTAGATATGCATACTGACAATGTTTTGCAAGAATGTAACATAATGCCTCCACCTAAATTGTCAAGGAAATTTTTGTCTTCCATTTTATGTGAAAGAGAGGATGGTCAATTTTTTTACAAAAAAGCATGTTTGGATGGCACATGTGATCATTGTGGTGGCATGCAACATTTTCCAATTTTCCAACACATGGCTAGTACACACACAATTGGAGACAAAATTGTGGAATTTGGCAAATAGAAGACAGTGGCATACATTCTAAAAGATGGGAAAGAAGCAAAGAAGTTTGAATTGGTTAGTGACAAGATTCTAGTGTATCAGTTTATGGGAATTTTTTGTGATTAGGTGGTCTATGATTATGCAACACATACACACAGAGCATAATTGTTGGACTCACAGTTCAAGTTATGCAAGGACACATTTCCACTTCGTCATATCATTTCAGTTGTCGACTTCATTGAGAACTACACACTACAACCACAAAACGAGGTGCAATCATAGTACTACAACTCCGTGTAGGTTGCTATATTTGTGCATATAGCATTCATTCATGGAAATGATAGTACATAGGAAAATAGGAAAGTATTGAGGGAGTATCACTTTTACATCAATGATGATCGTGCACATTCTACAGAGTTTGTTCAAGGTTGCTTTCATATGTTCTATGTTGATCTGGCTAGTAGGGGCATATCATTTAGTCAGCATATCATATGGTCAGATAATTATACATCACAATTCAAGAATGCCATAATGTTTTACTGGTTGAGCAGGATGCATGGGATTAGTGGTGTTCAACATATGTGGAACTTCTCAGAGGCTGGGCATGGAAAGGGGGAGCATGATGGAGCTGGTGCATGTATCAAAAGAGCCCTAGCATGAGAAGAGTTAAAGTACACAAACAGTGTAAATTTGATAGATGTAAGATCAATTGTCTAGTGGTGCAATGGTGCAAAGGGGTCCAAGTAGTGAAGGTAATTCTTTAGTTCATAGATTTTGTCATTTAGTAGATGATACTAACATTGAAAAATATGAGGATTGTTGTACACTAACAGGATCGAGCAAGCTACACTTTTTTAGAAGCTCCAATGCAAGTACATGGACTATCCATACAAGGAAGATGGCATGATTTTGTTATGCATGTACACTTCAATCATGGAATGATTGCGAGTCAACAGAGTGGGTTGACGAATGGTCTATAAGAAGGCTAACCCCACTTGACACTTATCAGCTCCTGATAGCTCTACAAATCACGAAGATGCAATCATCCATTGACTTTGATTATGTATCGGACCAACTAGAACTAGGTAATATATCTTACTTATAAGTTTTATTATGTTGCTCGGTAAATAAATCTAACAAGATGAACATATCAATACAGGGCACATTTATGCAATGATTGCAGATGAAGAAAATGAAGAGGGTATAGATTATTACCTGTGCCATTGTATCGAGGCCAAAATTAAATTGGAGTCCTTAGTTATAGATGAAGAAAACATAGAATATCCTACAGGTTCGGTGGTTGTTACTAGAACATGGCTTCGAAGGTATCCAGTTAAGAATGTTGCAGTTTGTTTGTTTGAGGACTTCAACATGCATCAAAAAATTCTTCACTATTCGAACCTTGTCGTCGCCACCAACGTTCATTTGATCAAATATAAGGGCATACCTGCGAACAAGAACTTGTGGAAAGTGTGTGAGTCTGACCACAAGGCAATACTTGACACAATAAAGAGTAGAGCAAACCCAAATGGTTCCCTGGATTGATTTGTAAGTATGCACATTGAATTTGTAAATTCATGTTATTGATCACTCTTTTGGACCAACACCTTGCAATAAGGATTTTTCACCATTACTGTTTGATGTCATATGCATTTACAAATGTCATTGATCCTTTTCTGAATGTGACTGTAGGTAATACTAAAGTTTGTCAAAGTATATAAGAAAAGAACAACATCGGTTGGTGGTGCAAGTGTTCAGTGGTATGAGAAACATTGGTTGCTGGTGCTTTTTCTGGTTGTCAATCTTCTCTTTCTTTTCCATCTCCTAGATTTATCGGATTCTTATATGCTACATGTTTTATGTTAAGCCTCTCAATGATATATTTGAAATTTATACGTAGGGTCATCGAGAGATGATAAAGTAGCGAAGGGGCACATCACCATTGTAGGACCTTCAATCGACCTCCTTATCTAGCATGCATGAAGGTGATAGTAAGTCTTCTCAACTGTATGACTGACATTATTTAGTTATTACTCTTTTAATGATTTTTATGTGAGTCTATGTCTAAGATTGAGAGGCTTTTGTAGGTTTTTTGGAATGCAAATAGTTGGGCCAGCTGAGGTGGAATGGAAAAACAAAACTGGGCAGCAACTCCTTTTGTTTCTTCTCAAGTACAATATATTTCATGATCTGTGCTGGCAATAGGAGGATTATTTCCCTGCATGTATTGCTACAAGTATTAACAAATGGGAAGATTTTCAAGATGTTCTTCCATCACTATTGTAATATTTGTCATTGAATTTGTGTATTTTTTGATATACTAAAATTATGAGAAATTAATACATGAAAATGTGTATATTCCTTAATATATGCCTCAATTAAATGTGTATATTACATTTAAAATTAGTTGTAATGCTTCATGGTTTACATTTAAATTTGTCTTCAAGGAAAAACATGCAGATTTATTAGTAAGAATGAAATAATGTTTAATATAATTGTAGAAAGGCATATTAGCAAGGTCTTTTGAACATTATACAGTGAGGAATTTCTAAATATGTTAAAATATGATACAATGTAATAAATGGTCAGTCCACGTCAAGATGGGTGAAAGCAAGCTTTTTATTGTTTTTGAGTCTATGGTCTTAGGAGGAGTTGAATAAGTGATGCAAACCCAGGGTGGAGATCAACTCAAAATGAAAAATACAATATGATCAACTTGAAATCCAAAGAAAATTCAAAAGAACTTCACAAATCCACTTGTCAGGTACACTCTTTCTATAAGTAATGCTAAACAGCTTGAAGAGACTTTTCACCCAACTTTCCCAAAAGAATTGTCAATTAAATGATGGATTTCGACACCCATTAAGGGCTTACACAACATAATTCAAGATCAAGTATAACTCCTTTGGACCCGTTTAGACTTCCAATACACTCACCATGGGAAAATCAAGGAAAAGAGGTCAATTTAACAAAGGAAGTACCCTTCAAACTTATCCAATCACCTTGGAACCTTAGCGAAGAAACTTAAATGGCCCAAAACCACATAATCCAGCACTAGTTTGCAGCTTTACAGTCAGAAACACTCCCAACTCAAAAAAACCTCCTTTTCTAATGCAAAAACAAGGGTTTTGTCAAAATCTTCATTCTCAAGCTTCAATAAACAAATAAATGGTCCAAAAAAATTTCATAGGGTCTTCCTTGACATTTTAAATTCTTACAACCTCAACTTCATCAACATTTCATTGAAAAGCACTTCAAAACCGTCACTTTTCAAGGGAAAATTTGCATTTCCAGCCCTATGGCATCATACAATCACCACAAGAATGCTTTATTCTGATATAAAATGCATTGAAAAATCTATAATAATATAATTTTCACCAATCCACCTAGTTATAGGACAAAATAGTGGGTGGATTGGTCAAAAACTCATTATTTTGCTTTCAAACCCTTCACAAAGGAAAAAACAGGGTATACACTCTATTTTTTGAATTTCTCTTACAAAATAGAAGTTTAGAACTCCAAACCAAGTGAATATTAAATAAAACTCATAAAAATTCAACCTCTAAATATTTCAAAGCATGATTGGGTCTGTAAAGTCCGTACAACAGCAAACAATTTTGAAAAATAGTGAAAAACTCAAAAAATGCACCAAAAAAATGTGGTATTCTTATTCTGTGAATTTATTACACCTTCAACAACCTTGATTCAAGCCTGAGAAGTCCTCTTATAAAATTTACAAGCCATAAACACCTTAAAATCGACCAACTTGCACCTAATTACCCTTTAAATGACTCTAATTTTGCAAATCAATACAAATTTGACAATATTTGCAACATTTTGGATTTTTGCAATTATTGAACTTTTAAGACTCTAAATACCTTTAAAAACCTGAAATATGGTAATTTAGACCTTATTTAACCCTTAGTAATACTTCTGGACTCAAAAACAACAAAATACCTTCATTTACCCAATTTGACATGTTTGACAATTTTGACAAATTTTTCAAGTTTTCACACATTTTGCAATGTCTTCATGGAACAAAGATGAAATCACCTTCAAATGAACTTTTAAACCTTTTGAACTCCTATTATTTACACCACAAGGTGTTGGTGCTCCTACACCAATAAAGTCTAAAAAGACCATTTTTAATGCACTTGAGTGCTTGGGAGGTCATCTAGGGAGAAAATGCAAAATGTTGCTTAAAGGTTGTCACCTTGCAATTTTGCAACATAATGAATTGTTAGAGTTTGAAAGTTAGTTATTGGAAGTTGGTTTGTTGTTTTGAGTGGAGAAGTATTTGAAAATGTTGAGGAACTCGTTTGGAAGGCTGGTGAATGTAATCTTGAAAAAAATCAATAAGATCTTGGTGTGATTTCCTTGCAAAACTATGTTTTTCACAGAAAATTTTGTATTTCTTCTTTGTAAGACCTGTTGGGTATAAAAAACATAGGTTTGAACCACGAGAGGTTTCCAAACTCTCACAACGCTTTTGGCCAATGTACAAGGCCAATTGATGCAATTGAACCTTCTGGTCTACTAAACCTAGGTGGGTGAACCTATATGAATAATGTAGATTTGAAATGTATTTCCTGCTCAAACAATTTATTCACAATGGAAAATGGAAGTGAATAGATAAAATATTGATTGCTACTCCTATTGCATAAAAGAAAGGATTTGAAAATGTTATTTTATATGAATTTTTTTTTCTGGGTTGTGATAGATCAGTGCCTTCTATCCACATGGGCAATGGAGTCAAAATCAAAACTGTATATGTTTCCCTCTCTGGCTTAACTCTGGTTGTTAGGCACTTTGAAAATTCTATGACTGGCATAAAACCTTACTGAATTTATGACTTGCATAAATTGTGCTAGAATGTTTCTTAACCTGGTTCTTCTTTAACCATCCAAAAGAAATCCTAAATCACTATGAGTTGTTTAAAAGAGTTTAAATATGACTTGCAAACACCAATCAACTAAATCACACAAAATGAGACTGCACTTTGATAAATCAGAGATATACTTGATATGCTGATTTAAATAATTAAAGGATTTCAAGTTGGAGACAACCAAATAAAGAATTTAAATTAATACAACATAACAACTGAACATCAGAAATAATTCACTAGTTTAAAACAATTTCTCCATTGATCTGCTTCAAGAAAAATCTATACATTATTTTCATTTCCCATTACTCATCTCCTATAAAATCTAACTATTCTAACTACTATCCTCCTAAATAATTTTTCAAAATATTTATATAGTATATCCCAAGGGTTGTGAACCTTCACTTTATAGCTACAACCATTTGATAGAAATTAAAATATTTAATTGAGTTGCCTCATCGGCAAATTAAATATTTTTTACATAGTTCTGAGTTTTCAATTTTCCTTTAATAATTTTACCACCCCTTATATTTCACTTCCCCATGGATTTTATTATATTTACTGCTCTACCGTGGTCAACCCTTTGCCTTCCCATGGTGTCGTGGTGCTTTGACTTTGACTATCTCTGTAACCTTCTTTATGTTTACCGCTCTACCACGGCCTTCGTGTTCATCTCTGGCGATATGGCGGTGCCTGGCATTCACTGTCAACTTCACCATTACCCACGCTACCACAGTCTTGGTCTTAACTACTGGTGGTTCTGTGATACCAGCATTTACTGCCAGGCTCACTACTTACCGCATCACCGCGGTCTCCTTTTTAGTCAGCCACGGTATGGTAGTAGCACCTCACTGACCGCCACATTCACTGGTCATCGCCCACCATCCTGCTTGTTAACTCTTACCTCCGTCCACTACACCACCGTAGGCCACTTTCTAACCAACTACGGTGTAGCAGTAACTGTTCTGCTACCTACTAACTCTACTTACCGCACCACCGTGGTCACTGCGGTGGCGGTACCGTGGTAGCTGCCTTGGCTACCACCTTCGTCGCCAAGCTTCCAACCACCGTGCTACCATAGTCACTGTGATGAACGCCAATGGTACTGCAGTAGCCCCCATCCATCGCCACCCCCACTGTTGTCTTCATCCACTGCACCATCGCGGTGTGTATTTTGATTGACCGGGGTGTAGCGGTAAGTGCTTATCATGACTGTGTTTTAACTGTCACCGCTATACCGCGAGCCACTTTGCAAAAGGCCACGGTAAAGCGGTAAACGCTTATGAAGGGTAAACGATGGTGATAAAAATGTATTTTTAGCATTGTAGAAGGTGGTGAATGATTTTTCATAAAAAGATAGTGAAATGTTGGGTTCAAATGGGCTAAAGACTTTAGGATTCTTATGTAAAATTTGGGTTCTAACAAGACCTTTTTACAACAAATAGATGATGATCCATAGCTTGTTCGAAAGCATTTGTTTTAGGCTTTTAGCCATAGCAACAAGGCAATGAACTATTTGATAAAATGCTTTGGTAGACTTATATGAAAAATGTTGTAACATAGACAAGGGAATGAACTATTTGAAAAAATGCCTCAAAGAAATGTGATCTCATGGAATGCCATGACAAGCTAAAGCAATTGGCAGCTTCTCCTAGTTATTAGTTATGCAATGTGAAGTAATTGCATAACTGCTTAGGTTGACTTTGTAAGAAGCTATATTGTTATTGAAATTTTGTCATCTATCAGCATCTAGTTATTTGTTATGCAATGTGAAGTGATGCTTTGAGTTTGAAAGATGTGCAATGCATGAATATAAACTACAAAAATCTATTTTCTACATTTCATTAGTTAAACTCTTTATTTTATTTTCTCTTTATATCTCTATGTTATGGAAATGCCTTTCGATTTCAAAAAAGATAGTTTTTATCTCTTGTTTTACAATTTTTACGTTTTTTTTAAATACGATTTTTTCTCGATTTTTTCATGATTTTTTTAAAAAATCTTATACTTTTGGTTTGCCGATTTATTCCCCAAAATATTTTTGTTGCTATGACCAAAAAAATAAATACCAATTGAGATTGTACATATGGCTTGAACATTGGTCTACCATCACACAAATAGAAAACCAAAAGGAGTAGATATACAATGTTAAAGAAGAGTGAAAGCACAACTAAATTTATCATTTCAAAGCAATTTTTTTGATGCATTTTCTCAAACAGTTCACTGCCTTGTCTATGCTATTGCTTACTATTATGCTTTCGATATAATTTTTTGAAGCATCCATAGCTTGTTCAAAATCACTTTTTTTAGGCTTTTAGCCATAGCAACAAGGCAGTGAATTGTTCGAGAATATGCTTTGGTAGACATGTATGAAAAATGTGGTAACATAGACAAGGCAAGGAACTATTTGAAAAAATATCTCAAAGAAATTTGGTCTCATAGAATACCATGATAAGAAAATGCAATTGGCAGTTGCTCCTAGTTATTAGTTATGCAATGTGAAGAAATTGCATAACTGCTTAGGTTGACTTTGTACAAACTATATTGTAATTAACTTTTCAACATCTATCAGCATCTACTTATTAGTTATGCAAAGTGAAGTAATGCTTTGACTTTGAAAGATGTGCAATGCAATGTAATCAACGACATGAATATAAACTACAAAAATCCATTTTTTACAATTCATTAGTTAAAATATTTATTGTATTTGTTCTCTATATCTCTGTATCTCTATATGCTGTGGAAATACGTTGCAATTGTATTTAAAAGGCTTAATAGATCAGTTAGGTGGTATTTTCAAAATCAAGTTGTGAATGAATGGTAATTAAGAGCAAAATTGGCAAATTGCCATCTTAGAAGTCTAAAAAAGGGTGGTTATGGTGGTATCAAGATATATTTCTATAATACCCTCAGTTGAGGGTTGATTTTGTTTAGTTTCTAATAAGAAAATATGATTTTGAAAATGTTGATCACTGGTTTTCTTTGTTTTCCTCAATTTTCTTTTCCTTGCACAGGCCCATAAAAGTCTATCATAACTTGAGGCTTTGGATACTTGATTGCATATGTTTTTACTCTCTTTACATCTTTTTTGAAGGTTTAAATCCACCATTGGTGTGTGTGGGATCAGCAAACTTGCTTACTGCTCTATTTTCTATGTTAGGGGTTTTTAGGGCAACACCATGACACATTAGCCAATCCACCTATTGTTCTAACCCTATGGCTCAGTCAATTGGCCTATACCATGATTAGTTTGGTGTATGAATACTTTGGAGGCCAAGAGAATGAATAAACTCGGTGGGGTGTGAAGTTCTAATGTTGTTCAGGGGTGTTTCCACCATGAAAGTAAGGAACTCAAGTAGTGAATCTGAGAAATACTAAAAGGAATAGGATTGTGAGTGTCTTTTAAGTTAGGGCAGAGGTATTGTGGGGTTTCTGGACCTTTGAAATGATTGGGGGAGGTTTGGAGTTATGATTTTCTTTAAAAACCTTATTTTTGTGAAGGTTTAGGACGGTTTGTAAGTAGAGGAATAGAACAAGTTCTTGGGGCTCTTAAAATGGGAGAATCCTAAGTTTGGTGAGCATCCCTAAGACTTTTTCAATTTTCCTTGGTTTGGAGGTGAGTTTGTGAGGGGGTTCCTTTGGAAATTAGGCCTAATTGTGAAGCCTAGAGCGAGGGAGGTGTATTGAAAGTTCATGCTGGTCCAAAAGAGTTACTATTGGTTTTGGCATATGTTGTGTAACCCTGAAAAGGATATCTTAATCCACCTTTAAATGGTCTGGTGTTTTGGAAAGATTGAAAGAAATTAGGCTTGGACCAGGTTTTGAGTGCTATAAGGGTGGATTGTTGGGTAAGGTGTTGAATAAAGAGTTTGGTTTGATGGGGCTTTGAGGTTGTGTAGATTGCTCAAAACAGGTTGTATTAATCTTGTTAGGAGCCCCTTGAAGGCAGGTTGGTAGACTGATTGGGTTTGAGCCTCCTTGCCTCTGCATTAGTGAGGCACAAGTAATTGAAGCATTCCAAAGGATACAAACCACCACGAATGGAGCTTATTTATACAATATGCTTTAGATGGGGCTTATTGAGCATTCAACAATAATTAATTAAGCCTTAGATGTAAACAAAATCCATGCCTACAACATTCAAGCATACAACTTACACGATACGCATGATAACATCATTCAAGAATGGCAGTAGGAAAATAAGAGTTTCTTTAATCAAAAATCTGAAAGGCTATAAAATGATATATATTGATAAAAGTATATAAATATATCCAAAAATACCATATAGCCTTAGTACAAAGGAGCCATATGGACATAAAATATCACTTATATATATCAATAGTACAAAACATATGTTCCAAAATGCCACATAGGCATACAACAAACAACACTAATACATAGTCATTTCCCTCTAGGGGAAGGAAATAGATCCCATGCTACCTTCAAAATTTGGCTGGATGGAGTGACTGCTGCTTGTCTTGTCTTTCAAACACACTCGCTACTCCTCCTCTCTTCACTCTAGACCTTCAATTGATACAATTAAAAGTAAAGATGTTAAAACATAGAAATTGAATTATGGAATGGCATATGACAAAATATATAATCACTCACCGCATACATATAGTCATCATGCACATTTACAGCATCACCAGGTCCACGATATGGAGTGACAACCACCTGTAGCAACCATGGAGATAGAAATTAAACTACATAAAATTATTGTGAAAATTTTCTATAATAGACCATAAAAGAGAAAATATAATGTCAAATCGACTAATCTATTCCATACCTCTCTCAATTGATCAGAACTGGCTATTGTTGCAGCAACTCCATGGTCCATCATGCCACCAACATCACCAAGGCTATCTCTTGTCAACATCTACAAATGAAACAATATCTTAGGTATCACGTTGATATAGGAGAACATAATGTGACACGATCAAGGAATACTTGAATGCAATATTTGTGTTTCTCATCAATTTTTTAGATTTGTATATACGCAAAATTACGAAAACTAGCTAACATAGATTTACAACACCATTAATGAATAAAGGCTACTTGAGTGTATGTTTCTTGATGATATGAATCGCGAGGTGTGGAGGAAGAAGGTGCACCAGGAAACCGTTTGAAATCTGAAGCATGTTATGAGACAAATATTCAAATATAACATTCAACTGTTCAAATGCAATAATAATATCTTTAATGCTAGTTGCATACCTGTGGAATCATTGTCGAGAATGTATAAGGGTCTATAGGAATAGAGCATCCCTCATGAACAGTGTGACCCTGAAATTCCATAATATCAAAATTCTACTAATTTTGTTATTCTTAAATTTCAAAATATATTTTATTAAACAACATTAAAATAACTTGCTAAACTTTACCTGAGTGTCAATGCCAAATGTATCATTCAAAATATCATCTATGAAAGCCATCGCCTTTTCAATTGATGTAGGTTGTGTAGCTGCATCACGAGCACCTGATAATCGTACGTGCAAATAGCACCACAAGCACCACAATGGTGGGGTGGAGCTCGGGGCCTACACGTCTCCTCCACACCGGGCTCTACTAGAGGACTTACACACTGTAAAATGGCCTACGTGAGTGAGCCAATCGACTTCATCGTTTCCACCTCTACACTGTCCTTAACAATGGAAGGAACAACGACATGCTCCACCATGGGTATGCCCAAGGCTCTCGGTGCCAACTGTGGATTACGTCGTGCAGCAGGTCTATCGTGTGTGGAGCCCCCACCTCTACCCTAAAAGTCTAAGATGTCAAAATAGTTTGCCATTTTATTGAGGACAAACTCGCAATGGAGTTTCCTCAAAAATTATTGCGGCACCTCATGGTTATTGCATGGAGGTTGGTCAAATACCATCCACCACTGCTCCAAAAAATTTTTTTTAATTAACTCATGGTAGCACCAATGGATGGGGAACCTCCTGCATGCATGGGACAAAGGTTCATTGATTTTTGGGTCTTTAAATAGGGCACACAACTCAACTTTGCTAATTTTTAATTTTTTGACATCTACATATGACAAACCATTAGCATAAATTTGTGTCATCTCATGCCTCTTAGTTGACCAAACATTCATTTGCTCACTCATTTCAACTACATGAGTTAAAATTGACTTCAATGATTCAGCAATCCCTCTCCTATAAGGGTGGGTTTTGGTATGCTTGGTTAATCTTGCAATTAATTGTTGAATGTCTCTTTTATTGTTTTCAATTTGATTTTGAATATTTTCTTATGTTCCTTAAGGATGCCTATGAATTGATGGAGGGGTTTCGGGTTGTTCTTGTATAAGAGGCTCTTCATGAGGGGGTGATTGTGAATTCTCATTGTTTTGAGGTGGAGATTCATTCCCTAAGAATTAGAACAAAATTTTATTATAAAAATCTATTTAAATTTGCATTCCAAATCAAATTTGAAATAAATAGAATAAAAATACACACCTCTTTGCAATCTTCGACCTCTTTAACGTGTTGGCAACATCCTCGTGGAAAATAGAAAGCTAAGGATGCAAACAATGGAAGAGATTTGGCAAGCGCGAGTTGCAAACCTAAAATCCTCTTCCTCAAGCCACGGGTTGAAGAAAAAATAAGGGTTCCAAACCTGATTTTTCCTTTTTATGTCTAAAATACATTTGGTGCATGCCAAATTTGGCGTGCACCAAATGACTTATTTCGGGGTTATTTTGATCATTTTTCAATTTGGCACCTAAATTGTGTCATAGATTGGTGCACTTACCCATGTGATAACTCAAAATCAAACACTTCCTCTAAAAAATGGTGATTCCCTAACATGAATATTTATAGGAACTCTATAAATTTTGGCCATGTATTCCATTGTAGCTTTACCAAAAAGAAAACAACAAATTAGCTTACAAGCCAAACCAACTGAGAAGTTAGCTTAGGCTAATATAGATTTTATTTTAATGTTTTGTAGTATAAAAAATAGTGGATGCTAGATTATTAACTCACTAATAAGAGATAATATGTATTTCTCACTATCCAAGGACAAATGCTTGATTGTGATCTTGTCCTATCAATATGATTTTTTCATGTGTTATTTTAAAACTTTTTTCTCTAGTTTTCTTCATCCCTCTTCATTTCTTATATGTTTTCATGGATACCTAAATACCTTCCAATATCTTTTTTTTTAATTATTGTTACATCATAGCTTTCACCTAGATCAATCTTCAAATTTGACTTGATAATCGAGTACAATAATATTTGACCATGTAAATGCTCCTAAAATTCTTGTGTGTAAATCAAAATGATATTCAAATTATTCATGGATTAGAAAATGATTAGAATAAAATCAATTTGGATATGTTTAGATAAAATGACATAGAAACATATCATGCAAGCTTGTATTGATTTAACCGTAGGTTGGACGTAAGTTGTAATTTATTTATATAATTTATTTTTTTGCATGATCAGTCCTCTACCATGAGGATAACCTAAAAACTATAAAATAGTCTCTATATAGAAAATGGGCTAGATGTTGGTTATGGTGCATGCATGGAAATAAGTGAGTACAGTTGTGATAATCAAGTGGATAGGGAAAACGTATAAGGGTATGTAAACATGTTCAATGGGTTGAGTGGTGGTTGGAAAGCATAGCTTGAAAAGAGAGCTAACTTTGCATAAGATTATAACAAAAATTGTTAAAATGTCTATATATCAAAGAATTCTACTCAAAATAGGAATGCAATAGAATGGGAGATGGCATGGTATGAAATTTTTACCTCTATTTATTGCTTACAAATAATTCATTCATATATCTATAAATTTTCAAATGAGGCTCAAGTTACTTCCTAAAATCATTTCCTAATAAGTAATCTTCATATAAGACATGCATTCCTAAAAAATATTATAATTTTTTTAATATATCAGATGTGCTATGTAGTGATTAATACTTTCCAAAGTTTAGGCATAATTTAGTGTGAATTTGTATAAATTTATAATATTTTCTTGTTTAAATCTATTTGGAATGTTATTTTATGGTTAGTATATAGCATAGAAGCAAAACCCATTGTTAAAGAGAGATTTCATCTTAATTTTTCTCCTTTTCCTCTTAAACTTACATTCAGTGTCAAAGTGATATGTATGAACTTGTTTAATGAATTTTCTCTGTTAGGGTGTAGAATTTTCTTGAATTTATCCTTGTTCCTTGGTCAAATCTCTTATTTATGTTTTTTCAATGAACAATTAAAAGATGATCCAAAGGTGAAATGGAAGGTGTTGGATGTAGATGTGCCCCTAATTTGAAAAGCTCCTTAACTAGTTTTGAATATTCTAAAGATTTGTGAATAAGTCTCTTTATGATGATGTTATGAGATGTTTTAATGATGTCTTAGGGTTTGAAAGTTTTTTGTTTTATCCAACTAATATCAAACACATTTGAGAGTGCTTGACAAAATCCAAAAATTGAAGAGTTGTTAAATAATCAAAGTCTGTAGTATTACACTAACAATAATATCTAAGATGAGTAAAAATTTAAGATAATAAATAATTTTAAATCATTAAAAATAAAAAAATAAAAACATAAAATTACAATTTAATTTGATCAATTTATGAAATATAACTATCAAATTTGTAGACATGCAGATTTGACACCATTGTCAACGTTCACCTTTTGATTAAATAAATCAAGTTTTATTTAATTATATCATAAATCTCCTAAGGTCTATTAATTTAATCACCAATATTAAATTAAATGATCAATGCTCATTTCCTCTCATTTGATTTTAAAAGAAATACAAAAATCTAAAATCAAATGTCATATCGCTTAAATCATCTATTAGATTAAACTAATCATGATTTGATTAATCTAATAGGTGATTAGGTGATTTTGACTTTTGACTTATATTTTAGGATTAAAATAAATCAAAGTGAGAAGAAAATGATTTTAGATTTAATTAAATAAAGGTTTGTTTTATTTAATCAAAGATGGTGATGTTAATTGTTAAATCAAATAAAGGTGAATTTATTTAATTTAAGTGGATGACTTTAGGAGATCTATGATTTAATTAAATAAAATTTGATTTATTTAACCAAAAGATGAATATTGGCGATGATGTCAAATCTGCATGTTTACATTTTACCCCTCTTTGAAGCAATGTACTCGTTGCATTGGTTGAAAGAATATGTTGCTGACATTGAAATTAAAAAATTCTTTGGTTTTTCGGATGCCCCAGCAGAAATAAGTCATCCAAATTTGAAAGCATCTACACTATAAGCAACTTGAGCTCATAGCATCTCATTGTCTATCACATCATTTTGGCAATCTTGCTTATCAAGGATTGGGAAAGGCCTCTTTCACATATTCAAAGAGTAACAATCCACCATGAGATAGGAATGATTCATGTTTTTGCATTGTTCTTATTAGTTGCATTGTTTAACATGATTCTATATTTCATAGAGATGTTTGAGTTTGCTGATTTAAATTAACTTGTGCTGACAACATGAACTAATTTAACATGATTCTATATTTCTAGCACCATTTTGTGGACATCAAAATCTGCAAATGAGACTTAAACAATTTCATGTTGTTAGCACAAAAGTTAGTTTAAATCAGCAAACTTAAACATCCCTATGAAATATTTAACCATGTTAAACAATGCAACTAATGAAAACAATGCAAGCTAAACAAAAACATATGCAAACATGATTAAAAAATATCTCATAGTGGATTGGTGCCACTCTATCATGTAGGATGCAGCCCTTTCCCAATCCATGATAAGCAAAAGATGCCAAAATGATAGTGATGAAGAGCAAGATTAGTTCTCGCATGTAGAGAGTAACCTTGCATAAAATGTGTTCTCAAATTGTGTTGTTGTGATGAGCAAGATTAGTTCTCTCATGTGGAGAGTAACCTTGCCTAAAGATGTGTTGTTGTTTGAAGGAGAGAAGCGTTCAACTTATAGTTGAACTTGAAGAGAGGAGAGGCCAAATTGATGAATATGGGATTATTCATGGGCCAATGACAAGATGCCACTTGTCAAGGTGTGAGAGGGTCAGGAATGTGCAAGTCTTGGCCAATGTGCCAATTTGAATTTGAAAAATGCCAATAAATGCATGTGGTTGAGGGTTTTTGGGGGGAATTGTCTTTGTCCAAAAAGTCAAAGATGAGAGTTAATGAGGGAAAATATGGGTTTTAATAAATCAAATAAAGTGATTTATTGGTGCAAGTGGATGAATCTAGAAGATTCATGTAGTTAGGATTAAACTAATCATGATTTGATTAATCTAATAGGTGATTAGGTGATTTTGACTTTTGACTTATATTTTAGGATTAAAATATATCAAAGTGAGAAGAAAATGATTTCAGATTTAATTAAATAAAGGTTTGTTTTATTTAATCAATGATGATGATGTTAATTGTTAAATCAAATAAAGGTGAATTTATTTAATTTAAGGGGATGACTTTAGGAGATTTATGATTTAATTAAATAAAATTTGATTTATTTAATCAAAAGATGAATATTAGCGATGATGTCAAATCTGCATGTCTATATTTTTCCCCTCTTTGAAGCAATGTACTCATTGCATTGGTTCAAAGAAT
This sequence comes from Sequoiadendron giganteum, assembly GCA_007115665.2. Taxonomy (NCBI): domain Eukaryota; kingdom Viridiplantae; phylum Streptophyta; class Pinopsida; order Cupressales; family Cupressaceae; genus Sequoiadendron; species Sequoiadendron giganteum. Next base: position 44,098,328 of record CM021105.1, on the reverse strand, counting down.
GATGCCGCTGACATCGAAATTAAAAAATTCTTTGGTTTTTTCAGATGCCCCGGCGGAAATAAGTACATTAGTATATTGCCCCCTCAAGAGATCGAGCGAAAAGATTCAATTTGAGGTTGATCTTGCGACAAAGAGGTTCAAAATGGTTGTATGGATGGCAAGACTATATGATCTATATGATAATGATGATGTAAATGAGATGTTTGGAAGATGCTTAGAATAACAAATTTATATTATCCTAAACAACTTAATTGATTATGAAAATGAGATGGATATGGCATGATTATGCAAGATAAGAGTGCGGATGCAATATGGATGCATTGTTAGTGTGAAATAGGATAGAAGAATGAGAGGGATTAACCCTTGAATCCAAGAAAATGAAGAAGTCCAACAAGTCCCCTAGTGATCGAGACTTTATTGGATATGATGATGAATGATGATGATGTATTGCTTATCCAAGGATGGGAAAATAGCATATCTTTCTTTGTGTTTGATAACACACGTAGGTGCGATGCATCAAGGTATTAAGAACCAGGATGGTGTGGCGCCTAGTGTGATGGACTTTGACTCAACAATCAAATAGGAGTATTCATGTTCACACTTGACATACGGAAACCTTGCTAGGACAGACCTAACAAAGCAAGTATTCGCCAAGTTATTTTACAAGAACATCCAACAAGCATAACAAATAAAAAGATAATGATCATTTCCCCATTCCTTTCTCTCTAAACTTGTTTTGTTTAGGCATCATAGAGAGGTCCTTGGAATGAGTGCAAACTAAGATAAGTCAAAAAGACCAAATAAAATAAACAAACAAGCTAATGTTCATCGTACTGCTAACCAAGGCTAAACTATTGTGGGGTACCGGATGCTTATGTCCATCGTGGGAAAGCTTCATCCTTGGATATGTAGTGATCAGGGTTTTGATGGGACTGATTTGGGTGATAAGCTATTAATACTCCAAGTTGACCAACTTAGGCTTAAGACTTTGACGATTAGGTAGTCACTTTGGAACCTACTAAACTTGCTTCTAACTGACTCACCAAAGGGTGAAAGTGGCGATTATTTTATTATGAGTGATGACAATCACAGGTGAAAGCGAGATGGAATGGATGCACCATTTTGGTTTTTTCAAATGTTTTGAGGTTGTTTTTGGAATTTTGAGATGTTTTACAAATGTTTTTGGTATTTTTGAGATTTATGAATGTTTTTGAATTTTGTGTCTCAGAGGCCAATCAAGGATGGCCTTGCCTACATTTAAGCTCAAAGACGACGTAGTTCAGACTCCAATTGACTTGGCAGCTAATGAGATAGATGGGAAAATGGGTTGCCATTGCGATGGATGCCTAAAATCCTAAAATGTGAAAAAGATGGACAAACGAATGCCCCTGCAACAAATGCCTAACTAGATGGGCAGATAGATGTCATTGCGACGGATGCCTAAAATCATAAAATGTGAAAAATATGGACAAACGGGTGTGCCTACGATGAACGCCTAACTAGATGGGCAAGCGGATGTCATTGCGATCGATACCTAAAATCCTAAAATGTAACCAGATGAACAAACGAATGCCCCCGTGACGGACGCCTAACTAGATGGGCAAACGGATGTCATTGCGACGGACAACTAAAATCCTAAAATGTAACTAGATGGAAAAATGAATGCCCCTACGACGAATGCCTAACTAGATGGGAAAACAAATGTTATTGCGACGGACGCCTAAAATCCTAAAAATGTGAAAAAAGATGGGCAAACGGATGCCAATGCGAATGACGCCTAACTAGATGGGAAAACGGACGCCATTGCAATGGATGCCTAACCTAAAATGTAAACTAGATGGGCAAACGGATTCCCAATGCGATAGATGCCTAAAATCCTAAAATGTAAAATAAATGGGAAAACAGATTACCAATGCGACGAATGCCTAAGGACTGACCCTAACTGTAAAAGGAGATGGGAAAATGGATTGCCAATGTGACGAACGCCTAAGGACTGACCTAGATGTAAAATAAATGGGCAAATGGATTGCCAATGCGACGGATGCCTAAGGATTGACCCAAATGTAAAAAAAAAAGGGCAAACGGATTGCCAATGTGACAGACACCTAAGGACTGACCCTAACTATCTCGGGGGATGATCAAAGATCAACCTTGCCTATGTTCAAGCTCAGATACAACATAGTTCGACAAGGTGAAAGACTTACAAGACTTAATGATGAATTATTTTTGAAGATTTTTTGATATTTGGACATGTTTTTGGATTTTGGATGATTTGGATGTTTTTTGGTTTTTGATTTTTTGAATGTTTTTGAAATTTTGATGAGTTTTTTTGAATGTTTATGAAATTTTGATAGTTTTTTGAATGTTTTCGAATTTTCGCATGATTTTGACAATTTGGATATGGATATGTGATGATATCAGTGCTTTGTTTTGGGATTTTGTTGAAAACCAAGCTTAATGTTGATCAATTAGATTGGTGGATTGATAGTTTGACTAAGTGTGTTAAGTCAAACAAAAGTGATAATGCACTCATAAACTCCAAGAAGTTGTGTTATCCCAAAGTAAACTCGTATAGAAAGGATAATTTGGCTAGGTGTATTAAGCCAAACAAGGTGATTATGGATTGATAATTTGGCTAAATGTGTTAAGCCAAACAGAGTGATGATAATGAACTTGTAAATCCAAGGAAGTTGTGTTATCCTAGAGTAAACTCGTGCACAAGATGATAGTTTGACTAAGTTTGTTAAGTCAAACAAGGTGATGATTGATTGGATTCGATTGATCAAGATTGATGAAGCTTGATTTGGAACAAAATTGTTTTGATGATTTGATGTGATGCTAACCTGCACACTAGATGCGACTAATATGAATTATTCAAATCGATGTTCGATGAAAGATAAAACTTGATAAAAAAAATTTTCTTGTCAAAATATGCCATGGGCTAGTGATTTGGATTTGGAGGCTCAAAAATGCCTTGAACAATTTGATTTTATGTTTTCCAATGTTCAGATCACCACATAAGTGTGAAGATATAGATCAAGATTTATTCATGAAGCAAGATGTAAATATCTACCCCCAGTGTCTAGCAATGTTTGAACGACTATGGGTAGATTCTTGGATGAATGGATATGAATTATCTTTCGATAAGGTAATGGTGTTCCAATAGAGGATTCTCATTCAGATAATGCTTCAAGGCTCAAATAACATTGGGTATGATGGGATCAGTGAAAATGACCCATGTCAAGATGTTTACCACAAACAAGTGTAAAGTGTGCACCAAATTTTCATCAAGATTAAGATACCTTGGAGTATGGATGTAGATATATGAAAACGGATTGGATAAATGGTTCATGGATGAATAGATGATATGGTTCAAATGATGGCTTTATTATGGATGTGATAAGATGCTTTCTCCTGGACTGGTGCACGTAGATGCTCGATTCTACTCATGATGCCTGTTTACCAGGTTTTCATCATGGTACTTGTCCAAAGCGCCACCAAAGTGGTTTTCGCTAGAGCATGATTTTTCTCTTTAATGTTGTCAATCCTTTTTTATTTATTTTTTTGTTGTTGCCAAGACGCTTGTTTGCCAAGTTTTCATCAAGGTGACCATTTTTTCAGGACATTTTTCTGATTTTTTTGTATTTTCTAAGAGATTTTAAGCTAATGCTGAACCACTTGGTGGTGCAGATGTTGTTGTTTCTATCATAGCATGCCATTGGTATCTTGCTTGAAGAAGCTTCTTTTCCAAGACACGTGCACTTGAATGCAACTTTCTAGATCCCTGATTTTATTTGTTGATACCAGAGTTAACTCTATATTTGTGCGCATATCGCAATAGAGTGCCTTCTGAATCCTTATGATGAAGGGTCATTGCCAACACATGGTCAATGTGAGAATTGGATATTATGCGTGGAGGCATGAATGAAGTGTGTTTAGGGATAAAATATGGATTGGTTGATGGTTTGGAACCTTTGATTCTCCAAACTTGGGAAGATGAACAATGATTGGTGGATATGAGAGTATGCATGGAATTAGGACCAACTACTCGATACACTTTGTATGTCGCTTGAGAAGCATGTTTTCTCTTTTGTGGGCATCTTTGATGGATACTTCCCTCATTTTTATTTTTCCCCATAGTTTCTTTGACTAATGGAGTTTGATAGGGATAATCTTTCTGTGTATTTTTTGGTATCCAAGTGTATTTGATTTGTTTGATATGCTTCTTAGCTTCTTTTGATTTGATAACGTTCTTCATGCTTTGATTCAAAACCGTATTTTGATTTTGGTCCCAATTCGTGGATGGGGTGATGGGTGGATGAAGATTTATGACATGGTAGGTTGTAGTATTGGCATTGGTTTCATCATAAGGATTCTTCGTGCTCCCTATGTTGATGTTTGCTTGAGACAAAGTTGCCCCCAATTTTGTGGAAATATTACTGATATGTTGAGATCCCTTGATTGTTGAATAACCAAGGCCTTGATGCTTAGGATTGTCCATAATCTACACTGGTTCTAGGATACCCTGTTCATGTAGACCTAATCCTTTGCCTTGATAATTCATCTGTTGAAAAAGTTTATTTGCCATAGGATATGATTTACCTTGGAAACAATGTGCTAATCCTTCTTTGCTCTGTTGTGGACCTTCAAAAGTGACAACTTCTTTATTGATGAGGGAGTTTTCCCTAAGAAAGGTAAGTGATCCAACTTTATAAGTGATAGGATCCTCTATATGTGGGATGAATGCCTGATTGATATCTTTAGATTTATCTTGTGAGATATCAGATTGTATTGCTTCTTCAAGGAGTGTTGATGATTTACTATCCACACAAAATTCTTCCTCATGACTCACTTCACAAGATGTTTCTGATTCATGACTTATGTAGGAGCCTTCTTCATGACCCATTTCTACTATGTCTCCACAAGATGTTTTTGATTTGCAAATTTTGTAGAAGCCTTCTTCATGATTTGTTTGTGATATATCTCTGCATTTATCTATATCTTGATCATGTGTACAAATTTTAAGAGTATGAGACTCCTGGTTTAAATGAAGATCATCTACATGTCCATCCAAAGAAAGAATCTCATGGGTTGATGGATGAATATGTGATATATGGATATGATCATCATTTGTGACATCTTGTATAGATAAAAGAGTGCCCATTAGATCATTGTAGTATCTTGGAGATACGAATTCTTGATCTTGAATGGTTTCATAATTGCTTTCAATATGCTTTCACAATTAGGCCTTTTCTTCCAAAGGGACCACCCTTCCAACTTTAGGTATCTATCCAAACACCTTGGACAGTCTTAGGTCATGGTACCAAACCTCAAATTTTGTCATTAGTTTGTGTCTACAAAGCCTCTTACTCACAAAACCCAAGAAACCCTCCAAAACCTTCACAAAATCAAGGGTTTTTAAGAAACATACAACTCCAGACCTCTCTCAACACTTCCAAATCCCCAAAAACCTCAAAATAATTTTGCATGGACTCATCAAACCCTCACATAACCCTTACAGGCATTAATTCTTAAAAACCTCTCTTTGGTTTGTCACTTCCATGTTGGAAAACCCTTGTTCAGTCTTAGAACAGTCACAAAAACACCACATAATTATGACTCCTTATTCCAAAATGAGTTGAAACACTTATTATAACATGTTTTCAATCAATCCATCGAGATACAATAGCAAACAATAGGTGGATTGATTGTTACATCACAAATTTCCCCTCAAACCGTTGATTTAGCAACACTGGGACAGTCACTGTTTGTGTTGGTTCTCTCTACAAAAAAAGAGTTAAGACATCAAATAAAAAATAAATGAATTAGAAAAAATATAAACACATCCTCTAAAATTATTAGACCATGAAGAACATGTATGTGCCCGTACAACACTCAAAAATATCAAGAAAACAATATTTTTCTAGAAAATTGCTCAAAACTGTGGTGTTTATTATGTAAAATTATTACAAAAATTCTTCCACTCTCTCATTCGAGCCTTGGTAAGCATTTTTAAATAATTTTCCAACAACCATATTCTCCCCAATTCCCATAATCAACCTTGGTATTAGTTGTTCCTTTAATTACATTTGTTTGTGTTAAAGTTGCTTTGTCAACATTTTACAACTTATATGATTTCTAATTGACTTCTAAGACACAAAACACCCTTTATTTTCATTATGTTTGATCTCTCAAAGCTTATCAAACAAAATAAACCTAAATACACTAACATTTCCCTATTGATGTATTCAAATAAATAAAAATTGATGATGTGGTGTAGGTGCTCCTGCACCAAACTCAAAACCCCGTCCAAGCCTAATTTCTCCCAAAATTTCCAAAACACCTGACCATTTAAAGGTGGATTAAGATACCCTATTAGGGTTACACAACATATGCCAAAACCAATAGTAACTCTTTTGGACCAACATGAACTTTCAATACACCTCCCTCACTCTAGGCTTCACAACTAGGCCTAATTTCCAAAGGAACCCCCTCACAAACTCACCTCCAAACCAAGGAAACTTGAAACAGTCTTAGAGATACTCACCAAACTCAAGATTCTCCCATTTTAAGAGCCCCAAGAACTTGTTCTATTCCTCTACTCATAAATCATCCTAAACCTTCACAAAAAGAAGGGTTTTAAAGAAACTCATAACTCCAGACCTCCCCCAATCCTTCCAAAGGTGAAAACACCCCACAATACCTCTACCTTAACTTAAAGGACACTCACAATCCCATTCCTTTTAGTATTTCTCAGATTCAGTACTTGAGTTCCTTACTTTCATGGTGGAAACACCCCTGAACAACATTAGAACTTCACACCCCACTGATTTTATTCATTCTCTCGGCCTCCAAAGTATTCATACACCAAACTAACCATGGTACAGGCCAATCCATCAAGCAACAAGGTCAGAACAGTAGGTGGATTGGCTAATGTGTCATGGTGTTGCCCTCAAAACCTCTAACACAAAAAATAGAGCAGTAACCAAGTTTGTTGATTCCACACACACCAACAGTAGATTTAAACCTTCAAAATAGATGCAAAGAGAGTAAAATAATATGCAATCAACTATCCAAAGCCTCAAGTCATGATAGACTTGTATGGGCCTCTGCAAGGCAAAGAAAATTAAGGAAAACAAAGAAAACCAATGATCAACGTTTTCAAGTATATTTTGTTATTAGAAACTGAACAAAATCAACCCTCAACTCAGGGTATTATAGCAATATATCTTGATACCACCTTCCAAATACCGCTTGAGCCGATCAACCACCAAAACCACCCTTTGTTAGACTTCTAAGATGGCAATTTACCAATTTTACTCTTAATTACCATTCATTCACAACTCGATTTTGCAAATACCACCTAACTGACCTATTAAGCCTTTTAAATACAATAGCAAGGTATTTAAATAGCATATAGAAAGATAGAGAGCAAATACAATAAATATTTTAACTAATGAATTGTAAAAAATGGACTTTTGTAGTTTATATTCATGTCATTGATTACATTGCATTGCACATCTTTCAAAGTCAAAGCATTACTTCATTTTGCATAACTAATAAGTAGATGTTGATAGATGCTGAAAATTTAATTACAATATAGTTTGAACAAAGTCAACCTAAGCAATCATGCAATTTCTTCACATTGCATAACTAATAACTAGGAGCAGTTGTGAATTGCATTTTCTTATCATGGCATTCTATGAGACCAAATTTCTTTGAGATATTTTTTCAAATAGTTCCCTGCCTTGTCTATGCTACCACATTTTTCATACATGTCTACCAAAGAATCTTCTCAAATAGTTCACTGCCTTATTGCTATGGCTAAAAGCCTAAAACAAGTGATTTTGAACAAGCTATGGATGCTTCGAAAAATATATCAAAAGCATAATAGTAAGCAATAGAATAGAGAAGGAAATGAACTATTTGAAAAAATGCATCAAAAAAATTGCTTGAAAAGATAAATTTAGTTGTGCTTTCACTCTTCTTTAACATTGTATATCTGCTCCCTTTTATAACAAGAGATTAAAAAACATAAAAAATTGTATAACAAGAGATAAAAACAATCATTTTTGAAATCGAAAGGCATTTCCATAACATAGAGATATAGAGAGAAAATAAAATAAAGAGTTTAACTAATGAAATGTAGAAAATAGATTTTTGTAGTTTTTATTCATGCATTGCACATCTTTCAAACTCAAAGCATCACTTCACATTGCATAACGAATAACTAGATGCTAATAGATGAAAAAATTTCAATTACAATATAACTTTTGACAAAGTCAATCTAAGCAGTTATGCAATTACTTCACATTGCATAACTAATAACTAGGAGAAGTTGCCAATTGCTTTAGCTTGTCGTGGCATTCCATGAGGCCACATTTCTTTGAGGCATTTTTTCAAATAGTTCATTCCCTTGTCTATGCTATGAAATTTTTCATATATGTCTACCAAAGCATTTTATCAAATAGTTTATTGCCTTCTTGCTATGGCTAAAAGCCTAAAACATATGCTTTCGAACAAGCTATGGATGCTTGGAAAAAATCTAGGAAAGCATAATAGTAAGCAATAGCATAGACAAGCCATTGAAATTTTTCAAAAAATGCCTCAAAAAAAAATGGTCTCATGGTGATGGAATGCCATGACAAGCCATAAACAAGGAATTGAATTGTTTGATAATATGCCTCAACTACTTGCATTTGACAACTTTTTCCTCGAGTGAAAATTTGCCACCATACGAAAAAGACTCTGAGATAGTAAAAACTGAGCAAGGTTATTGTAGAGGGGCCCAACATGATCCACAGGATCAAATGAGAAGTTTCTAAGCATTACGATGTCCAAGTAATAGCATGTTGAAGTTCACAGCCATTTTGCACTTTAGACCCTTAAGGGATCGATCCGATTGAACATAGCTTAGAGCGATTCCATGTGTTTAGGTGCAAAAGAGGACCATTCCTAGTGTAAACATACCCACTCAGATGCATTGGAACAATCTGTTTGGTCACATGAGCTGCAAAACAAAAGTTGCATTACTTTGCAACTTTCAACTACTTGCATTTGACAACTTTTTCCTCGAGTGAAAATTCACCAACACAGGAAAAAGCCTCTGAGATAAAAAAAAATGAGAGAGGTTATTGTAAATGGGCCAAACATGATCTTGTAGGATCAGACGAGAAGTTTCTAAGCATCACGGTGACTGAGTAATAGCATGTTGAAGTTCGCAGCCATTTTTCACTTTGGACCCTTAGGGGATCCATCTGGTTGAATGTAGCTCGGAGTGATTCCGCGTGTTTAGGTGTGAAAGAGGACCATTCCTAGCATAAGCATACCCACTCAGATGCATTGGAACAATTTTTTTGGTCACACGAGCTGCAAAACAAAAGTTCAACCACTTTGCAACTTTCAACTACTTGCATTTGACAACTTTTTCCCTGAGTGAAAATTCGCCACCATAGGAAAAAACCTCCGAAATAGAAAAAAATTAGAAAGGTTATTTTAGAGGGACCCAACATGAACTCATAGGTTCAGATGAGAAGTTTCTAAGCATCACGGTGTCCAGGTAATAGCATGTTGAATTTTACAGCCATTTTGCACTTTGGACCCTTAAGGGATCGATCCGGTTGAACGTAGCTCAGAGCAATTCCGCATGTTTAGGTGTGAAAGAGGACCATTCCTAGTGTAAAAATACCCACCTAGATGTGTTGGAACATTTTTTTTGGTCACACGAGCTACATAACGAAAGTTGCACCAATTTGCAACTTTCAACTACTTGCATTTGACAACTTTTTCCTTGAGTGAAAATTCACCACAATAGGAAAAATGCTCTGAGATAGAGAAAACTGAGAAAGGTTATTGTAGAGGGGCCTAACATGAACTCGTAGGTTTAGACGAGAAGTTTCTAAGCATTATGGTGTCTAAGTAATAGCATGTTGATTTTCACAGCCATTTTGCACTTTGGACCCTTAAGGGATCGATCCAGTTGAACGTAGCTCAGAGTGATTCTACATGCTTAGGTGTGAAAGAGGACAATTCCTAGCATAAACATACCCACCAAGATGTGTTGGAATAGTTTTTTTGATCACACGAGTTGCAGGACAAAAGTTGCACCACTTTGCAAATTTTGACTACTTGCATTTGACAACTTTTTCCTTGAGTGAAAATTCGCCACCATAGGAAAAACCCTCTGAGATAGAAAAAATTGAGAAAGGTTATTGTAGAGGGTCCCAACATGAACTCGAAGGTTCAAAAAGATATTTCATAATCACCATGATTTACGAGTAATACCCTATCAAATATTGTTGTCCTTTTGCACTTTGCACGCTTAAGGGATCGAGTTGGTTGAACCATAGTAGTTGTTTTGTTGAATTTCATACCCTAAGGTATGTTAGAGATGACCTCAGTTGCATCGATTTATCACTAAGAGGCTTAACATAAAACATGTATCATATAACAGTCTGATGAATCTAGGAGATGGAAAAGAAAGAGAAGATTGACAACCAGAAAATGCACCAGCAAACGATGTTTCTCATACCACTGAACACTTGCACCAACAACCGATGTTGTTCTTTTCTTATATACTTCGACAAACTTCAATATTACCTACAGTCACAATCAGAAAAGGATCAATGACAGTCGTAAATGCATATGACATCAAATAGTAATCATGAAAAAGCCTTATTGCAAGGTGTTGGTCCAAAAGAGTGATCAATAACATGGCTTTACAAATTCAATGTGCATACTTAAAACTCAATCCAGCAAACCATCTGGGTTTGCTCTAGTCTTTATTGTGTCGAGTATTGCCTCGTGGTTCGACTCACACACTTTCCGCAAGTTCATATTTGTAGGTTTACCCTTATATTTGATCAAATGAACGTTGGTGGTGATGACAAGGTTCGAATACTAAAGAATTTTTTGATGCGTGTCGAAGTCCTCAAACAACTAAACTGCAACATTCTTAACTGGATACATTCGAAGCCATGTTCTAGTAACAACCACTGAACCTGTAGGATATTGTATGTTTTCTCCGTCTATAGCTGGGGCTTCAATTTCTTTTTGGTCTCGATACAACGGCACAGGTAATAATCTGTACCATCTTCATTGTCTTCATCTGCAATTACCGCATAAACATGCCCTGCATTGATATGTTCATCTTGTTAGATTTATTTACTGAGCAACATAATAAAACTTGTAAGTAAGATATATTACCTGGTTCTAGTAGGTCCGATACATGATCAAAGATAATGGATGATTGCATCTCCGTGATTTGTAGAGCCATTGGGAGTTGATAAGTGTCAAGTGGGATTAGACTTCTTACAAACCATTCATCAACCCACTCTGTTGACTCGCAATCATTCCATGATTGAAGTGTACATGCATAACAAAAGCATGCCATCTTCCTTGTATGGATAGTCCATGTACCTGCATTGGAGCTTCTAAAAGAGTGTAGCTCACTCGATCCTATTAGTGTACAACAATCCTCATATTTTTCAATGTTAGTATCATCTAATAAATGAAAAAATCTATGAACTAAAGAATTGCCTTCACTACCTGGACCCATTGAACCATTGTACCACTGGACAATTGATCTTACATCTGTCAACTTCACACTATTTGTGTACTTTAACTCTTCTCGTGCTAGGGCTCTTTTGATACATGCACCTGCTCCATCATGCTCCCCCTTTCCATGCCCGACCTCTAAGAAGTTTCACATATGTTGAACACCACCAATCCTATGCATCCTGCTCAACCAGTAAAACATTCTGGCTTTCTTGAATTGTGATGTACAATTATCTGATGATATGATATTTTGACTAAATGGTATGCCCCTGCTAGCCAGATCAACATAGAACATATGAAAGCAACCTTGAACTAACTCTGCAGAATGTGTGCGATCATCACTAATGTAAAAGTGATACTGCCTCAATACTTTCCTATTTTCCTCTGTACTATCATTTGCATGAATGGATGCTATATGTAAAAATATAGAAACCTGCACAGAGTTGTAGTACTGTGATTGCACCTCATTCTGTGGTTGGAGTGTGTATTTCTCAGTGAAGTCAACAACTGAAATGATATGACGAAGTGGAAATGTGTCCTTGCATAACTTGAACTGTGAGTCTAACCATTGTGCTCTATGTGTATGCATTGCATAATCATAAACCACCCGATCATGAAAAATGCCCATAAAGTGATACATTGGAATCTTATCACTAACTAATTCACACATCTTTGCTTCTTTCCCATCTTTTAGATTGTATGCCACTGTCATATATTTTCCAAATTCCAAAATTTTGTCTCCAATTATGTGTGTCCTAGCCATGTGTTGGCAAATTGGAAAATGTTGCATGCCACCACAATGATCACAAATGCCATCCAAACATGATTTTTTGTAAAAAAATTGACCATCCTCTCTTTCACATAAAATGGAAGACACAAATTTTCTAACAATTTAGGTGGAGGCATTATGTTACATTCTTGCAAAACATTGTCAGTATGCATATCTACACATATGCGTCGATAAACATCATAATGGCCAGAAAAATCAATATGAACCCTACAACAACAAGTAGTGCGTGTGTGATTTATTTTGACATAAAAATGCTTTAACATTTCAAAATACCTTTGACATATTTTAATTTTAGGAAACTTTTGTACAAAATCAGCAAAAAATTGGGTTTGACTGGTATCCAAATAATGCATTGGATGTGGCTCATGGTTTATAATACCAATTCTCCTTCTTACAACATCTCTTTGATTAGGAGAGGTCCTTGTGTTATCCTTCCAATAATTCACAATTAAAGATCTCAAGCCTTGAGCAATTCTCGTGTCTTTCTGTGGCACTCTACCCGAAAATGCCCATAACTCATTGCTATTTGGATCCTCCACTCTTTCACACCTTCCTTTGGCTCTCATTAGAGATGATCTACTTATTTTCAAAGAATTACTTGCCTTTGTAAGGTTCACCTTGTTCCTTGTTTGACTGCTTAACAGTGTTGTTGTCATCACACGTCATGTGGCACAACTATCCTTCATGCGTGAGGTGCAACCCATGCTCTCGTATGCACTCATCAAGTTCCTTACAATGGAATTTTCAGTTGAGTCATTCAAAACTCTTAGCCCAAGAGCCTTCATGGTGGGCCTAAATTTGAGTTGCCTCATCATTTCAACAAATAGTTGGCATCTTCCACCCTCACTTAGCTTTGCAAAAAACAAACTCCATATCCTTTCTACATATCTTTGACATGTAAATTTTGGAATCTTATTAGGCATCCATTTCAAAACATTGGAATCAATATCAATCAAAAATGTAGGTTTTCTATGCAAAAGTCTAGGAGTTCTCAAATGTAAATTTGTGTCAATATTGCGAAGGTCAACAACATCGGGGATAGATCATGTACCTTCAATTGGAGGTGCAATTGATGACATACCTTGAGATTGACATGTAAATGATGTTGTACCTCCAACTTGAGATGTCATTTGTGGAGTTCCTTCAAAGAGAGATATATTTGCTCATGTACTTTCAAAATGCAATGTTTTTGATGGTGTGTCTTCAACTGGAGATGTGATTTCTGATGTACCTAGAAAACCACATGTTGTTGTCAATGTGTCTTCAACTGGAGATGTGCATTGAGCTTCACCTATGGTTGATGATGTGCCCCCAGCTTTTGTATTCATTCCTATCCTTCCATGAACTTTCCTTATTTGTGCCCTTTGTTTTTCCAATTTGACATCTCTCTTAGATTGCACATAAATTTGTGGCTATATGGACTCCAATTCCTTTGCTTCACAAGCTACATTTTTTGATTCTCTTCTCCTTACATTTTTAAGTGCACACTCTTCTAGTGTTAGAGGCTTCGGTCATTTCCTCGACATGAACTTGAATGCTACATGTCCACAAACACACATAGAACAAAAGTAAGTAATGCATTTTACAAAAAAACTGATGCAGAGAGGGGTGGAAACCATTCAATACAACAAATCAATGAGAATCACAAACCTAGGGTATAAATTGCTGCCACCTAAATGAAAACTAGAGACTCTTGTGTTTATTTTTCTCAAAACCAAATTTTTGATTGTCAACAAAGTCATGAAGAATATGGATTCAAAGAAGGGTCTATGATACTATATCTAATCATTATTCACTATTTCTTTGGCAGTGAGGTTTTCGAAATTAGATGAAAATAAAAGTTTTCCAAATTAGTTGGAAAAAGAATGAAATATAGTGAATTTCACTAGCCATGTTGGAAATGGACTACTATAAGCAATGCAAATAGAATTCATAAGTAAATTTATGTTAAGTAAATGTCATGTTTTTTATTTTTTTTGTTCTTCAAACTCATAAAAATTGAACTTTTTTATGCAAATCTAAAATTTGAACTTTTTTATATAAATCCCATCTAATTCAATGTTGAGTTCTAAGTCCAACTGTTATGATTAATAAAATCATTAAGGAAATTTAGTTTAGATTGTCAAAAACAAACAAATATACTAAAGACAAACATTTCAATTTACCAAAATGAATATATTACCTTAGATAATGTAAAATGATGTAGAAACTTCAAAATATCTTCTTCTACGTTGTCTACCATACAAATTGGTGGTAAAAAGGTGATGGATCAAGCATAGATTGGTACAATATGAAGTCAAATGCAGAAAAAGGGCATTTCTGACTCAGATAAAGCTCAGAACTAGACAAACAAAGGAGAATGTGGGCCTGAATCTTGGGGTCAACCCTTATTTTTACCGTTTCAAGGTAAAACCCATTTGGCGCTCACCAAATATGTTCCTCTGAAAAGGAGAGACTTTAGAGAGAGGGAGTCAAAGTGGGAGAGAGGGGGTGGGAGATAAGTGAGGCCTAACAGAGAGGGATTGTGACATAAGTGAGGCTTAATCCCTCAACCCTTAAACCCTAATCCATAGAGACAAAGAGAGAGTGAGAGAAAGGGAGTGGGAGGGAGACAAAGTGGGAGATAGGGGGTGGGAAAGACATACCTAAGAGAGTAGGAGAGAGAGGGAGTGAGAGATAGAGGGATGCGAGAGATACAAGGAGTGAGAGAGAGAGACTTGAGAGATAGAGAGGGGGTGGCAGGGAGAGGGAGTACTCAAGATAGAGGGATTCAAGAGAGATGGAGGGGGTGAGGGGAGATACATGAGATAGAGGGAGAGAGAGAGAGTGGGAGGGAGATATCTAAGAGAGGGAGAGAGAGAGGGAGAAAGACAGAGTGGGAGAGAGTGAGAGAGAGGGAGTGGGAGAGGGAATGGGAGAGAGATAGAGGTAGTGAGTGAGTGACATACCTAATAGAGGGATTAGGGTAGAGAGTTTAATTGGGTTTAAGGGTTTAAGTGTTGAGGGATTAGGGTTGAGGTTATTGGGTAGAGAGGGTAGAGGGTAGAGGGTTTAAGGGTTTAGGATTTAAGGGTTGAGGGTTGAGGGTTTAGGGTATAGGGTTGAGTGTTTAAGGTTTTAAGGGTTGAGGTATTAGGGAAGAGAAGGTGGGATGTATGGAGGGAGAGATGGAGGGAGAAGTGAGATAGAGATAAGGAGAGAAGAGGAGGGAGGGACAAAGATAGATGAGAGTTGAGGATCCAATGTATAGAGTAGATGGTTGAGAATTGAAGCTATAGGGTTGAGGACCTCTAGGGTTGATGGTCTAGGGTATAGGGTTTAAGGGAGATGGGAGAGAGATAGATGGATTGAGTGAGTGAGAGAGAGACCTGAGAGAGGGAGAGGGGGTATGATGGAGAGACTTGAAAGAGAGAGAGAGAGAGAGAGAGAGGGAGTGGGAGAGAGATAGAGGGAGGGAGGGTTAAGGGTAGAGGGTAGAGGGTTTAATGGTTTAGGGTTTAAGGTTTAAGGGTTTAGGGTTTATGGTAGAGGGGAGATAGATAGAGGGAGTGAGTGAGTGTGTGAGAAAGAGAGACCTAAGAGAGAGAGAGAGGGAGTGAGTGAGAGGGGGTGGGAGGTAAGTGAGGCTTGACAAAGAGGGTTTACTGAGATAAGTGAGGCCTAATCCTTCAACCCTCAACCCTTAAACCCTAATCCATCAACCCCCATACCCTCCTAATCCCTCAACCCTCAACCCTTAACTCTTAAACCCTAATCCCTCAACCCCCATACCCTCCTAATCCCTCTAACCTCAACCCTCAACCCTTAAACCCTAATCCATCAACCCCCATACCCTCTCAATCCCTCAACCCTCAACCCTTAAACCCTAATCTCTCAACCCCCATACCCTCCTAATCCCTCAGCCCTCAAACCTTAAACCCTAATTCCTCAACCCCCATATCCTATTAATCCCTCAACCCCTCAAACCTCAACCCTTAAACCCTAATCAATCAACCCCTCTATAATATTAATCCCTCAACCCTTAACCCTTACCCCTCAAACCTTAAACCCTAATCCCTCAACCCCTATACCATGTAAGGCCTCCCTATATATACCTCTCCCTCCATCACTCTCTCTCTCTCCATCCCTCTCTATCTCACTTATGCCTCCTTCCCTACCTCTTTCCCTCTCTACTCTCTATCTCTCCTCTCCCTTCCTCTACCTACCTCTCTCTCTATCTCTCTATCCCTCTCTTTCTCTCTCACTCCCTCCTCTCTATCTCTACCTATCACCCCCTCCTCTCTAAATCACCATTCCCTCTCTCCTAGTTTCCCTCCTTACCTCTCACTCCCTCCTCTCTAAATCACCATTCTCTCTCTATCCCACTTTCCATCATTCCCTCTTTATGTATCACTTATCCCTTTCTACCTCTCCCTCCCTCCAACCTCCCTCTCTCTCTTTATCTGTATTTCCATTCTCTCCTTACCTCTCTAATATCTACCTCACCACTCTCTCCATCTCACTCTCCCTCCTTCCCTCTCTCCCTCCTATCCATCCCTCTCTCCTTCCATCTCTACCTACCTCTCACTCCACTACCTACCACTCTCTCCCTCACCCATCTTTCTCTCTTACTCTCTCCTTCCCTCTCTACTCTATATCTCTCCCCCCTTCCCTCTCTAATCTATTTCTCTCTCCCCCTTCCTTTGTCCCCTCATTTTCTCTCCTCTCACTCTCTCTCCCTCTCACACACACTCACCTCTATCTCCTCCTTTCCTCTCCCACCATCCATCCACTTTCCACTTATATCTATCTATCTTCTCTCTCTACATCTCCTTCCCTTTATATTTATCTTTATCTCCCCTCTCCCTCTCTTTACCTACTTCTCCCTCCATCACTCTATATCTCAACCATGTCTCCTCTCTCTCTCTCTCTCTCTCTCTCTCTCTCTCTGTGTCTCTCGCACACACACACACCTCTATCTCCTCCCTACTTGTCCCTCCCTCCCCTCTCTAATTATCTCTATCTCTCCTCTCTCTACATCTCCTAGAGGGTAGAGGGTTTAAGGGTTGAGAGTTGAGGGTTGAGGGTTGAGGGTTAAGTGTTTAAGGATTTAAGGGTTTAAGGGTTGATTTCCATAAGAAACTTAAGTGATTTTCCACTATTTTCATAAAAAACCGCAAGTTTTTTCCATCTGGACCTATCATTTTCCTATCTTTCCATTTAAAATATATTTTTCCCTTTTCCAAAAAATGCTTATATACTTTATATATATTATTTACCGCCCAACCGTGGCCTCATACATGGGGGCCCATGGTATGGTGATAATTGTTGTGGGGAGTCACATTAACCCTTATCGCTATACCACGAGGGGACATCATACCCTCAAACCTTAAACCCTAATCCCTCAACCCCTATACCATGTCAACCCTTAACCCTCAACCCTTAAACCCTAATCCCTCAACCCCTATACCCTCTTAATCCCTTAACCCTTAATCCCTAAACCCTCCACTTGAGAGAGAGAGGGAGAGGTAGTGGGAGGGACACGCTTGAGAGAGAGGCATAGGCAGAGGGAGAGGGAGAGAGAGTGAGAGAGGGAGGGAGTCACTGTGAGAGGGAGAGGGTATAAGAGGGGGAGACTTGACAAAGAGAGAAAGGAAGATGGGGTAGGAAAAAGATACTTAAGAGAGAGAGATGGGGTAGGAAGGAGAGTCTTGAGAGAGAGGGGGATAAGGGAGAGTCTATATATCTCCCCTCTCTCTCTCTCAAGTCTCTCCCTCCTACCCCCTCTCCCTCTCTCAATTCTCTCTCTCTCTTAGTCACTCCCTCTATCTCTATCCCCTCTACCCTTACCCTAAACCCTTAACCCTTAAACATTGAACCCTCTACCATCTACCCTTAACCATCCCACCCTCTTTTTTTCTCCCAAGTCTCTCTCTCACTCACTCACTCACTCCCTCTATCTTTCTCTCCTCTACCCTTAACCCTTAATCCTTTATCCTTAACCCTTAAAACCTAAACCATTAAACCCTTTTACCCTCTACCCTTAACCATCCCACCCTCTTTCTTTCTCCCAAGTCTCTCTCTCCTACCGCCTCTCCCTCTCTTAGGTCTCTCTCACTCACTCACTCACTCCCTCTATATTTTTCCCCTCTACCCTTAACCCTTAATCCTTTATCCTTAACCCTTGAAACCTAAACCATTAAACCCTTTTACCCTCTACCCTTAACCCTAAACCCTATACCCTATACCCTTAACTCTCCCTCCCTCTATCTCTCTCCAACACCCTACATTCCTCTCTCTCTATCAACCCTCTCCCTCCTACCCCCTCTCCCCCTATCCCTCTCTTAGGTCTCTTTCTCAGTCACTCCCTCTATCTCTCTCTCTTCTACCCTTAAGCCTAAACCCTAAACCCTAAACCCTTAAACCTTAAACCCTTTTACCCTCTACCCTCTACCCTCTACCCTTAACCATGCCTCCCTTTATCTCTCTCCCACTACCTCCCTCTCTCTCTCAAGTATCTCCCTCCTAACCCCTCTCCCTCTTTCAAGTAGAGGGTAGAGGGGAGAGACAAAGGAAGTGACTAAGAGAGAGATATTTGAGAGAGGGAGAGGGTTGAGAGAGAGAGAGATAGAGGGAGGGAGGGAGTGTAGAGGGTTTAAGGGTTGATGGTTGAGGGTTGAGGGTCTAAGGGTCAAGGGATTAGGGTATAGAGTTTACTTGGGTTTAAGGGTTTAAGGTTTGAGGGTATAGGGTTGATGTTAGAGGGTATTGGGTTTAAAGTAGAGGGTTGAGAGAGACTTGAGAGAGGGAGAGGGGGTAGCAGGGAGAGAATTGAGAGAGAGATGGAGGGAGAAGGAGTTGGAGAGGGATAAAGAGTAGAGGGTAGAGGGTTTTAAGTGTTTAGGGTTTAGGTTTAAGAGCAAATAGAGAGAGAGGTCGAGATGGAAATTAGGTAGAGATATTGAGAGAGAGGAGGCAAGGAGGGAGAGAGAAATAGGTATAGAGGGACAAATAGGTAGAGCCTTAAACCCTAATCCCTCAACCCCCATACCCTCTTAATCCCTTAACCTTCAACCCTTCAACCCTAATCCCTTGACCCCTATAGGTCCTCTTAATCCCTCAGGTTTTCAGGTTGCCATAAGGAGTAATCAGATTTTCAGGTCCCAATGCAATTGTAGGCACATTCAGCAACATATGAAAGTGAGCATGCCTATGAATGTTTTGTTGAATATCCCTCAAGTTTTCAGGTTTCCATAAGGAGTATTCATATTTTCATATGATAGTAAGAATAATGAAATGTAGAGTGATGAGATGAATATGAATCAGATTGAATACAATGATTTCCTAAAGGATTTCAATGACAGTGCACATTGTAGGGTAGGTGGAATGGATAGTTTCCAAAGAAATCTGATGAGCTCTATTCAGAACAAAGTTTATCATAGAGGAAAGTGTAGGTTTCTCTTTTTGACATGGCCTGGGGCCATCCCTAATGGTTTAATTTTTTAAACCAAAGCAGGTACAAAGGATTAAGGATTCCCATTGCATGGACAATTCTTAGCAATGCCTCTTTAAAAAATTATCTTCCATGCACAATAGTTTAGGGTTTTCCACTTCTCCATTTGCTCCATTTTCATATTATTCATCTATTCATTCCCTCCATCTGTCACCGCCTTCATTTTTCATGGCTTTGCTTGGTTTTCTCTACCAAAGATAGTCTACATTCTTGCAGTGGTTTGCAAAATCACTCATCACTTTCCATAAATTTCCATCAAAACCCTGAGGTATTTTATTTGTTCATGCCTTATATTTTCACTATCTTTCCCATAAAAGTCATTATCTTCCCTCACATATTCCCCCCATTTAATTCCATCTAGATAGTAAAGGAAAGTATAGGGTATATGAATACAAATTTAATATTTTGATGAAAAAAAATAAATTTAAACGGGAAAACCTTAGGGTTTTTTAATGAATTTTTTGAACTAGAGAGAGAGATAGAGGGAGGGAGGGTTAAGGGTATAGGGTAGAGGGCTTAGGGTTTAAGGGTTAAGGGTTTAGGGTTAAGGGTTAAGGGTGTTAGAACTTAAATTTTTCACAAGAATTCCTAGGATTTTCCTATTATTTTCCATGAAAATCCATCAAAACCTTAAGATATTTTATTTATTCATGCTTTCCATTTTCACTATATTTCCCATAAAAGTCATTAACTGCCTTCTACACTTTTCCCCCATTTATTTTCTTATATTTCCTTACCTTCTCATAAAAAAATTAGCTTTACCGCCATTCAAAAGGGCCAAAAAATAACTTGTAACCTTTACCGCCCCTTTCATTTTCACTCTATAAGTCTTGACCACTTTATTGCGGCCTCCCACTAAGGGGCTTGTGGTATAGCGGTAGTAGTTTGAAATGGGAATGAAGTGTTTACCATGCTACCACGAGCGGTAAACCATTAGCAACCAACGAAGGCAGTCAAGGTTCCATCGCGGTACCGTTGGTGTTCAAACCACAGACCGCGGTAGCGCGGTGGGTGGTAAGTCTTCAACGATGCAGTAGTCAAGACATCTTACCACAGTACCGCAGAGGGCTATCTTAAAGACCGCAGTGACCGCGGTAAACAGGAGGAAATGGCTAGTGGTCACACCGCAGTACCGTAACAGTGAAAATGAAGACCGTGGTGCCTGTGGTAAGCTATTGGGAGAAGTGGCTAACGGTTACCATAGTACCACCGATAGAAAATGCAAAGATCGTGGTAGCATGGTAAGCAATGATGGAGACCACGATGATCAGTAGGGGGCCAGGTACCACTATACCATAGGTAGAAAAGTCAAAGCTTGCGATAGAGCGGTAAACACAAGGGAAGCCTCAAGAAAAGAAATGTTAAGGGTGGTATAAGTAATAAAGTGAAAAATTAAAAGTTGAACTATAGTCTAAATATTTGATTTTCCAATAAAGGCAATACAATCAAATATTTTTGCATTAAAATACAAACAGTCATAACCTAAAAATGAAGGGGCATGACTCTTCGATTATAATGTATAAATGATTTGAAAATCTATTGTAAATAAAAAATAAAAAATTAGTATAGGATAGACTGTTGTAAGTACTATATTTTTAGAATGATGACATTCGAGAAGGCTATGTTGCATGTATGAATTTCAAGGAAGATAATTAAAAATACTTAATTTGGTGATTTCATCCTAGCATCAATTGTTTGTTGAATTCTTGTGATTCACTGATTGTCTCCAATCTAATGTTTCTTGATTGTTTAAATTGAAGTATCAAGTATATATTCAATTTATCATTACACATTGGTTGTTTCTGTGTGATTTGGTTCATTGGATTATTTAAAGAAGAATTAAAACTCCCTTCGATCAATTACAATAATTTGGGAATGTCATTTGGATCAGTAAGAAGAATAAGATAGTTAGATTTGATATTCTACCTCAAATAGGGTTTATTCATTAAAGGCTTTCATTTGACTCCGTTTTACCCAACAAGGCACTGGTCTCCCTTATTTTCATTACATTAGTTTTATTCTTTTCATTTGACATCTCTTAATTGAACATATTAATACACACCTTGATATTACATATACAATTTATACCAAATTAGGATCATATCTTTCCACTATCAAATTTCCATTTGTGGATAGTTAGGTCAAGTAGGAAACATAATTCAAAATTTGTGTCACTCATATAGGTGCACCCACCTAGGTTTAACAGAACCTTAAGAGTGGGAGAGAGATAGAGTGAGGGAGGGTAGAAAGTTTAAGGGTTTAGGGTTTAGGGTTAAGGGTAGAGAGGAGAGAGAGAGATGGAGTGAGTGAGAGAGAGACCTGAGAGAGGGAGAGGGGGTAGGAGGGAGAGTCTTGAGAGAGAGAGGGATGGAGGGAGTGGGAGAGATATAGAGGGTAGAGCGTAGATGGAAGAGGCATAGGAGTGAGTGAGTGAGAGAGAGAGACTTGAGAGAGGGAGAGGGTGTAGGAGGGAGATGGTTGAGAGAGAGAGGCTAGAGGGTTTAAGGGTTAAGGGTAGAGGGGGGAGAGATAGAGGGAGTGACTGAGAAAGAGAGACTAGGGAAGAGAAGGTGAGATGTATGGAGGGAGAGATGGAGGGAGAAGTGATATAGAGATAAGGAGAGAAGAGGAGGGAGGGACAAAGATACATGGATTGAGTGAGTGAGAGAGAGACTTGAAAGAGGGAGAGGGGGTAGGATGGAGAGACTTGAAAGAGAGACAGAGGGAGGGAGTGGAAGAGAGATAGAGGGAGGGAGGGTTAAGGGTAGAGGGTAGAGGGTTTAATGGTTTAGAGTTTTTAGGGTTTAATGGTTTAGGGTTTAGGGTAGAGGGGAGAGAGATAGAGGGGGTTAGTGAGTGTGTGAGAAAGAGAGAAGTAGAGGGTAGAGTTAAGGGTAGCGGATAGAGTGTTTAAGGGTTTAAGGGCTAAGGGTTTAGGGTTTAGAGTTAAGGGTAAAGGAGAGAGATATAGGGAGTTAGTGAGAGAGAGAGAGAGAGGGAGGGAGTGGAAAAGCGATAGAGGGTAGAGGGTTAATAGTTAATGGTAGAGGGTAGAGGGTAGAGGGTTAAGGGTAGGAGAGGGGGTGGGAAGGAGATACCTAAAAGAGTAGGAGAGAGACCTGAAATAGGGAGAGGGGGTAGGATGGAGACACTTGAAAGAGAGAGAGAGGGAGGGAGTGGGAGAGAGATAGAGGGAGGGAGGGTTAAGGGTAGAGGGTAGAGGGTTTAATGGTTTAGGGTTTAAGGGTTAAGGGTTTAGGGTTTAGGGTAGAGGGGAGAGAGATAGAGGGAGTGAGTGAGTGTGTGAGAAAGAGAGACCTAAGAGAGGGAGAGGGGGAGAGGGGGTAGGAGGGAGAGTCTTTAGAGAGAGAGGGAGGGAGTGGGAGAGAGATAGAGGGTAGAGGATTTATGGTTTAGTGTAGAGACGAGAGAGAGAGAGAGAGGGAGAGGGAAAGAGAGAGAGGGAGAGAGAGAGAGAGAGGGAGAGAGAGAGAGAGAGGGAAAGAAGGTAGAGATATTGAGAGAGAGGATGCAAGGAGGGAGAGAGAAATAGGTATAGAGGGACAAATAGGTAGAGAGAAGTAGATATGAAAGAAGAGATAGAGGGAGAGGTAGGGATGGAGAGAGAGGTGAGAAAAAATAAAGAGAGGCCTAGGTAGATAGAGTTTGGAGGAGATAAAGAGAAGTAGAGGGTAGAGTTAAGGGTAGAGGGTAGAGTGTTTAAGGGTTTATGGTTTAGAGTAAAGGGTAAAGGAGAGAGAGAGGGGTAGAGGGTAGAGGGTAGAGGGGAGAGAGATAGAAGGAGTGAATGAGTGATTGAGAGACCTAAAAGAGGGAGAGGAAGTAGGAGGGAGAGACTTGAGAGAGAGAGAGGGAGGGAGGGAATTGGAGAGAGATAAAGGGTAGAGGGTTAAAGGTAGAAGGGAGAGAGATAAAAGAAGTGACTGAGAGAGAGAGAGACCTAGCAGAGGGAGAGGGGGTAGGAGGGAGAGATTTGATAGAGAGAGAGGGGGAGGGAGGGAGTGGGAGACAAATAGAGAGAGAGAGGGAGGGAGGGAGTGGGAGACAGATAGATGGTAGAGGGTTAAGGGTATATTATAGAGGTTTTTAGGGTTTCGGGTTTAAGGGATAAGGTTTTAGGGTTGTGAGTGAGAGACCTAAGAGAGAGAGAGGGGGTAGGAGGGAGATTTTTGGGAGAGAGGGGGATAAGGGAGAGTCTATATATCTCGCCTCCCTCTCTCTCTCAAGTCTCTCCCTCCTACCCCCTCTCCCTCTCAGTCACTCCCTCTATCTCTATCCCCTCTATCTTTAACCCTAAACCCTTAACCCTTAAACATTGAACCCTCTACCCTTAACCATCCAACCCTCTTTCTTTCTCCCAAGTCTCTCTCTCCTACCACCTCTCCCTCTCTTAGGTCTCTCTCACTCACTCACTCACTCCCTCTCTATTTCTCCCCTCTACCCTTAACCCTTAATCCTTTATCCTTAACCCTTAAAACCTAAACCATTAAACCATTTTACCCTCTACCCTTAACCCTAAACCCTAAACCATCTACCCTATACCCTTAACCCTCCCTCCCTCTATCTCTCTCCAACACCCTACATTCCTCTCTCTCTCTCAACCCTCTGCCTCCTACCCCCTCTCCCCCTATCCCTCTCTTAGGTCTCTTTCTCAGTCACTCCCTCTATCTCTCTCTCCTCTACCATTAAGCCTAAACCCTAAACCCTTAAACCTTAAACCCTTTTACCCTCTACCCTCTACCCTTAACCATGCCTCCCTCTATCTCTCTCCCACTACCTTCCTCTCTCTCTCAAGTATCTGCCTCCTAACCCCTCTCCCTCTTTTAGGTAGAGGGTAGAGGGGAGAGACAAAGGAAGTGACTAAGAGATAGATACTTGAGAGAGGGAGAGGGTTGAGAGAGAGAGATGGAGGGAGTGCGAGAGAGATAGAGGGAGGGAGGGTAGAAGGTTTAAGGGTTTAGGGTTTGGGGTTAAGGGTAGAGGGGAGAGAGAGAGATGGAGTGAGTGAGAGATAGACTTGAGAGAGGGAGAGGGGGTAGGAGGGAGAGTCTTTAGAGAGAGAGGGAAGGAGGGAGTGGGAGAGAGATAGAGGGTAGAGCGTAGATTTTTAAAGGGTATAGCCTAGGTAAGGGTAGATGCAAGAGACATAGGAGTGAGTCAGTGAGAGAGAGAGACTTGAGAGAGCGAGAGGGTGTAGGAGGGAGATGGTTGAGAGAGAGAGAGAGGGTAGAGGGTTTAAGGGTTAAGGGTTTAGGTTTTAGGGTTAAGGGTAGAGGGGGGAGAGATAGAGGGAGTGACTTAGAAAGAGAGACTTGAGAGAAGGAGATGGGGTAGGAGGGAGAGACTTGAGAGAGAGAGGGTAGAGGGTTTAAGGGTTTAGGGTTAAGGGTATACGGGGGAGAGATAGAGGGATTTAGTGAGAGAGAGAGAGAGGGAGGGAGTTAGAGAGAGATAGAGGATATAGGGTCAAGGGTAGAGGGTAGAGGATTAAGGGTAGAGGGGAGAGAGATATGAATGAGTGAGTGAGTGAATGAGAGACCTGAGAGAGGGAGAGGGGCTAGGAGGGAGAGAATTGAGAAAGAGATAGGGAGGGAGGGAGGGAGGGAGTGAGAGAGAGAGAGATAAAGGGTAGAGGGTTTAAGGGTTTAGATTTTAAGGGTTAAGGGTAGAGGGGAGAGAGATAGATGGAGTGAGAGAGAGAGAGAGACATGAGAGAGGGAGAGGGGATATGAGGGAGAGTCTTGAGAGAGAGAGGGATCAAGCAGGAGAGAGATATAGGGTAGAGGGCTAAGGGTAGAGTGGAGAGATATACGAGTGAGTGAGTGAGTGAGTGAGAGAGAGAGAGTGAATTAAGATAGGGAGAGTGGGTAGGAGGGAGAGACATGAGATAGAGAGAGAGGGAGTGGGATAGAGATAGAGGGTAGAGGTTTTTAAGGGTTAAGGGTAGATGGGAGAGAGATAGAGAGACTTGAGAGAGGGAGAGAGGGTAGGAAAGAAAGAGAAAGAGAGAGAGAGAGAGATGAGGGAATGATATATATGTAGGTAGAGAGAGTTGAGATAGAGATAGAGTAGAGAGGTAAGGAGAAAGGGAAGGTAGGGAGAAGTTAGAGAGAGAAGAAGTAAGGTGGATATATCTATTGAGAGAGGGAAGGATGGAGAGAGGGACAGAGAAAGAATGAGGTATAGAGGGATAGGTAGGTAGAGAGAAGTAGAGAGGTAAGGAGAGTTGGAGGGAGAGGTAGGGATGGAGAGAGAGGTAGGTAGAGAGAGTAAAGGGAGATATAGAGAAGTGGAGAGGGAAGGAGAGACAGATGGAGAGGTAGGGATCGAGGGAGAGATAAGGATTTAGAGAGAGGTGAGAGAGTGAAATAGAGAGAGAGAGGTAGGTAAGGAGAGGGAGGGGAGATAAAGGGAAGTAGAGAATGGAGGAGAGAGGGAAGAAGAGGTAGGGAGGGAGAGATAGGTGAGATAGAGAGAGAGGAGGAGGGAGGGATATTTAAGGAGAGAGGGGTGAGATAGAGAGAAATAAAGTAAAGAGGGAAGAGGGAGAGAGAGAAGTAGAGGCGTAATGAGAAAGGTAGATAGATTGAGAGAGGGAAAGAGAGAGGGAGAGAAAATGAGGTATGTAGGGGTAGGTTAGACAGAGAGATGTAGAGTGAATTTTGGTGGAAGAGAGAGAGGAGGGAGGGATAGGTAAATATGGATAGTTGAGATAGACAGAAGGAGAGAGATATAGGTAGAGAGAGGGAAAAGAGATATAGAAAGAGGGGGAGGGAGAGAGGATAGATAGAAAGAGGGGGAGGGAGGGAGAGATAGAGAGAGTAGAGAGGGAGGAGAGAGATAGAGAGAGAATTAGAGAGGGAAAGAAGGTGGAGATATTGAGAGAGAGGAGGCAAGGAGGGAGAGAGAAATAGGTATAGAGGGACAACTAGGTAGAGAGAAGTAGATATGAAAGGAGAGATATAGGGAGAGGTAGGGATGGAGAGAGAGGTGAGACAAAAATAGAGAGAGGTCTAGGTAGATAGAGGGAGGAGGAGATAAAGAGAAAAATAGAGGGAAGGAGAGAGGGAGGAAGAGGTAGGGATGGAGAGACAGAGGTGAGAGAGATAAGAGAGAGGAGGGTTGAGATAGAGAGAAAGAGAGTAGAGAGGGAAGGGGAAAGAGAGAAGTGAGATAGGTGATAGAGATGTGTGATGGAGCTTAAAATTAGAGAGATAATGAGGAAGGTGGAGAGATTGAGATGGAAGGAGGGGGGAGAGAGAGAGAGATGTATAGAGGGATAGGTTAGATAGAGAGAAGTAAAGAGCAAAGGTGGGTGAAAGGAAGAGAGAGGGAGAGAGAGGGGGAGAAAGGGAGGTGAGATAAAGAGAATTAGAAAGGGAAGGAGAGAGAGAGGGAGATAGAGAAAATTAGAGAGGTAGGGAGGGAAGGAGAGAGAAGTGGGATAGAGAGAACTAGAGGGAAGGAGAGAGAGAATGACAAGATAAAGAGTAGAGAGGGGAGGAGAGAGCCAGGGAAGCAAAGAGAGAAAGAAAGAGAGGAGAGGGAGGGAGGGATAGGTAGGTGTAGAGAGTAGAGAGAGATATATAGATATTAAAGGAGAGGAATGAGAGATAGAAAAATGTAGAGAGGGAAGGAGGGAGGGAGATAGATATTGGAGAGGGAAGGAGAGAGAGATGGACATGTAGAGACATAGTTCTTGAGCTCAAGGAAGATATTGTTAGATAAAGGGATGGAGATAGTGAGAGGGAGAGGTCTAGAGAATAAGAGATGAAAATGAGTGAGATAGATGAAATTCGACCTTCTGAGTACTAAAATTTGACCTCCTAATTACTAATAGTTGACATGTTGATTACTGAAATTTGACTGTCTGAAATTTTTAAGATCTTCCAAAAACTAGAATTTGCATTATAACTCTTAGAGATCTGAAACCACTCTCAAACATCCTGCCTATATATACATGAAATATAACTTAAAGTATAAGATAGTAAATGTCCATATGTAAATGTCAACTTATACTTCATGTATATAATTTCCCTGATAGAGAAAGCAAAAATCTAGTTGTATGCAATGCAAGCCATTTGGCGCTCGCCAAATAGCTCATCACATTTGGCACACGCCAAATGACTCATCACATTTGGCACTTGCCAAAAGGCTTGCTTTAGATGTGTTAATTAATAGGATTTGCTAAATTTTCTCATATGTTTGACTGTGCTCCCCATCTCATTTGCACGTATTTCAACACAAGTTTATTAGAAAAACCGTGATAGCATTAACCTCTATCTCAGTTATCTAAATATATAGTTCTTTTTTCATTTTGATTTAGTTAAGGTTTTGATCCATGGCTTCTATTGTAAATGCCGGTCAAAAACCAACTTGTGCTAGGTTTAGGATAGATTTTTACACGTTCATCGGAACGTGAAAAAAATTATGTTTTTTGAAACTAGACTCCATTCTACACATGATGAAAAAAAAAGTCAATTTTTGATTAGTTTGCAAAAAATTTGGGGGGGAGCATGCTCAAATTTTAGCTTTTCAAGATGTGTCCACTTTGAAAATTCATAAAACATTATATATTCATTAAAAAAATTAGCCAAAAGAAGGAGGATAAACTACATGGTGTTAGCTAATTTCTCACAGTTGGGATTTTTGAAATTCTAAATAAATTTAACCAGAAAGGGGGGAGCCCTCAGGCGCTATGCTATTTTTTTTGATAAAAATAGGACCTGTTTTGGGCCCCCCCCTTTTTGAGACCCTTAATCTTCATTAATTTCAAAAAGCAATCGTAGCTTAGAAACTAGACTCAGAGCACTTCAACTTTTGTTCTTGCCACATCTTGAAATTTTGAGCATAACTATCTTCATTTTTTCGTGCAAATCAGATTTTCTTGATTTCACAAAGAAAGTGGCATCTTAAGAGCCAAAATTGTGTCACAGATTGGTGCATTTACCGATACCACGAGTTGCTTTGTAAGGGGTTGCAGTAAAGAGGTAAGAGGTGAAAACCATAAAGGGTGAATGTTAAGGCTGTGGTATGGCGGTACATGCTTTTTTGGCTTTGTGGATGAGGGTAAAATGATTTTTCATGACAAAGATAGAGAAATAATGGGTTTGAATGGGTAAAAACCCTTAGAATGTTTTAGAAAATTCTGGTTGGGGATGAGTGATTTTCCAATCACTAAAAGAATCTAGAATATCACTAGGAAAGCAGAACAAGATGCCAAAGGATGTGAAAAAAAGGAGGCAGAAAATGGAGGAAGAGGAAAGATGAAGGAGATCGAAAATGGAAGATGGAAGATGGAAAATAGAAGTGACCCTACACTACTGTACATGGAAAGAAAACATTGTTTTCAATAAGGGAACTCTGGGATTGTCCATGTACTGGCAAGTCCCAGCCCCTTTTAAATTCCTAAACTACTATGCATGGAAAAGAATGTTTTAAGAGGTTTGTTAAGAATTGTCCATGCACTGGCAATCCTTAATCCTTTGTTATTCCTTAAGAGAAGAAGTACTTAAGGAACTACCCATGTATAGGCAACTCCTGCTCCTCTCCAAAGATGTTCTACAAGAAATAAGAATCCCACCCTCCTTTGCCAATTATCACAAAAGGACCCAACCACAAAGCTTCAAGCCCTCCATGCTTTCTCTTCTCCTGACATTGGGCATTCCATATCAACACTAGATCATTTTCTTCAAATTTTCGCTCCTTGGCATCCAAATCCTGTTGCAAAATAAAATTATAAACTGGTAAAAGGTTTTGTAATTGCATCCTGGCTTGTGTCCAATATACCAATTCAAATGGAGACTTTCCAATAGCCTTTTTTACTATAATCCTATTTTCCTAGACAACCATTCTCAACTTTGAGTCCCATGCCTTTTTATTTGTATCTAACATCGTCCACATTATCTTCAAAATACTTTTATTACTTGATTCTACCTAACCATTTGTTTGTGGATGATATGGGGTAGAATAAGAAACATTAATGCCATATGTGTTGCAGAAATCTCTCAACTCGTCAGATCTAACATTATCTATGATCAATCTTACCGGTGTGTCAAATCTAGTTTTGATGTTCTCCATCATAAAGGTCACCACCACCTTGCTTGTTTCTTGTTTAGTCGGGATAGCCTCCACCCACTTAAAAAAATAATTTATGGCCACTAATATCCATTTATGTCCTCCACTTGATTTATCCTACATCTCTCCAATGAAGTCAATTCCCTATTGGTGGAAAGGGGATTCTACCTACAAAGGTCTAAGTGTTAAGGCTCCTTGATACTTCAATTTTCTTGAAATCTTCTGATAAGCCTCACATTTCCTTACATGTGAAAAAGAGTCATTAAACTCTTTAGGCTAGTAATAACCAGCTCTGAGAATCTTATGCGTAGTAGTCTTAGTAGAATAATGGCCTCCACATACCCCTTCATGCATCTCCCTCAAGACATGTTTTTCTTGGGATTCATCTAGACACAACAACAATATTCCATCCCTATTCTTCCAAAATAGGTCCCCTTCTATACAAATATATTTAGAAGCTTCCAGCTTCAAATTTCTCTTTTGATTATCATTCAACCCCTTAGGGAATTTCATGTGCTTAAGATAATACATCACATTTTTATACCAAGAAGTATGCTCAACAAATGCAACTTTATTCTCCTCACCTTCTATATTGTAGATTTTATTTGCTTCAATGTTTGTTTCTGCCATTAACCTAGCCAAACCCTATCCTCTTACCAACTTGGTAATATGAATTTCCATGTTCAACTCTTGGATTTTATTAATCCATTTGCATCTCTTTCGTGTCACCATTGTCTATACCAAGATATCTTTCACAGCTGCATGTGGGACATAAGCAGTTACTTTAGCTCCAACTAGATAAGATCTGAAATCCTTTGCTTCCTTGACCAATGCATAGGCCTTTTTTTTCGTAATGCCATACTTTAATTCTGACCCCTGCAAAGATTTGCTAGAAAAAGATACATGTAGCTCATGACCTTCATCATTCTCCTGCAACATAACAACTACTATGGTGCGAAATGAAGCAAAAGAAAATATTTGAAAAAGTTTAGTAAAATCAGGGGACTTTAGGATGGGAGCTTCCTTGATAGCTCTTTTGATAGATATAAAAGCTTCCATGGCTTTAGTAGTCCAGTCCAACTTCTCTCCTTTTTTCAACATCTTGGATATAGGTTAAACAATCTCAGCAAAGTTGGATACAAATCTCCTAACGAAGTTAATTTGACCAAAAAATGATTGGATTGCTTTGATAGTTTGAGGAATGAGAATTTTATCTATGGCACCTACTCTCTTAGGTTCTATCCTAATCCCATCTTTTGATACAATATGTCCCAAAAGTTTACCCTCTGTGACAATAAAATGACATTTTTTAGAATTAAGGCTAATACCATATTCCAAAGCTTTGATGAATATCTTCTCCAAGTGCCCCACATGATCCTCTACCCTTTTGGAATAAGCAGTAAGATCATCTTGGTACACCACCATTATAACATTAATTAGATCTGCAAACGCCACATCCATGGCCCTTTGAAAGTAGCTCCTGCATTTGTGAGACCAAATGGCATTCTCACATAAACATATGTTCCCCATAGTGTAGTAAATGTTGTATTGTATTGCTCAGAATCTTTGACTTCGACCTGGTTATATCCAAAAAATCCATCCATTGTTGACAGTAGCTCATACCCTGTTACTTTGTGAAATATTTCCTCCATATTTGGGAGAGGATAATTATCTTTAAGAGAAGCAACATTCAGATTTTTGAAATCTACACATAATCTGATATCCCCAATTTTATTTCTTACTGGAACCAGATTTGAAACCCATGTTGAAAGCCTAATGAGTTTAATAATACCTCCATCTCTAAGTTTTACTAGTTCCTCCTGCATCTTAGGTTCCAAAGTTGGGTTAATAGGCCTCTGCCTTTTTCTGAATGGCTTTCAGTCTGATTTAAGTGGAATTTCATGCTAGAAAAGATCTTCTTTGTATGCCTTGAGATCCTCATAAGACTGAGCAAACACATGTTTTTATTTTCTCAATAATGCAATCAACATTCCCCTAATGGTTGGACTTATCTTCTTTCTAATGTAGACCCTTTTTGGTGCTAGCTCAGTTCCTAAATTTACTTCTTCAATATCTTCTTACTTGATCAATGTCTGTTTCATGAGAGAGTGATTATTCCCATCATACACTCTTTCCAATGCCACAAGCCCTTTGGGGAGCTTTTTGGTTTTAAGCTGCAAAACTTCCTTCCCAAATACTCTATTTCCCATCCACTTATTCCACAAAAGCATTGAAGTCAATCTCCCATGCCTCATACTAATCTATATAATGAAGAAACTTCAAAAGGTCAGTATCATCATTAAAAACCTACCAACTATATATATTATCAAGGATAGCAAGTCTTGTTTTGAATTCAACTTGAGATATTTCAGCCAAAGTGATATCATCTCTTTTCGAGGCTACATTAGCCAGAAAGTCTGCCATCAAATTTCTTGATCTATCTATCCAATCTATTAAGAAAGCATCAAACAATTCCACGGTGTCCCACACAACATCTCTATATTGTTTAAACCTTTTGTTCTTTGCAGCATATCTTGATCTGATTTGTGATACAACTAGCTCAGAATCTCCCAAGACAGTTAGCAATTTAATCTTGTGCTTGACCACCATATTTAAACCAGTCAATAAGGCCTCATATTCTACCACATTGTTTGTACACTCAATGGTTAACAAAAATGAATATTTGAATGTTATACCTTCAGGTGATATAAAAAATACTCCAGCTCCATTTCCTTCTTGGTTGCATGCCCCATCAAAATACATCTTCCACATACCCTACTGATCTTTAGATACGTGTTTATCAATCGAGTCAATATTCGCTAATTCAAGCTAAGACAGTTCTACTATGAAACTCCCTAAATCCACATTACAAAAGCAATTGAGTTGTTCATGAGGAACATACTCGACAATCTGATTCATCCTTGGTTCTCTATACAACTTGACTTCTTCACCATTGACTGGTATTGTAGCATATGATAAATCAAATAGTACATTGCCTCCAACTGTTGCAGTCCATTGTCTTGACAAAAGCATTCCAAAATGAGGAGGTGTGTCAATTACAATTATATCAATGTTATAAATCATTTATGGGTAAGTTGCCAGTGTCACTTCTGCATCTCTCATAATTCCCACAACTGGGACAGGTCTACTATCCTTGGCATAACATTTACCACCCTCAACATCTACCCATATACCAAGTTGTTTCATCACCCCTACTGGCATAATATTCATAGAAGCACCCGAATCTATCATGCAATTTCTTACCAATTTTCCATTTATGAGTAGGGTAGTAAAAAATGGATCAATTTGTGGTGTATTCATCAATGCATCACTTAGGAAAACCTCTGGAACTTTTACCTTTTCCTTCCTTTTAGAAATTTTAGGAATCTCTTTATATTCAGAGTTTACATTTTGATTTCTCCCACTAGTCATTAATTGAATAACACTTTCCCTATAATCCTTAATCTTCATCATTCGAGTAATGGGATAGACATTTTTACTTGGGACAAAGCCTACATTAAGTCAAAAGATGGACCTTCTGTTCTGATCATCTTCTTTTTCTCTATTGATTCTCCTTTGTTCTCCTCCTCCTTTTTGCATGTCTGATCTGGGTGTTTTTTGTGCTTGGGAAATTCTTTGTTTTCTTCTTTAGGGAGATACTTTTGTTTTGTTTTATCGGACTTCTTATCATCTATCCCTTTTGGAGCTTCATGGGGCATTTTCTTATTCTTCAAAAATATTCCTCTTGGAACACCTTCATTCTCATTCACCATTCTATTCCTCAACCAGTATTTTCTTTTTTCTTGCTCAACTACTGCAATGGTCAATATTTTGATTTCTTCCTTAGTCAGTCTCCTCATATTGCACCTATTAGTTTAATATGATATAGTAGGAGGGCTTTGTTCATTATCACTTTTTCCATGGTCAGAAAAAAATTGTTGTTCTACCATATGGACTTTGTACTTTTGGTGATCAACATCATATTCATACCCTCCTCCTGCTGAAGATGAGTATCCTTGCTCAACAGTGAAGAGTGTGGGAAGTTAAATAGATATTACTGTCCTCTTCACTATTATCTTCTGATATGTCTTTTCTTGGTCTTGACTAAGCTATAATACAATGCTCTAGCAAATGTGGCAAGTGAAAAACTGAGCACCAGGGACTATTATCCACCATATATGTCCCTCTCTTCTTTAAAGGATCAAGCGTCTCTTTATTCCTTGGCCTATCCATCACTGGCTTTCCATCCTTCCAATTTGTATTATATGGCATGTCATGTAGTCTTGGCCTTTCATTTCTATATGTATTTTCTTGCCTATTTGGAGGGGCATATTGGGGAACCCTAGGGTTATCCCTCTTGGCAATCATTCCTGCAACCTTCCTATTATTTTCAATAGTGAGTGTTGTCTTTTGAGCTTCAACTAAATTCCCAAGGCACCTGTTCCTAAGCTCATATCCTGTCTTAGGATCAAAAGATTCTAAATAGATACTCAATGCAATAGGATCAACTAATTTGGATCCAAGAGGTATCTTATTATGCAATTTAGAAAACCTCAGGTTGAAGTCATACGCTGAATCATTTTGATGCTTCTAGATAGTTACCAATTCATGCAAGGAAAACTCTGGTGCACATTGATTCCCATACTGCTCAAGAAACTGTTCATAAAACTCGTGAATGGAGTCAATAGAAGTTGTTGGCAAACTATTAAACCAATCTCTGGCATCTTCAATCAGTGACATCATAAACAATCTCATCTGCACATCCTCATATTGCATATCCAAATCTTGAATAAACAAATTAAAGCTCCTTAGGTGTTCTTCAGTTGTGACTGCACTACTTCCTGTGAACTTTGGGACAAGGCTTCTCCAACTATTATCCATGGGATAGGGACATATTTTGAATCCAACCAAATCAAATTGTCTGACAATGGTTGTATATGGTGGAGGAGGTGGATTTTGATGATGCTGGTACAATGGATTGTTGTAAGGTAATGGCACATATTGCTGACCTTGTGGGGGCCTGTGTTGTTGACCCTGTGGAGGCATGCATTGCTGGTGAGGGGGTGGCTGAGCATTTTGATGTTGTGGTGGAGTATTTGGGGGTCTACGTTGATTCCCTCATTGATTTTGTTGGGCTCTCGGGGGATTTGAAGGTCCTACATTATTATTTCCCTACCTATGAGGTGGTACATAGTTAGGAAAGTTAGCCATTTGAGCATTAATCTGAGCTTTCTGCAAGTTCAATTCTTCAAGCTCACTTATTGCTTGGAGCCTCTACTCATACTCTATTCTTTCTCTTTCCACTTCTTGTCTTTCATACTCCAATTGTGCATTTATCTCATCCCGAGCTATGTGTTCATAATTATCTTTAGAGGCTGCTTCATAACCAGGTCCATCTTGATTCTCTTCAAGTAACATCATTTTCTGATCATATTCATGTTGTCTCATTTCCCTTTCAGCCTCAAATCCAGCCATGAGCTCCTCAACTTTCTTGGGGTCTTATTGATAGAAGGGATTCCTCTTTTCCTCAGGAGTGTGAGCTTCTCTAGATGGGTTGTTTTCAGTTGCCAATGTACCATAGGAATTATGTGTCTCTAGGGGTGCTTTTGATGTTTTGTCTTTATTTGTTGGGCCCATGTCATCAGACACCTTATTTCCCTTATCATTCTTTTGAGTACATTTAATTTTGTCATTATTAGAATCCTCCTTATACAAAGATCTTCTGCCATGCATGTTGTGAGTAATTTTGATAGTCTGAACTCTAGGATGATTCCTTCCTGATGTGTATTTTAATTTATTAGTTTCAATGCACTTGTTCATTCAGAGTCACCACTCACTTTCCAAAAGTGAGAAAATTTTGTAATTCATTATTCCTAGCAGAGTCTCCTGCAAGATACTGACTCTATAATGAAGGCTTGGGTTCAGTTTAACGGTCCCCAACGAAGTCACCAAACTGTTAGGACTCCAAAACATAGGTTTAAACCAAAAGAGGTTGCTAGGCTCTTGACACATTTTTGGCTAACGTAAAAGGCCAATTAATGCAATTGAACCTTCTACTCTTTAGGCTTTGCTAATTCTAGGTAGGACTACCTATGTAAATGATGCATATTTTAACTATGCTTCCTACTTGATCAATCTATCCACAATGGCAATTTGACAATGGAGAGATATGATCTTAATTTGGTATAAATAGTATAAGCAATATCAAGGTATAATTCAATAGGTTTAGTTAATTGATGTGAAGTTTTGAAATAAATTTAATGAAAGTGAATAAATAAAATGAGTGAGACTAGTGCCTTGTTGGGTAAAATGGAGTCAAATGAAAGTCTATAAAGAATGGATTCTATTTGGCAAAAATTATAATTGTTTGGCACACAAATATCTATTTATAACTTGTATAAACATGCAAGATAATGATCGACAAACCCTACTGGAGGCACAATACCAATCCTAACTATCTAACTCTTCTTATTGATCCAAATAACATTCCCAAGTTACTGTGATTGACCAAAATGATTTAATTCTTCCTTGAAGAAACCAAATAATCACATCACACAAATATAGCAAACATGCATTGATAAATTGAATATATACTATATATATCAACCTAAATAACTAGAAAACATTAAGTCAGAGACAATCAGATAATTGAATAATTTTAACAAACAATTGATGCCAAATTGAAACCACCGAACTAGAAATCTTTCATTATCTTCCTCAAAAATAAACCTGCATCATGGTCTCTACTATATAAAACATTCTAAAAAAACAAAAAATCTATCTAACTCCCTATTCATTATCAATCTAATTCTTTTATGCACTTAGAAAAATCCTTTTTGCACCATTTGGTTTCTGACTATTCATATTTGCAGGAAAGGCCAAAAATCACTTCACTTCAAAACCACACACAATTGAAAGTAACCATCACAACTGTCGCAACAACAACATCTAGCTTATCGCAGTACTGTGTGACTTCATTTCCTCTATTGTAGTACCACGGTGACATTTTATGTTACATCTCCATATACTGCTCTACCATCCGTTTCACCCTCCAGCAGTACCACGGTGATATCTTTCTTTACTGTCATCCCTACCGCTCTATCGTGAGTTGTCTTTCTGCTACCCGTGGTATCGCGGTGGCCTGTCAACTCTACCACGCTGCCACGGGTCTTGCTTTCTCCCTCCGTGGTAAAATGGTTATTTTGCTTCCTTCATCGCTCCACCACGGTCTGTCTTTCACTTCCCCATGGTACCGCGGTGACTCACCCCAACTGCCATCTTCATCATCTACTGCCCTACCGCGGGCTCCTTGCGGACCCCCTGCGGTATGGCGGTTGTCTTCAAGTATACCATGAAACTACATGGTCCCTCCGCGGTGTGGCGGTAAAAGCTACCATAACTATTGCAAACCGTGATACCACAAGTTGCTTTGTAAGGGGCTGCAGTAAGGAGGTAAGAGGTGGAACTCACAAAGGGTGAATGGTAAGGCCGCGATATGGCAGTAAAAGCTTTTTTGGGCTTTGTGGATGAGAGTAAAATGATTTTTGATGAAAAAGATAGGGAAATAATGGATTGAATGGGTAAAACCCCTTAGAATGTTTTAAAAAATTCTGGTTCTAATAAGGACAATGGAGGCTTCTTGGCACAGAAGAAGAAATGATATTGGCTACAAATTTACAGCTTAGACCTACAAAACTGACCATGGTTTTTGAAAATTTTGGGCAAGTGTTTGCGTGATTAAAAGTAGTTTAACTGCGATTTGTTCACTTGTCTGCATAATATATGCAAATTGGGGTGGCAGATACTATTTGTGTAAGAAGCACTGATAGTGACAAGGAATCTACGTGTATTTCAATGAATGATATCATGGGGAAGTAAATATGGTACTTGTAATAAAACTTGTATATATGACATACATAAATCTAGATATTTTGTATCTCTCTTTCAATCATTCAAGAGTGACTTGTATCCCACACTCTGTATCTAGTATAGAATATGGCTCATTTCACCTACAAGTGGTGCACTCTTTTTGTATGGTTCTTCCTGGTAATCTGTAGGTGTTGGCAACGAATCCTTGAAATAGTGTGAATTACTTATCTTGGTGTAGTGCATTTTGCTATATACAACTACAGAAAAGGACTCACAGAGATGATAACCTCACCAAAACTTAGGAAAAAAAGCATGCCCATATCCCAAGTTGACTATAAGGATTCTATTGAGCTGGTTTCCAATATCTCTGATGTGTAAAGTAAAACACAAATTGTTCACTAGTGCTGTGCTGGTCAAGAAGTTAAAATTCTAATAAATCATTCCTACATTTCACTGTATATGATGATATCAAGTGGGTATGTGCAAGTTGAAGGCCTATAAAAGGACCTAAAACTCTTTATTCTCTTCACAGCTTCATCTCCTTATTGTGCAGATTCCAATTTGCATTAAATATTTTTTGTTTGAGTACTGCAAAGACAGTTTCGTGTTTTGTTCAATGGCCTTTCTGTTAGTTTTTTTGAAGTCTAAATTTAAGTTTAAGAAACTTCTTTTTCGAATAGATGTTTCCACTTCCTATTTAGAAACATCTAGTTCAAATAAAAGCTTCTAGTATCTCATTCGAAAGCTTTCCCTCTTTTATAAATATGTCATTATTGATCTCTCATTTGTATTGTTGAGAAAAAGAATTAATTTTCTGAGAAGAAGAATTAATTGCTGAATCGAAGCTTCTAATGCAAAGAGATTTTCTGAGGTAATAAAAGCTATTGATCCTTGCCCCGTGGTTTTTCCTCCACATTGGAGGTTTTCCACGTAATCTTTTTGTTCTTTGCAGTATCTTATTTTGCTGTCTATTTTATTTACTATGTTTATTTTTATTGTTGTTTTCATTACTTTTATTCTGGCTTAAATTTCTTAACAACTGGTATCAAAGCTTCAGGTTGCTGGAAGATTTGGTGTGTGTAGGTTTTTTTTTCTTTTGTTGAGCAGCATGGAGGTCACAACAAGTGACATGGAGAAGTTAAATGGGGCTAATTTTGCCTTATGGAAATCCCAAATGGAGGATATATTAATTCTAAAAGATTAGTATTTGCCACTCAAAGGAATATCAAAGAAACCCACATCAATGGCTGATGAAGATTGGAAAAAGATGGATAGAAAGGCAATTGCAACCATCTGTCAATGCCTAGCTAAGAATGTGTATTTAAATGTTGCAGGAGAGAAGACAGCAGCAGAGCTATGGAAAAAGCATCATGATCTATATGAGAAGAACACTGCATCAAATAAAATTTTTCTGATGAAAAAATTATACAATCTCAAAATGAAGGAGGGTGCTTCAGTAGCAGAACATTTAAATGAGTTCAACATAATTACTAGTCAGCTTGCCTCTGTTAAAATCACTTTGGATGATGAGATTAGAGCCATCTTATTAATGTGTTCAATGCCGGATAGCTGGGAGAATTTGATCATAGCTATTAGCACTTCGGCACCTGGAGGAACTCTAATGTTTGATGATGTCATTAAAAATTTAATGAATGAGGAGCTACGACGTAAATCAATGACAGAGAACCAGGGAGGAGAAGCCTTAGCCCTAGCTGATCGTGGTAGAAAATTTGATCGGAACCGACAAGGGCATTCGAAGTCAAGAGGAAGATCAAAATCAAGAAGAGGCAGAATCACCTGTTATCATTGCGGCAAATCGGGACACATGAAAAGAGAATGTTGAATCTGGAAGCGAGAGCAAAAGGAACAAAAACCAGCAAGTGCAAATGAAGAAACTACAGCTGTTGCATCAAATGGTGAGGTATTAATTACTGTTTCATATGAGGATGCATGTCTTTATACTTCTAATCATGATATTGATTGGATTTTAGATTCTGGAGCCTCCTACCATGCTACCCCAAGTAGAGAAAATTTTATTTCTTATAAATTTGGTAATTTGGGTAAGGTTCACTTGGGTAATAATAATTTATGTAGTATTGAGGGAGTGGGAGATGTTTTAATAAAAATAGAAGATGGCTGTAGTTTATTGCTTAAACAGGTTAGACATATACCAGAGCTTGGAATGAATTTAGTTTCAACTGGAAAGCTAGATGATGAAGGCTGCCATATAGTATTTGGCAAGGGATGCTGGAAAATTGTAAAAGGTTCATTAGTTGTTGCAAAGGGGCAGAAAATAGGCAATCTTTATACATTAAAATCGAAGCTGCAAAAGTCAGATATTGCTATTGTTACAGAGGAGCCTACAACAGATTTATGGCACAAAAGACTTGGACACATGATAAAAAGAGGTCTGAAAATACTTGCTGAGCAAAAGCTTTTGCCTAGAGTAAAAGGTACAAAATTTAAATTTTGTGAACATTGTATTATGGGTAGACAGAAAAGAGTGTCATTCTTAAGGAATAATTCAAAAAGGGATACTGAAATATTAGATTTGGTGCATTCCGATGTTTGTGGCCCAATTAATATAAAATCACTGGGAGGGGCTACTTATTTCGTTACTTTTATTGATGATGCATCAAAAGAGGTGTAGGCTTTCCCTATTAAAAGTAAGGATCAAGTTTTAGATGTTTTTCAAAAATTTCATATGGCTGTTGAAAGGGAAACTAACAAACTTCTGAGATGTATTAGAACAGATAATGGTGGGGAGTATTGCTCCAAAGCCTTCAAAGAATATTGTGGTAAATATGGGATAAAGCATGTCAAAGCAGTTCCTCTCACTCCACAACAAAATGGGACAACTAAGAAAATGAATCGGACAATAATGGAGAAGGTGAGAAGTATGCTTTCAAATTCTGGTTTGCCTAAACATTTTTGGGCAAAGGCTATTCGTACTGCTTGTTACTTAATAAATCGCTCTCCCACAACTTCATTAGATGGAGGCATTCCCGAAAAGGTATGGACCGGTAAGGAGTTATATTATTCTCATTTGAATGTTTTCGATTGTGAAGCTTATGTGCACATTCCTAAAGAACAGAGGTCCAAGTTGGATGAAAAATCATTGAAATGTATTTTCTTAGGATATGCTGACAATGAGCTAGGTTATCGGTTGTGGGATCCTCTAAAAAGAAGAATTATCAGAAGTAGGGATGTTATTTTTAATGAAGGAAAAATGTTTTAAAATATTAACAAACATGTGGAGATGCAAAAATTTGTTGAAATTAAAGGACAGCCAGAGGAGCAACTTGAAAATCTCCCACCATTGGAAGAAGCCACTGCTGAAAATAATGACTAGCCATTACAGCATAATGGAAATGAGGAACAATAAGAAGTAGAAGCCGTGCAAGAGCCGTTACAAGATATTTTGGTTTGCAGATCTGCTAGGCCTCATAAGGTTTCACAAAGATATTCTCCCTCTGATTATATTTTATTAACTGATGAAGGTGAACCTAGTTGTTTTCAGGAAGCTTCTACAGATGAACATAGTAAAGAATGGAAGAAAGCAATGGAGGATGAAATGGACTCTTTGTTGGAAAATAGAACTTGGGAGTTGGTAAAGCTTCCAAAAGGAAGAAAAGCTCTACAAAATAAATGCATGTACAAGATCAAACATGAGGGTGATGAGAAGAAGAGATACAAAGCAAGGTTAGTGGTGAAAGGATTTGCTTAGAAAGAAGGTATTGACTTCAATGAAATTTTTTCACCTGTTGTTAAAATGTCATCCATTAGAATTATTCTTGGTCTTGTTGTTGCTCTAGATTTGGAATGTGAATAGTTAGATATAAAGATTGTCTTCCTTCATGGACAATTGGAAGAGGAAATTTATATGGAGCAGCCAGAAGGTTTCAAAATAAAAGGAAAAGAGAACTTGGTTTGCAGGTTAAAAAAGAGTCTCTATGGGTTGAAACAGGCACCTCGCCAGTGGTATAAGAAATTTGATTCATTTATGTTGGAGCATGATTTTAATAGACTAGAGACTGATCATTTTGTCTACATCAAAAGATATGACCAAGATAAGTACATTATATTATTGTTATATGTGGATGATATGTTAGTTGTTGGATAGGATAAGGATATGATTAACAGGTTGAAGAAGGATTTGAGCAACCAGTTTGCAATGAAGGATTTGGGTTCAGCACAACAAATATTGGGCATGAAGATTATTCATGATAGAAAGAAGAAAAATTAATGGTTGTCACAAGAAAAGTATATTGAAAAGGTGCTTGAAAGATTTAATATGAAGGATGCCAAGCTAGTTGGTACACCTCTTGCTTCCCATTTCAAATTGAATTCCAGTTCATGCCCTTGTGATGACAAAGAGAAGGAAGAAATGAAAAAGATTCCTTATGCTTCAGCAATTGGTAGTTTAATGTATGCCATGGTATGCACACGGCCAGACATTGCACATTCAGTGGGAGTAGTTAGCAAGTTCCTTGCCAATCCAGGTAAACAACATTGGCAAGCGGTGAAATGGATGTTAAGATACCTTAAGGGTACTAGTCATTACTATTTATGTTTTGGTCATACTGATATGGTGCTTGAAAGTTTTACAGATGCAGATATGGCTGGAGATGTGGACACTATAAAGTCTACCACTGGTTTTCTATATACATTTGCAGGTGCAGCAGTGTCTTGGGTATCTAGGCTACAAAAAATTGTAGCTCTGTCCACAATAGAGGAAGAATACATAGCTGCAACTGAAGCATGCAAAGAGATGTTGTGGATACAATGATTCCTCGAAGAGTTAGGCATAAAACAAGACAAGTATGTGTTATATTGTGACAGCCAGAGTGCCATTCACTTGGTAAAAAATCCAGCCTTTCACTCACGAACCAAACACATTGACTTAAGATATCATTGGATTAGACAGGTGTTGGAGGAAGGAAAGCTACACTTGGAAAAAATTCATACAGCTGAGAACCCTGCAGATATGTTTACAAAAATACTGCCAAGAGCCAAGCAAGAGTTATGTAGGAGCTTGGCAGGGCTACAGATGACTTGATGCATAAGCTTGGGCAAAGATCAATATCTTTAAGATCATCTACAATTGCAGTTTGGTATCCAAGAATCTTGCATTTAGCTTCAAGTGGGAGAATGTTAGTTGTGAAGGCTAAATTTAGCTTCAAGTGGGAGAATGTTAGTTTTTTTGAAGTCTAAATTTAAGTTTAAGAAACTTCTTTTTCGAATAGATGTTTCCACTTCCTATTTAGAAACATCTAGTTCGAATACAAGCTTCTAGTATCTCATTCGAAAGCTTTCCCTCTTTTATAAATATGTGATTATTGATCTCTCATTTGTATTGTTGAGAAAAAGAATTAATTTTTTGAGAAGAAGAATTAATTGCTGAATCGAAGCTTCTGATGTAAAGAGATTTTCTGAGATAATAAAAGCTATTGATCCTTGCCGCGTGGTTTTTCCTCCACATTGGAGGTTTTCCACGTAATTTTGGTGTTCTTTGCAATATCTTATTTTGCTGTCTATTTTATTTACTGTGTTTATTTTTATTGCTGTTTTCGTTACTTTTATTCTGGCTTAAATTTCATAACACTTTCCTATGCAACTCGTGGCGGGAATCGTTGGTATGCCATCTAGACCATACTGCTTTACCAAATACAAATATAACCTGGATCGTCTAGATTTCTGATCATTTTCCTGTGCTAATTCGAATTCAAGATATAGGGCTATTTAACATCAAGGAGGGGAAGATATAGGGCTATGTAAGGCAACAATAGAATTTTTAAATTTTTTTGGCTGTTCTTAGAATGAAGTATGTTGCGGATAGATATATTGAATATATAGGACATATATTCTTTGTACTCTATGTTGGTCAGACAAGAGTTACGGAGGCTATTGGCTTTGGCATAAGTACAATTTCATTCTCAAGGGAGAGTGAATTGCTGATTTCTACTCAAGATTTGGCTTGATATAGCTAGACACATGTTTCTATTCTGCTGTATATTCCATAAATTGGGTTGTATCATGACAAGCGTACCATCCTTTTAATCGCCATTTTTATTTGCATGTACAATTTTTTCTATAAAGTTCGTGCTCATTTGTATGTGCAGGTTTTAGTGTATATTAGTGGATTTTATTACTCATTTGGATTTAAATGATTTGTGCCGTCTTTGTTGGATTTGGTACTCATTTGTATGTAGATTGATATTTCTTTGGGTGGCCAAGAACATTGCCTTAAGTTGGACTTACATGATAGTGCAAACTGATGAGAAACATAAAACATCATAGTTAATTTTTCATTGTGGTCTGTGATGCAGGAAATATAAC
Source organism: Sequoiadendron giganteum (assembly GCA_007115665.2). Classification (NCBI taxonomy): domain Eukaryota; kingdom Viridiplantae; phylum Streptophyta; class Pinopsida; order Cupressales; family Cupressaceae; genus Sequoiadendron; species Sequoiadendron giganteum. The sequence continues at coordinate 44,054,184 of CM021105.1, read as the reverse complement.
TTCACTGGCACTTTTCCTCTCACCTATGTAAGTACTGCACTAACATGTGAACTTTCACTATTGATCAAAGTAACGAGCTTATATATAAATATAAATGCATTTGGAATCGCAGGACAACATTCTGGGGGATATATAAGCTTAAGTCTACCCAAGAGTATTCAGGACTTCCATATATGTGTACCTTGTTCAACTGTTGTTTTTGGCTACTTTACGGAGCCCCATTTGTTAAACCCAACAGCACTTTGCTGCTCACGATCAATGGTGCAGGCTTCGTTTTCGAGATATTTTATCTGCTGTCCTTTCTGACGTTTGCCCCGAAGCAGAAGAAGGTAACTCATTATGCCAGCTATACGTTTGTAATTGAATGGCATTTGGTGGCTACTAGATTATATAAGCCTTATAAACAGTGTCAATGCTTGACTAGATTCGGTGCAAGAAGCTAAATATATAATTGTAATTTTTCTGACATGGATTCCTTTAATATATCTTGCAGGTGAAAATAGTGCGGTTAGACATTGCAATGACGGTTACTTTTGTCATGGTTGTTGCAGTCACGATTTATGCGCTGAACACATACAGTGCGAGACAGTTAGTGGCTGGCACTTTAGGTGTGATCCTTTCCATCGTCATGTATGCCTCCCCATTATCTGTTGTGGTGAGTTTTGAATCTTATGCTCTTCGATCTCTACGAGAACTGTACAAAAGAAAAAAAATGATCTCTACCCAAAAACAATAAAAAATATCTAAAATATAATCTCTACCGGAATATTAAAAAATAAATAAAAAATCTTGTCTCTATCAAAGACAAAACAAACCCTAAAAT
>CM021105.1:44037094-44052596 GCA_007115665.2 Sequoiadendron giganteum | reverse complement strand
AAAAGATGCTTCAGTTGAAATATGTGAGAGATTTGATGGTTTTGTAACATAAGATTCTTTTGACTTCCTACAAAGATTGTTGGCCGGATTTTTGAAAATGGAGCTATAACATATAAATGTATAGTTGAATAAGATTACAAGATATCATCATAATGAATTGTTATTAACCATTGTTTCCTGTTATAATATTTTATTTTTATAATATATAATAGTTCAGTATTTTAGATGTTCATTTGATTATATTTTTAATTATTTAATATTTAAAATTATATTATATTCTTGAATGCAATGGTCATGTCATCAGAACATATTCTTATATTTTGAAGTAAGAAATATCACATGTCATATTATAATATATCCATGATTATAATTAACTTATTCAAAACTTGAAAAAATCAATACCATACAAAATTTAGTAAAATTTACTGTTTTTCATGTCATACAATACAAACTCAAATATAAAATTAAGAAATAATGAAATTTCCTTCATAAATAAAAGAATTGAACTTTTTATCAAACTTGAATAATTTACCTCAATTAATATACAATAATTATTTAACCAATTTGGGAGGGGCTCTAGTTCAATTGACTAAAGCATTTTGCTGCAGACAAGAGATCATGAGATCCACTCTCCCCTTATCTGTTTTCATGGTATGTGTAATGCCAACATCACCAATCACATGAAAGACATACTGCAATTTATAAAAAAGATTATCCTAATTCCTACATAAATTTGAACACCAACACAAATATATTATTATGGGTTTTCTAAAATATCAGCATCCCAAATTTGACACCAAATATATTATTATGGGTTTTCTAAAATATCAGCATCCCAAATTTGACCCCACCAAAAGATTTGTTTATTAATACCGACCACGGCTGTACCACTAGTTCGATCTTTCTCGGTTTTCAATCATTTCTTACCATCTCAAGCAATCAGATGTTTTTTGAAATCATTCAATCATCTCGAATTTCAATTCGTTCATGCTTGCAAGCTGATGAGACTGTTTTAATGGATTATCATTAAAACATCTCATAACATCATCATAAAGAGAATTATTCACAAATCTTTAGAGTATTCAAAACTAGTCAAGCAACTTTTCAAATTAGGGGCACATCTACATCCAACACCTTCCATTTCACCTTTTGATAATCTTTTAATTGTTCATTGCAAAAACATACACAAAAGATTTGACCAAAGAACAAAGAGAAAGTTAGTAAAATTCTACACCCTAACATAGAAAATTCATTAAACAAGTTCATACATATCACTTTCACACTCAATGTAAGCTTAAGAGAAAAAAGAGAAAAATTAAAATGAAAGCTCTCTTTTAACAATGGGTTTTGCTTCCATGATATATAATAACCATAAAATAACATTCCAAACAGATCTAAACAAGAAAATATTATAAATTTATGCAAATTCACACTAAATTATGCCTAAACATTCCCAAGTACTAATCACTACTTAGCACATCTGATATATTTAAAAAAATATAATGTTTTTTAGGGAGGCATGTCTTATGTGAAGATTATTTATTGGATAATGATTTTATGAAATAACTTGAACCTAATTTGAAAATGTATAGATATATGAATGAATTATTTCTAATCGATATATAGAGGTAAAAATTTCATACCCATGCCATCTCCCATTCTATGTTGTTCCTATTTTGAGTAGAATTATTTGATATATAGACATTTGTTAGCTCTCTTTTCAAGATATGCTTTCCAACTACCATATTACACATATTTCCTACAACTACCACTTAACCCATTTCACATGTTTGCATACCCTTATAAATTTTCCATATCCACTTGATTATCACAACTATACTCACTTATTTCCATGCATGCACCATAACCAATATCTAGCCCATTATCTATATAGAGATTATTTTATAGTTTTTAGGTTATCCTCATGGTAGAGGACTCACCCCGATGAAATTTAAATTATATAAAAAAATCACAACTGACCTCCCACCTAGAATTAACTCAAAACAACATTGCATGATATATTACTATGTCCTTTTATCTAAACATATCCAATTTGACTTCATTCTAATAATTTTCTAATCATTCTGATTTACACAAACAATAATTTGAGGAGCATTTAAATGGTCAAAGATTATCATACTGATCATCTTCGAATTTTAGGATTGATCTAGGTGAAAGCTATGATGTAACAATAATTGTTTTAAAAAATTAGATATTGGAAAGTATTTAGGTATTCTTGAAAACGTAGAAGAAATCAAGAGTTATCAAGAAAATTAGAGATTTTTTTTTTTATAAACAATACATGACAAAATCATTGTTATAAGACAAGATTACAATCAAGCATTTGTCTTTGGATAGTGACAAATAAATATTCTCTTTTATTAGTGAACAACTAATCTAGAATCCACTATTTTTTATACTACAGAACATTAAAATTAAATCTATATTAGCCTAAGAGCCATATTCATTTACTAAGTGTGCTTGTACACTTGTTTTCTATTCATATTTCCATAAAGTTCACATATTTTTTATTAATGAGCTTTGAAATATGTTATCAAAATAATGCAAATAAAAATAATTAAATATTTTTATATAAAACATATTTTTTGAAGATCCAAAATTTTCTTATTTCATCTAAAGAAACATTAAATATTCATTTTTGTTGGTTTGAACTTGTCACTCATGTATAGGTATTTGAATCAAATTTATAAGAAAAAGGCAATGAAATCAATCATTTTAATTATCATTTATAAAAAGTTAAATATATTGCAATGATAAAAACTAGCAATTACATTACACTTTTTTATTAGATGATGATGAATAAGATTAAGAAATTAAATCTATGCAACAATAATAAAAGTACGAACCTCTTCTTTTTATTTCTAATTTATTATTTTTCTATATGATTTATTTTTATGTTATTTAGGTTTTGAACATGGTTTACTTCTATTATCTAAAAAATCCAATCTAAAATTTAAAAGTTTAAATTTAAATAGTAACTTTATCTCTTCCACCCTCCCTTCCTATTAATATTTATGAGCTAATTTAACATATATTTAGTGTCACATGTTATGCAATGATATTTAAAATCATATAATGAATCATTCATGACTTCAATTTTGTTGTTTTGGATTCTGATTGTGTGTGAGATTTTTGGTTAACTTCTATTGTCTAAAAAAACAAATCTAAAATTTAAATTGTAACTTTATCTCTTCCACCCTCCCTTCCTATTAATATTTATGAGCTAATTTAACATATATTTAGTGTCACATGTTATGTAATGATATTTAAAGTCAAATAATGAATCATTCATGATTTCAATTTTGATGTTTTGGATTCTGATTATCTGTGAGATTTTTGCTTCAACATGTCAAATCATACTCTATGATCCTTCATAAGATTATTGAGAGCTCAAGGAAATGTATGATGGTTAGTTGCAAACCAAATTTTCTTAAAAAGAAGAAAGGTGGGGTGTGGTTAGAGAAACGGGGAGTAGACATAAAAACTGAGGAGATAGAAAGAGATAACCTAAAAATTTAATTAAAAATTTTGAAATTCAATTACATAATGAGAAGGGATAAATAAGAATGGAAAGAAAATGATGATGTATATTTTAAAAATAAATGTAATTGATAATTTAAGAATTAAAGGCTAATATCTAAATGAAAAGAAAAATAATTAAATAAAAACATATATTTAAGAAAAAAGAAAGAATAAGCTTATATGTAATAGATAGATATAAGCTTGTGGTATTTATGTATGTTAGGTTAACCAATATTTCTATTTATAAGCTTATACTATTTATATCATTTATATTTATTTAACCCATATTTCTTAATAATGAAAGTATACATAAGATACATTGATAATTTATATGTGAATATGTAACATCAAATAACACAAACATAAATTAAAAAATTAAGACATACATCCATTATGTATATAATTATGATATATTTATTAAGAAATAAATTATAGATAATTTACACTTTAAATTATTTATGAATATGCATCATCAATTGACACACATAGATATATACATATATAACCATATATGATAATATATTAACTATGCCTTGTTTAGTGGAATGTTCAATAGAATTGTCTTTCTTATCTTTCAAATGTAGAATTTGGAATAACCTAGACTATAATTTGTCTTCTATGTCTAGATAGTAATGTGTGAATTGCAAGATGAAAATTATCAAAGTTCACAAGATATAAATGATCAATCCCATATACTAAATAATAAAGTAGTGTACTTAAAAGTAAATTTTATTTTGGTTCTATCAAATTATAAGGAAAATTTCACAAAGTAAATCATTCCTGAGGGATGGTATAAATGTTAAATTACTATAAGAGGAAATATAAAATTACACTATATGATATGTGAGCTCAAATACACTACTAATTATATAATAGAAATTAGATTTTTTTTTTTTTAACTTATTATATAGAACTACTATATATATTCTAACACTATTAATTAGAACTACTATATACTATCTACATATATTTATTTCAATTTCATAAATGTATTCTTTCTATATATATATTTATATAAAATCTTTGAGAAGAGTATGGAATCATTTTAAATGTTAGAAAAAATAATTTAAATTTTCATGGTTAGATATATATAAAATGTCTATAAAAAACTTAGATTAAGCAAGAAATAATACCTTGTTATAATACATTAACATCTTGTTAATTTATAAATGATGCATATATTTTAAAATGCTACAAGAAAAGATATCTAATAGCTAAATTATGAAATATTTTTATTATATATATTAACTCAACCAAATATGTTATACTACATAGAAAAATAAGACTAACTTACTTATTATGTTAAATAAAACAGAAATATAAGAATATATATTAAAAAAATTCATTAAGTAGCTATATATGTTATATAGGCTATGTATATTATAATATATATTAAATAGTAGCATATATATATATAATTTTTTAGGTTCCCTTTTTTTTTCTCTTCAGGTTGTGTATCTAATATCTCTTTTATCAAAACCTTTCTACTTTCTTCTTTTTAAGAAAATTGGGTCTGCAACTAACAATTATACATCTCATCAAGCTCTATATCATCCTATAATGGATCACGGAGTGTGATCCAAAATATTAATGACAAAAATCACACACAATTAAATTCTTGAAACAACAAAATTGAAAGCGTTATGAATTGAGGAAACCTCATAGCATTCATTTATGATTGTTTGAAAATCCTATTGATCATGTTGAACAAACATTTAGAAGACAAAATAGTAACAAATCGACATTAAAATAATATGATTTGCTCGAAGTTTTAAACTTCCTCTCTTATCTTTTAGGCTGATTTAGGTAATGGATACATACCCTTTCCCATGTTTCATAACTATAAAAACTGAAAGCATTATGAATTGAGGAAACCTCATAGCATTCATTTATGATTGTTTGAAAATCCTATTGATCATGTTGAACAAAAATTTATAATACAAAATAGTAACAAATCGACATTAAAATAATATGATTTGCTCAAAGTTTTAAACTTCCTCTCTTACCTTTTAGGCTGATTTGGCTTTTTCTAGCATATTTTGTTGACCTCCAATATACTATTTCGTACCTTCCATCTAAAAATAATATTAAGATTCAGGGAGACGTATAAAAATATTTGTGAACAGGTAATAGTACACTATAATCCAAAAAATGGTTGTGCTTCACCTATTATTTCTTAAATTCAAAACTTTAATTTTAAGGTTTGGAGAACTAATCTTAAATTTCAAACTTTAAGTTTAAATTTAAATTTAAATATTATTTCTTTCTATGAACTTATTTTACTCTTTGGGTCTAAATAGTTAAATAACTTGATGATCTTTAACGGTTGAGTGTCTTAGTCCAGTGTTAATTGTTAAAGATTTTAAACCATAACTTGGTCAAAAATAAACTTTAGAAAGAGTCAAAGCTACGTGCATGTTTATGGATGGAGGCCTTTATAGTGAAAATTTCAAGTTGTTTTGATTAGGTCTACCATTAGGGTTTCTTGTTGTGTTTGTTAGCCTCCACAACTTCAATAGGTTACAATGGAGGCCAAGGAACTTAACGGATAGCATGGAAGCCTTTAAATTTGTGGAGGTCATTGAAGAGACCCTAAGGAGTACAAGAATATTGTTCCTGCAAGAGCATGGTGAACCACAAAAAATATGCACAAAAGGGAAAGAGGATTCCCCAATAGGTTCCTAAGGATTTTCACTTAGAGGCTTGGTTGAGGAATGACTCTCTTTCACACTAAGGTATTCTTGGCGAGTTCATTCAAGGGGTTAGGGGCTTAAAGTGATGTGTGTGGAGTGCCTTAAATGCTGGAAATGAAAGATATAAACTAAATTGTAATGCAATAACTAGGAAGTAAACTATACTGGAAAACACACTATGATATGTAAATCAACTAAGAAATGTAAACAAACTGTAACAAAGACTTATGAAATTAAATATGTGCACCTAGAGGTTGAAGATGGATGGAATGAAGGTCTAAAATCCTAGAAAAGCTGGTGCATAAGTTGACTAGGACACTTACGCCATTCTAGGTGATCTAGTCCTTTTTTTATGAAAATCTGCCAAGAACCGTTTCTGCCCAAAAGGGTACTCAGATCTATATAAAACCCTAAAATGTATGTATGGTGGAACTAGATCACCACTAATAGTTACCTAGTCCATTTCACTTTTTTGGAAAGTCTAAAAGTGGAATTTGGAGGTCTCCGTCTGCACTTTTTGCTTCTTTAAGTGTTCGGATATGAAGCCTTGATTTTCAGCTTGTAAGAGATTTTTAATGGATTTTTTTCCCTAGCCAACAAGGAGGTGTCTGCAACAAGCTTTCAATCCCTTCTTGAATGATCTCCAAGCTTCTAACATACCTAAATCTGCAAACACATAAAGAGAGAGAAGGAAATGTTGATTGTTAGGGCATAAGGGCTTGCCTTAGTCAAGCCCCTTTTAGATAATTAAATCAAATGATGAAACAAGATAAGTGTTGGTGTAATTAAATTTTTTGTACCTTGTCCTAGGTCATAATTACACCTTAGTTATGTTTACTTAGGGACCACATAGGAGTTGTTGGAGAATTTCCACCTTTGGTGGACTTATCATGTTATCACTCTATCACCTCCACCTTTCATGGACATATCATGTGATTAGGTTTCCACCTTTTGTGGTAGATCCACTATTTGTGGTGGTTATCATATTATCACCTTTCCACTTTAGGTGGAGTGATAGCTTTTCATTGTTGTCTCATGTCATAAGATTACGACACTTGTCATAATCTTATGCACTCCTATGTTCTCACCTTGCCTATATAACCAAGGGGTCTCTACTACATTTGTACACACATTGAAGCATTATCATTGACATTGAATATAGTTTATTATTATCATATTATTTTCTCTCTTCTTTGTGCTTTCTATTTGGTCCATAGATCTTGGCATCCATAGCCAATTCTAACATGGTATCAGAGTGGGTTGGGTGCCATTGGAGAGTCTATTTCTGAAGAGAGGTACCAGATTTGGGGAGGTTCCATTTTTGGCTCTTTATTGCAGGTTTAAATCGAAGCTTGCAGGTGCAAATCTAAGCTCACCATTGCATCCGAAAGGTTTGAGAAAGTCGATTTTTCCTTTTGTTTCGTCCAAATCAGACATATGAGGCCAAATCTATGAGGGTTTGAAGCTGCATAGTGGCTGCCTGATCCAGAAGGTAGCTGCATTTTTGGAGCATTTTGGATCAAATCCGACCCTGCCATTGCATCCAGAAGGGCCAAAAACCCTAACATCAACTATCCATTCATCCAAATCGGAGCAAGTCATTTGGTGAGGCAAAAAATTTTTTCCCGAGAGTTGTACGGCCCCCAGGTCGTCATTATGATAGTGGTACGAATTTTCTGAAAAAATTATTATTTTATTCGATTGAAAATTTTGAAATTTTTTATCAAAAAAAAATAAAAAAAAATCAAAAATCAAAAGTTTTTTAAAGTCTGCGGTGCAGACTGTACCTGCACACGCAAGTACTTATAGTACCCGCGGGGGTCCCATGCCACCCACGTGGCCTCTATCGGCAGATCCATTGTCACCCGCAAGCAGCAAAAACCGGCAAGCGGGCAAAATCCGGCAGTTAAAAAAAAACCGGCAATAAAAGCAGATTCTGGCAACTGCCTGACAACTACAAAAGTTTCTGGCCTATTTTCTGGTAGGGGTAACTGTGATGGTGATAGCCTCTAGGTCATCAAATTTAACTTCATCATGTGCTGACATCAGCAATACGTCAGCGGTTATCAAAATTTTTTGACCCCTCTCCATTTGCAGTCCGAATTTTGCAGTTCATCTTCAAATGCTCATATCTTGCTCAATTTGGCTCTTTTTTTCGAGCAATTTATTTTATTTGGGCTAATTTTTTGTGCTCTACATAGTGGTGCAATCAGTTTTTGGTTTTGGCTTCTAGTTTTTCCAGAAATTGCAGATTCTCATAGGTGTTGCTGCTTGGTCCTCATTTTGGGCAATTCGGGAGCTCATAACTTGCTCCTACAGTAAGATTTTTCAGTGCCGGTTTTTTTTGAAAGTGCATGATTTTTCATGTGCTTTCCAGTGATGTGATCAAATTTATCTCATCTACTGTAATTTATTCACTATGAGTTTGTGGCCTATTTTGGCAATTTGCATGTACCAAAATCAAAGTCCACTTTGTTGTTTTTGGCAGTGGCAATTGTAAATGCACTAGTTATAAAGTGCCAAATCAGATATTTCTTGGGGGGCTTCTTGATTGAGTGATTTGGGGGGGGTCTCTTGGTGCATATTTTTGATCTATTTGCTTGTGCTCTCTCATTTTCATGGATCATTCTAAGGTTCCTTTGCTCACATCATATAATTATTCAACATGGCATCAAAATGCATGGAGTATTCTAATGACAGAAGGTCACACTCTATATGTTGAAAATAAGGTACCTGAATCTACAGATGCAGATAAAAAGTTAAAATGGATGATCAAACATACCAAAGCTCTTGGATGTCTTCATAGACTTGTTTCTCAAGATTTGTTGTTTCAGATTGAATCATGTAACAATTCTCATGATGCTTGGGAAAAATTGAAAACATTGTATGGTACTACAGATGAAGTAAGAGGCTATCAAATTGATAATGACCTGATGAGCCTTGATCCTAAGAACTTTGATAACATCCAAGACTACATCACTAAGGTTAATGATCTAAGAGAGCAATGTAAAGCATGTGGAATTGATAAAAAGGACATTCAGTTGGTCTACAATACAATGAACAAACTTGGTCCTGATTATGCTTCTTTTTTTTCTAGCTTTCATACTCATAGATTGACTATGGGGTCTGCATATACTACACCTTCATTTGAATAATTTTCTGAGATGTTGATACATGAGCAACAAAAGCTTATCTCAATGGGTTTCATCAAGACTACTAAATCTTAGGCATTGTTGGTTAATCAAGTGAAGGAATCAGAATCAGAATCAGATAAGAAACATAAGAAAGAAAAGAATAATCCACATTCAGATCAAACAAAGAAAAAATCCTCTTTCAAAGGGGAATCATCTAAGAAGGAGAGGCATTTTTGTGCATATTGCAAGAAGGATGGACATGAAGAACATTATTGTTATAAGAAGGACATTGATGAGTTGAAGAATCTTCTCAAAAAGAATCAAATTGATTTTCCTTCTAGAATGTCTGAGTCACCTTCTTCTCCTTCTTCTTCAAAATAGTCTAAGGGAAAAGTTCATTTGGCATCTACATCAGGTAATAAAGGTCAAGCTCTTTGTGCTTATTCAAGTCCAGGATTAGGTAGATGGCTTCTAGATTCAGAAGCATCACATCATATGTCATCTTCACAGTCTATATTCTCTTCATTTCAGCCTTGTTCTATGTCTCCTATCTTGATGGGAAACAATACATACATGAGTGTAATTGGGAAGGGATCTATTAGTTTGGGGACAACACTTTCCAGGATGTTTTGTGTGTTCCTCATTTGATGAACAATCTTCTTTCCATATATCAGATTACACATGGTAGAGATGGGAGAACTGTGGAGTTCACACCTGATTCAGTCATCATTCGAGACTTGGAGAGTAGAGAGATCACTGCTACTAGGGTGGTTGATCATTCATCTCGGTTGTATACCTTTGCAGATTTTGCTTCTGATGGTGACATTGTTCCTTCGACTGTTGATCACACTTCTAGTGTGAACCATGATTCAGAGGAGACATTTGGCTACTTGAACTTGGGAGTTCTCACATCAGATCCAGTACTTGAGCCATGCATTTCATCTCCTCCATCTACTGTTGTAGTTGATAATGCTTTTGATTCCACAGTTTGGGTTCCTTGTGATTCAGTGCAACAAGATATACATTGTCTTCCAAATATGGCTACTTTGGATGGCTTCTTGACAGGTATTTCAGACTTGTTTGTGGAGTCTCATCTTGCAGATTTGGGGGACATCATTGATGACATTCATCTTCTCTTTGATGAAGATGCTCCTTCTTCAGTTGTTGTGAGGGAACACTCTGACCCTCTTGTTCATTCTCTACATGATCATTCTTTGCAGTTTGACATGATTGTGGATACTTTTGGACAACATTTGGAGGAGGCTTCTTTGTCTTTTGAGGGGATATCATTCTCTTTGGATCATGTTCTACATTATTCTCTACTAGATGTTGGATTGTACTCTTCAGCAGTGTGGCCTAGAATGCCTGTTTGGAGTGTCTCAGCTTTCGACATCGACATGGAGACAATTGAGCATGCTTCAGAGACATCATACATCCTGCATACATCCTTGGTTTTGTTTCTTCCTAAGGGGAGGAATGTTGTTCGACGAGATTGGATCATCTTCAGCATTCAATGTTGAGCTTCTACCATCATTGCAGGAGACTCCACATTAAGGAGGGGCTGCCTTGTCTCTCTTCTACTTCTCTTTTATGGGGGGGTCTTTTTCCGCACATGGGGTTTTTTACCTTCTCATTCATGATTGACAGCATTTCATTATTGTATTTCATCTCTCTTTTGGGGAGGAGTTTTGTCCCACTGGGTTTTCTCCTTTTCTCCATTTTTGAGAGATTGCATTGCATTTGTACATGGGTACCTAAAATGGCCTAGTTGTCAGGACCCATCTTGCATTGTTTGCATTTGTGTACATTCTCCCTAAGTTGCACTTAAGGGGGGGTGTTGGTGTAATTAAATGTTTTGTACCTTGTCCTAGGTCATAATTACACCTTAGTTAAGTCTACTTAGGGACCACATAGGAGTTGTTGGAGAATTTCCACCTTTGGTGGACTTATCATGTTATCACTCTATCACCTCCACCTTTCATGGACATATCATGTGATTAGGGTTCCACCTTTTGTGGTAGATCCACGATTTGTGGTGATTATCACATTATCACCTTTCCACTTTAGGTGGAGTGATAGCTTTTCATTGTTGTCTCATGTCATAAGATTACGACACTTGTCATAATCTTATGCACTCCTATGTTCTCACCGTGGCTATATAACCAAGGGGTCTCTCATTGTAAAATCAAGCAATTCTATTATCATTGACATTTAATATAGTTTATTCTTGTCATATTATTTTCTCTCTTCTTTGTGCTTTCTATTTGGTCCAGAGATCTTGGGATCCATAGCCAATTCTAACAATAAGAAAGCATGAAATGTAAAGTAATGGACTTATTACCTTGCCATGATGAGAGATCTTAAGTTGCAACAATGGAAGATTTAGCCCTTGATTGCTTCAACAAGATGTCTTGTTGACTTAGCATGTAGAAACCCTAGCTTGCTTGAGAAGAGTGGTGGATGAATGCTTGAGAAGATTGAGTGAGTGAATGGAAAAATGAGATTGTTAGGGTGAAAAAGATGATAAAAGCCCTTATTTATACAAGTTGTGCCCTAATTTTTTTAAAATACAACCTCATAGGCTAACTTTAGGGTTTGAGAGACAAAATCTCAAAAGAAATTAAGCTAAATTTGAATTTTAAGCCACATGCGACTAGGTCGCCCAAGGTGGTGACCCAGTCCACTTGGGAAAATTTTAGTGGCTGTCAGGAATTAAAATAAGATTAATGATGCTTGTCAAGATTGTCTCATAAAACACACTAAAATTGGACCTATAAGAGCATTAATGGGTCATTTTTAGCATAAGAAAGGGTTGATTTAGTGACGACAAGCCTAGGAAAGTGTGAAAATTTCCTACAACACCTTACAAGACTTTGGCACAAGGCTTGGAAAGGGAAAAATAGGTCCAAAATCCATAGACAAGGGCTCAAATGAGTGAAAAATGTCAAGGCTACACTATTTGGCGACACACATGAAGAGGTAACACATAGAATAATGCGTGGAAACTCAATTCTTAGACAAAGATAAGATTGCTATCTACTAAGAGAAGCTACCTATTGGAAGAATATAATGAAGGAGAAGGAAAAAAAAGGAATTAGCGTATTGAATGGTTTATATCTTTCTGTTAGGAAATATTTATTAAAGAATATTAATTAGACTGGAATGTATTTCATAGTTTGAGTATTTTTTAAGACAACTTCCCATAGCTTGTGTAGACATATGAAATTAACATTATTGATTAAACATCACATTTGATCATTCTTTCTTCTTAATTAATTAAATCAAATTAATTAATTAAACCTCCTAAAGTCTTGGTTTAATTAAATCAGATACATTTAATTAAATATCTAATATCCTCTCACTTTGATTTATCTTAACCCACAAATTTAAATCAAAGTGTCAAAATCAACTAAGCACTAGCTTAATTAGTTAAATCCCTAATTAATGCTAAGACTAACCCATGTCCCATCCACTTGCATAATAAATCATTTAAATTGATTTATTAAAACCCTTATTTGCCTCACAAGGGCATATTCCCAAGGAATATGCCCTCATTAACTCTCTTGTATGACTTTTTTGGCCAAACACAATTCCCCCAAAAAACCCTCAACCATATTCATTTATTGTCATTTTCAAATTTGAAATGGGCACATTGGCCAAAACTTGCACAAGCATGGGCCAATCCCATTGTGACAAGTGGCTCTCTCTCATTTGATGGGATTTAGTCTCACATTGCTCAATCTTGGCTTCTCTTCTCTCAACTTCTCCTATAAGTTCAACGACTTCTATCTCATTTTTCATCTACAATTTGAGCACTATCATTATAGGCAACTTGAGTTCATTAGCATCTCATTGTCTATCATCTCATTTGGCTTATCAAGGATTGGAAAAGGGGTCTTTCACATATTCAAGGAGCACCAATCCACCATAGAATAGATATACTTCATGTCTTCTTTCCTTGCTTGATTTAGTTTTGTTACTCATTTTGGAGAATGTTGTATTACTCTATGAGGATATTAGAATCATGCTAACCATTTGCAGATTTTGGTGTCCACAAAATGGCGCTAGAAGGAGGGTCTGAACTATCTTCAGTAGTTCAATAATTTATTTCAAGCATACCTATATTTGTATCTATGAACATGATTCTTTGTTTTGCAGCAGATCATTTATAGTAATGAATGGTATGAAGGAGATAATCTGATTTACTTGACTAACTTAATATAGTTTCATTTCACATCTCTATGCTTCCTTTTTTACTAGAAGTAGTGATTTCCCTACATGTGAAATATAAACTGACTGACAGTCAGACGGATTGGTGAGGTCAATAGCAGCAGGGTATCTAAAATAATTGCATACTTCACTAATGCTTATTTTCATTAATAGAATTAGTTTCATTAATGCTTGATTGAAAGTATATACATGATCTGAATTTTATTTAAACTATTTGAATTTTATTTTCTGATTGAATCCAATGATTGAAAGGCGTGTCTCTTTGAATTGTTGTGGTTTTCAGGCTTTTAGTTCTTGCATATTAAATGGTGGTATCATCTGAAACTACATTTTGCATTAAGGACAATTATTATTACTTTAGTTCAAATTGAATTTAAGGCATACTGGAGTCTGACATACTTAGTCTTTAAGTATTATTTTGACTGTTTACTTTTGAGTCGGGGTACATCCAGCAGATTTGTGTGCATTCTCTTTGAATGCACTCTTAAGCCTAATCCCTTTGGCTACATTAATCCCTCTGCACGTAGAAAATATATGAGTGGTAGGCATTTTAAATCATTGTGCTATTACTGTATTTTTTGTCTTTTATTTAATAGGTATCCTGAAGCCACATGAGTTAGTGTCCAAGTGAGGAATTTCCATAGATGAAAGCCACGTCTCTCATTAGTCAAGTCAATAAATTGACAGCCCCACTCAATGTTGTCGCTAGTGTAGCCAACAAATGAAACCTGTCTATCAAGAAAGAAAATTAGGCTTGCGCAAAATCTTTATTTGGAAAAGAAAATTAAAATTTGCTATTTCAAACCTTTAGAAGATGATCATGATGTAATAAAGGAGATCCCAATGATGAAAAGGAATTACACCTATATATGCAGAAAGTTGATATATGCCAATCCACTATGGGGATTTAGTCCCGCACCTAACGCGTTCAATGCCTGGATTTTGTTTGCAAGATTGATCGATCTAGCATTGAAGGATGTTGCAGTTAACTGGTGGCTCGTCTCTCATTAGCCATGACTACCTATGTCTTCATTAAACAACAAGTCAAGCATCGGGTGAAACTCCTCCTAGATAAAACAAATCTTTAATAAGATCAGGAAGATATGAAATAGATAGTCTAGCAACTGACAGGTAAGAATTAATATCGATTACCTGCATATTGGCAATCATATTTGCAAGTTGTAAAATGGTGTTTGAAGAGACATTGAGCAGTATTGACAGAGACTCAACTCATTTCATAATTTAATGCATGGTTGAAATAGTTTAGGCTCATTGATTTGACTAGAGTGGACGCTAGTGATGGATCTTCCATAGCCTTTAGAAATCGTTCACATATGATTTAACTGCATTGCAAATATGAAAGGTAAATAATCGACCAAATAGCTGTCTATGAGAGTGGAAACATTGCTGGCACAATAGTCCTTACTTATCTTTTAATTCCAACTGCTGCATTGGCAGTGGTGTAAATTATTGGTTTCGATTGCATCAATAAGCGTATCTTGGCTACTGAATCTAACATTTGAAGTCAACTTATTATATTTGTTTGGAATCACTTCTTTATGGTTTTTGGCAAGCATCTTTACTGATTTATGTTGCTCATTTATGGCCTTCCGTAAGCTAAGTAAATGAAGATTAAAATCTTACTTGTCTACATCAAATCATTGCAAATATTTGCTTGTCTGCATTAATTTGTCTGATTTTAGATTGCATTTATCTTTATGACCAAATATTGCAATTAAAAGTTTTGATTAAATTGTATGATTTTGGATTGCATCAATCTTTGTTCTAAGACCAAATATTTCAGCTAAAGGCTTTGATACTATAAAAAAGACTGTGGGAAGAAGGATTCTTATTGATTCTACAATTATTAGTTCAAAATAATTAGTCTTTTTCACTTCAAAT
>CM021105.1:43945982-44036994 GCA_007115665.2 Sequoiadendron giganteum | reverse complement strand
AGATAATAGACTATTGAACCACACATGTGCTTGGTCCCTTTTGAGTCATTTGGTTTTCATGCAAACATTGCTATTTTGGTTTGAGTTACTCTTAGGGAAAAAGATGTTCTTCAAAACCTTGGTCTTGTAAACAAAGTCCTTCTTAGGTTCATCTAGGATCAAGTCAAACACTTCATCCATCTCAAACATCAATCAAACATCATCCCATTAACAACTTTTGGAACTTTGAAAACATCATTCATACTAGACTTTTGGAAAATCAACATCACCTTGTTTGAATTAACACACCTAGTCAAATTATCAACCCTCTTGAAAAAATATGCCTCTAGGATAACACAACTTCCTGAGGTCTACTAGTTCACAATCAATTTGATTGGCTAAACACACTTAGCCAATTCATTCTCTTATGCGAGTTTTCCCTAGGACAACACAATTTCCTAAGGTTTACAAGTTTACCATCATCTTGTTTGGCTTAACACACCTAGTCAAACTATCCTCAAAATCAAACCAAGTCCTAAAGTCTAGCATTGATACAAAGTTCCTAAAAGTCCAAATACCCATATCATTTCATCCTTCATCTCATCATTGGTCCTAAACATCTTAGAGGTTCACTTTCGCAACAAGGTCAAAACACAAGAAAATCGTGGAGTTTAAACTCAACTCATACATCATGAGTAATCCAAGTCAACCAAACTATCCAAGTCTCGCAATGCCAATTGATTATCAAAACTCACATTTGCACAATCCGTACATGGGATCATTATTGCCTACAAACATCAATGGTATAACAAATGCGAGTATGCCCAATCCAAAGTTTGGAACACCTTTCCCATGATAGATTTAAATCAAAATCCAAGACCAAATCTACAAATGTATCAACCAAATGCTCAATGCATAAGTCTTCCAAACAACATTATCCCACCAAATCGATATATACCAAGTACAACTTTACCAAACATGTCCATTTCAAATCCACACTTGGTAAACTTTGGGGTAGATATGTTTGCAAATCCTATCAATGTTGTTCAAAATCCAAGTAATATGTTTACAACTCCATTTATGGATCCAAGTCAAGGTAACCCAATGCAAAATCAAAGTTACCTAAATCAAGGCAATATGATTCCCAACCACAACAATGTTCAAATTCAACCTATATTGCAGAATCTAAAAATCACACCGAATCAGAGCATTATCCAAAATCAACTCATCCACAATCCCAAGAAAACACCAAAAGGATGCATTCCAAATCTACTTGCTCTACAACCAAGTCAACCATATCGAAGGTGTCAAGGTCAAAATCAAGATCAAATTTTGCAGGATCAAATTGCTTCACTTGCCAAAGTAGTTGATCCATTATGTGAAGAGACATCTCCACCCCAAAATCAATACACTCTTCGATTGGTTGAACCATGTCATCAAAGTGTTGAGTTGTCCCCACAATTATATCAAGAACAGTATCTCCAATGTCCAAAGGTTGGACATCAAGATCAAAAAAATCAACAACAAAATCTCAATCACCACAAGGTCAATTTGAAGTACGAATCCCACAAGGTAACAAACAAAAATACACACCACTTGGGGAACCAATCAAATCAGTCTTGGAATGGTTGGTACAAGAAAATCTCATTAAAATCCCTATTTATGTGAATTATCAAGAGCCCATGGTGAAACCACAAGGGTATGACGAGAAACACTTTTGTGACATTCAAAAAGTAAAGGGACACACAACATCAGATTGTATTTGACTCAAAAATCTCATCCAAGACCTAATTGATCAAGGGCTAATAGCTATTGGGGACAACAATCAGAATTCAACAACTAGTGATAGCATTAACAATCTCTCCTCCACAATTGGGGAAAACAATGATCAAGATGAGCACATTGAAAATGTTTCCACCTCAACCAACGATCAAATCAACACACACCAAGAGCCACTTTTCAATCATGATCAAAATTCGCCAACAATGCCCAACAATGATCCAACCCAAGAAATGTTAACATCATTTGATCCTATGGTTGAAAACATTTACAATCTCTCCACCATAACTCCTAAATACAATGATCACGATCAATCCATCAATGAGCACTGTAAATATATGTCTACCCCATTCGATGATCAAATCAACATTCATCAAGAGCCACATTTTAGTGATCTATTTCAAGATGTGTTGACATTATTTGATCCTATTGACATAATCCATGATCCATCGACCAATGATTATATTGAAAATATCTCTACATCACCTTATGAGCTAGAGGACATATCTCAAAAATTCATTCCAAAGCATGATCAACATGTATCACCAAGGTCTAGCAATGTTCCTTCCCAAGACATATTGACATCCTTTGACCTCATGGTTATAGATATTGAAGGAATCTATAGCTCAACAGTTGATCCAAATCCATTCAAAGAACAAGTGGATATCAAGCCACTTCCCACGCCTAAGGACGATACCCAAGAACCCTTCGTGAGCAATCCACCTTGTGAAATTCACCCATGTCAAGAACTTAATCCAAAGCATTTTGAAAGCAATTCCGAAATTAATCAAGATCAATAATTTGTATCTCCAAGATACTATAATGATCTAATGTGAACTCTTCTATCTATACAAGATGTCGCAAATAATGATCATATCCATATAGCACATATTCCTCCATCTACCCACAAGATTCTTTCTTTGGATGGACATGTAGATGATCTTCCTTCAAAACAAGAGTCTCATACTCTTGATATCATTACCAAGGAACAAGAGTCTCGTACTCTTAACATTTGTACACACGACCAAAATATGGAAAATTCTGGAGACATAGCAGAAACAAATAATGAAGAAGGCTTCTATAGAAGTTGTGAATCAGAAACATTGTATGGACACCTATCAGAAAAAGAACATGAAGAAGGCTTCTACAGAAGTTGTGAATCAAAACCATCATATGAAAGCATATCAAGAATGAATCCTAAGGAAGAATTTTATAGTGAATCTTTAACATCACTTGAAGAAGCATTAAAATATGATATTTCACAAGATCAAGCTAAATATATCAATCAGGCATTCATCCCACATATGGAGGATCTGATCACTTATAAACTGGGGTCACTTACATTTCTTAGAGCAAGCTATCACATCAATAAGGAAGTTGTCACTTTTGAAGATCCACCAGAGAGCAGAGAAGGATTAGCACCTTGTTTCCAAGGTAAATCATATCCTATCACAAATAAAATGTTTCAACAGATGAATTATCAAGGCAGAGGATTAGGCCTACATGAACAAGGTATCCTAGAACCAATGCAAATTATTGGTAATCCTAAGAATCAAGGCCTTGGCTATTCGACAATCAAGGGATCTCAACATATCAGTAATACTTCCACAAAACTGGGGGTAACTTTGTCTCGAGCAAACGTCAACATAGGGAGTAGGAAGAATCCTTATGATGAAACCAATGTCAAAACTACGACCCACCATGTCATGAATCTTCATCCACCCATCACCCCATCCATGAATTGGGACCAATGTCAAAAGAAGGTTTTGAATCAAAGCACAAATAATGTTATCAAAGCAAAAGAAGCGGAGAAGCATAATGGACAAATCAAATACAAGTGGATACCAAATAGAACAAAGAAATATTATCCCTATCAAATTCCATTAGTCAAAGAAACTATGGGGCAAAACAAAAAGGGGACAAGTATCCATCAAAGATGTCGACAAAGGAAAAAGCAAGCTTCTCAAGTGACATACAAAGTGTATCAAGCAATTGATCCTAATTCCACACACACTTCTGTATCCACCCATCATTTCTCATCTTCCCAAAGTTTGGAGAGTCAAAGGCTCCAAACTATCAACTAATCCATCTTTTACTCCTAAACACACTCCCTCCACACCTCCCCGCATGATATCGAATTCTCACATTAACCATGTGTTGGCAATGACCCTTCATCATAAGGATTTAGAAGGCACTCTATCATGATATGCATATAAAGATGAAGTTAACTCTGGTATCAGCAAAGCAAATCAAGAATCTCAAAGGTTGCTTTCAAGTGCACATATCTTGGCAAAGCATATTCTTCAAGTAGGATATCGATGGCACATTATGACAAAAGCATCTACATTAGCACCACCAAGTGGTTCAACATCAGCTTAATAATCTCTCGAAAAATCCAAAAAAAAAAAATAACAAAAATCCAAATACAAAAAAAATAATAAAAAATAAATAAAAAAATTGATTCAAAACAATAAAGAAAAAAATCGTCCTCTAATGAAAACCACTTTGGTGGCACTTTGGACAAGTACCATGATGAAAACTTGGCAAATAGGCATCATGTGTAGAATCAGGCATCTACGTGCGCCAGTTTAGGAGAAAGCATCTATTCACATACATAATAAAGCCAACATTCCATCCATATCATCCATTCATCCAACCCATGGTTATCTATCTACCTTATCTAGATCTTGATAAAGGTCTGGTAAACTCTTTACACTTGTTTATGGTAAACATCTTGACATGGGTCATTTTCATTGATCCCATCCTACCCAACATTATCTGAGCCTTGAAGCATTATCGGAATGAGAATCCTCTATTTGAACACCGTTCTCTTATCGCAAGATAATTCATATCCATTCATCCATCTGTCTAACGAAGAATCCACCCATAGCCATTAAAAAATTGCTAGCAAATATTTGCATCTTGCTTTGAGAATAAATCTTGATATATATCCTCCAACTTATGTGGTGATTCGAACATTGGAAAACATGAAATCAAATTGGTCAAAGCATTTATGAGCAAAAGGCCAAGATCCAAATCACTAGCCCATGGCATGTTTTGACAAGACAACATTCCTTATCAAGCTTTATCTTTCATCGAACATCAATCCAACAATTCATATTAGTCGCATCTAATGCACACGTTAGTGTCACATCAAATCATCAAAAAAAATTTGTTCCAAATCAAGCTTCATCAATCTTGATCAATTGAATCCAATCAATTATCACCTTGTTTGACTTAATACACTTAGTTAAACTATCATCTTGTGCATGATTTTACTCTAGGATAACACAACTTCCTTGGGTTTACAAATTCATTATCACTTTGTTTGGCTTAACACACTTAGCCAAATTATCAAATCCAAAACCACTTTGTTTGACTTGATGTGCACTTAGTCAAACTACCCTCGTGTATGAGTCTACTCTAGGATAACACAACTTCCTAGAGTTTACAAGTGCATTATCACTTTTGTTTGACTTAACACACTTAGTCAAACTATCAATCCATCAATTTGTTTGATCAACATTAAGCTTGGTTTTCAACAAAATCCCAAAATAGAGCACTGATATCATCGCATATCCAAATCATTGAAAATCCAAAATATTCAAAAAATCAAAAATCCAAAAACATTGGAAAATCTCATAAAATCCCTTCAGGAACTTCCATCATTGAGTCTTTTCAATCTTCCACCTTTTCCAAACTACGTCATCTCTGAGCTTGAACGTAGGCAAGGTTGATCTTTGATCATCCCCCAAGACATTTAGGTCAGTCCTTTAGGCGTTTGTCGCAATGGAAATCCGTTTGTCCATATTTTTCACATTTTAGGCCTGTCCTTAGGCATCCGTTACAATGGCATCCGTTTTCCCATCTAATTTAGGCATTCGTTGTAATGGCAATCCGTTTGTCCATCTAGTTTACATTTTAGGTTAGTCCTTAGGCATCCATCGCAATGGCATCCGTTTTCCCATCTAATTTAGGCATCTGTTGCAATGGCAATCCGTTTGTCCATCTAGTTTATATTTTAGGTCAGTCCTTAGGCATCTGTCACAATGGAATCCATCACAATGGCAATCCATTTGTCCATCTAGTTTATATTTTAGGTCAGTCCTTTAGGCGTCTGTCGTAATGGCATTCTGTTTATCCATCTATTTAGCCGTCCTTCACAATGGCAATCCGTTTTGTCATCTATCTCATCAGAAGTCAAGTCAATTTTCATTCAAACTACGTCGTCTCTAAGCTTAAACGTAGGAAAGGCCATCCTTGATTGGTCCCCGAGACACAAAATCCAAAAACATTCATAAATCTCGAAAATACCAAAAAAATTGAAAAAGCTGAAAATTAAAACAGCCTCAAAACATTTCAAAAGACCAAAAACATCCAAATATTTGAAAAACCAAAAATGGTGCACTTGTCTCATCTCGCTTTCACCCGCAATAATCATCGTTCCTAATAAAGTATCATCACTTTCATCCTTTGGTAAGTCAGTTAGAAGGAAGTCTAGTAGGTTAAAAGTGAATGCTCAATCGTCAAAGTCTCAAGTCTAGATCAGTGAGTCAGCAAGTTGGTCAACTCAAATTATATATAGCTTATCACCCAATCCAATCTCATCAAAACCCTAATCACAACATGTCCTAGGAATGCGACCTTCTTGCGATGGACATCAGCATCAGGTAATCCCCTATATTAGCCTTGGCTAGCAGTATGAAGAACATTAGCTTGCTTATTTACTTTATCTTGGTCTTGTTTAGACTTATCTTATTTTGTGCTCATTCCAAGGACCTCTCGATGATGCCTAAACAAAATAGGTTCAGAGAGAAAGGAATGGTGCAATGATCATTATCTTTTTATCTACTGTGCTTGTTGGATATTCTTGTAAAATAACTTCATCATGCGTGCTTCGTTTTGTTTGTAGGGAGGATGTTATAGATGTCTTCTTGACCATATAAGAAGACTTTCCTTTGTTTTTTTGGCCCGAGATGTTTAGAATATCTGGACTGCATTCCGAATAAGGTTTCGTTTGTCAAGTGTGAACAAGAGTACTCCTATCTGATTGTCGAGTCAAAGTCCATCACACTAGTCGCAATGCCATCCTGGTTCTTAATACGTTGATGCAAGGGGAAAAATGTAGGCACGTACAATAGACATCATGCATCCAATTCCTCTATTAATCAATTAAAACAATTTATTGATTAATTCCCTAAGCTTCAGCTTATTTAATTAAATAAATCAAATTATTTAATTAAGTCCTTAAGTTCTTCTCAATTGATTCAATAAATCAAAATGATTTAAATCAAATATCAAACTCCTAAAATCCTCCAAGTCAATTAATCTTGATTAATTAACCTCTAAACATAATCACCCATTCTCTAGCTTTTGTCTCAACTTCATTCAAATCTAAACTCTTAACTAACCCACCCACTTCCACCAATAAATCATTTCTCTGATTTATTAATTCTTCTAATTACTTTCAAAAGGGCATCAAGATGGAATATTCTATCAATTTGAATCTTCCCTCCAAAAGACTTGTCCCTTCCAACAAATCATTAAATGCTCTTACACATGCTCTTACATGTCTCTTGTGCAAGTCAAACTTGACATTTAATTCACCTTTCATTCCCCCTAAACATGTCAATTCATCCAAATTCAAATTTGAAATTTCCACATTGGCCAAAAATTGCACATTCCTCATCCTCTCAAATCTTGACAAGTGGCATATTGTCATTGGCTTATGAATGATCCCACATTCATCAAAATCTCTCAATCTCCTCACCTTGAATATATAAAAGCAAGGATTTTCAACAAAACACAACAGCACAATTTGAGAACAACACATTTTTTTATGCCAAGTTATTCTCTACATGTGAGAACTAAGTTTTCTTTTCATCATAGCATTTTATCTTTATCACATGCTTATCAAGGGGTGGGAAAGGGATTTCTTTCCACATTTCAAGAGGCACCAGTCCCACTATGGAATGGATTTTGGTCATGTTTTCATATGCTTTTATTTAGATGTATTTGTGCTATTTGTCTAGTTTACATATTTTAAATATGGTTGAATATTTCTGATAGGGAGGTTGGAGGAATCAATCCATGATTCATGCTCCAAGTCTTACTTCGAAGACCCCTATGGTGTCTTACTCCACCACCTTAACCTATAGGACCTATTTCAAGATTAGGTTCCCCTGGTTCTCCTTACCAACCCATCTACCATCTCAACTCTTCCTACCAAGTCAACCTTGGTGCAAACTTGCAATTCTATCCTTAGCCCTTAGTCTACCCTAAAGGCTACCATCCTCCAATTTACTGAATTTCACTTTGTAGAGGTGAGGAGGTTATTTCATAGGCTTCATTCCATCCTAGCAAGGTATTTAGGGATCCACCTAGCTTCATTCCCTAGTCGCTTTCACCAAACTCTCATTTTTAGGCCTAAAACCTAGGGTTTCTTCTCTGAGAGATCAGGTTTTTCCACAAGGTTCCTCTAAATAACCCCCAAATTTTTCTTGGCATTCCTGGTCCTTATTTCCACCACTCAAAGACTATTGGAGCCTTGGGCCTCAACTGGCCATACAAAGCTCTAACCTGGAAGTGGACTAAACTAGGCCTTTTGTTTAAGCCTTTTACTAACCACACAATAGACTGTCAAGACTTTCCCTCACCAGATGGACCAGTGGAGTCTCCTCCTTGTTACTATAGCTTTGCAAGCCTCAAATCACCCCTCTTCAAAAGAAAAATTGAACCAACCTAACACCTCTGCAATGTTTAGTGCTTAGCACTTTGGTCTTCCCTAGCCTGACACTTCCTGGCTCGCCTAGGAGAAGACTGCCACGATACTTACTAAACTGTCAAGACCTCCTAACCCTACAATATGTATAGGCATGGAGTCTAGTCACAATTCCCAAGGGGTTGTACATTATGTATAGTGGGAATGTGACCTAAACCTCCATTCTTCTCAACTGTCTGTCAAATCAGAATTTGAAGAAAACAAACTAACTACAAACAACACTTGGAAATTCAATCAAACTAACAATTTAGTGACACACAAAGCTTGAAGGAAAAATCCTTTACATCCTACACTAACTACAGTATCACATTCAATCCATTAAGACAACACTTGAATCCAAAAATTAGGAAATTACACAAACTTATCACTGTGTTTTCTTGAATTCTATAATGTCAAACATTTCAAATGCTTCCCACAAACTCGAATGCTTCCAACCCTAATTTCAAGTTGAGGCACCCCATAAATAGGTCAGCAAAAACATTTATTCATTCCTGTGGTTGAGTGTAGCTCCAACCATATTATGGAAAAGTTCCAAAAATGGAACATTTTGCAACTACTTGCCACTTCCTAGAAACCTAAGCAAATGAGTTCCAAAACTCATGAAGCTTTTCCAAACATTAGTCTAATGAGCAAGACATGTTCCTAAGCTACCTCATCTACTGAATGGTAAACATGACCTTCATTGAAACATACCAAAAATCCTAAGCTATCTCATCTACTCAATGTTCAACATGACCTTCATTGAAACATACCAAAAATGCAAACCTAGATGAGATTGCTTAGTGTTTCCTAGTGTTCCTAGACAACCTGTGGGTGCTCCTGCACCATTCTCCCCCCTCTACACAAAAACTAAGGAATGTGAGGAGAGATCAGTGATACATCAATACCCTGCTTCTTGAACTGAGCTTCTTCCACCCATGTAGCCTTAGACTTTGGTTTGTCCTTCCATTTGATAAGATGCTCCATGTACACCCTATGCCTTGTAGACTTCTTCACTCTTGACTCCAAGATCCTCTCTTCTTGTAGCTTTTCTTGAGTAGGTAAGGCTATGTTACTCACATCCTTTAAGATATCACTGTTGGTCTAATCCATGTTAGTGATTGTTCCCTTATATCACATCAAATCAGCCACATTAAACACTGGTGATATGCCCAAATCTACAGGTAGCTCCACCTTGTAGGCATTCTTTCCATATTTGGCTAACACCTTACATGGCCCCACTCTCTTCATCTGCAACTTGGTTGATGTTCCCTTCTACAACCTAGATTTGTTGAGGTGGACCATAACATAGTCTCTTACTGCAAATTGTAGATCCTTCCTAGATAGATCCACCTTAGCTTTTAGCTTGTGAGTAGCCTCTATAATTGTCTTTTTCACTTGTTCCTATATCTCCTTCATGGTCTGAGAGAAATCCTCAGCCTGACCACTCCTATGCTCCATAGCTCCTAAATCTCTAAGTTCACACACACCTCTTCGGTGCATTCCATACACTATTTCAAAAGGACTTCTTCTAGTGGTCCAATTCACATTGTCATTGTAGGCATATTCAGCTTGTGAAATGACCAAGTCCCATGTCTGTCCATACTACTTGGTTAGGCATCTTAGAAGGTTACGTAACACCCTATTAACCACCTATGTTTGTCCATCGATTTGAGGATGGTAAGCTGATCCAAAAGATAGGTTGGTACCTAATCTGCTCCATAGAGTCTTCCAAAAATGACTCATAAACTTCACATCCCTGTCTGAGACAATGCTAAAAGGAAATCCATGGATCCTTACAATTTCTTTGAAGAAAAGGTGAGCAATATAGCTAGCATCATGGGTGGTCTTGCAAGGGATAAACTGACTCATCTTACTAAATCTATCTACCACCACATAGACACTATCAAACCCTGTCTTAGTCCTAGGGAGTCCTACAACAAAGTCCATGCTAATACATTCCCATGGTCTGTTAGGAATGGGCAGGGGTTGATACAAACCTGCATTACTAGCTCCCCCTTTGGCTTTCATACACACTACACACTACTCCACATACCTCTTGACATCCCTTGGCAACTTAGGCCAATAGTAGAACCTCTGCACTAGTTCCATTGTCTTGTTGATGTGAAAATGACCACTAAGACTACCATTGTGCTTCTCCTAGATGAGATTCTCTCTCATTGATTCTCTCGGAACACATAACTGATTCCCCTTGAATAACAATCCACTTTGCAATGTATACTCTGAGTATTGACTATGAAAGTGATTCTCAAAGTAAGAACACACCTTGTATGCCTCCGAAAATTCTTCATCTTCCCCATAGAGATCCTTGAAACTTTCTATCCCAATGCTCTTTATCTGTATCTCCTGCTTAGTGCATCTTCCACCTTGTTCAACTGTCCCTTCTTGTGCTTGATGGTGAAAGTGAAGGCTTGAATGTATCCCATCCATTTCAAATGTCTATTGCTCAACTTCTCTTGAGTGTTGATGTAGCTAAGTGCCTAATTATCAGTAAACACTACAAACTCTTTAGGTAGAAGATAATGCCTCCACTTCCTAAGTGACTATACTAGAGCATAGAGTTCTAGGTCATAGGTAGAATCCTTTTTCTTAGCTTCATCGAGCTTTTCACTAAAGAAAGCTATAGGCCTACCTTCTTGGCTTAGAACTCCTCCTACTACAATTCCACTGGCATCACATTCCATAGTAAACAACTTATCAAAGCTAGGTAACAAAAGGATGGGTTGAGTTGCCACTTCTTGTTTCAGTTTCTCAAAACCCTTCTTAGCTTCTAGAGTCCACTTGAACTTAGTTTTTAGGCCACCTTTGATTGTATCAAGGACTGGTGCACATATGCCACTAAAGTTCCTTATAAATTTCCTATAAAATTGAGCCAATCCATGAAAACTTCTTACCTCTGTCCCTATGGTTGGTGTAGGCCAATTTAGGATAGCTTCCACCTTGCTTGGATCCATCTTCAATGATTCTTGGGATACTAGAGACCCCAGATACACAAGCTCTTTGAAGAACTCACATTTCTCTAGGTTGATGGCTAACTTCTCTTCTTGCAATCTTCTAAGAACCAACTCCACATGCTTTAGATGATCTTATGTTGTCTTGCTAAAGATGAGTATATCATCAAGATATACCACCACAAATATCCCTGTAAAGTCTTTGAGCACTTCTTTCATGAGCCTCATGAATGTGCTAGGGGCATTAGAGAGGCCAAATGGCATAACTCTCCACTCATACAACCCATCAGTTGTCTTAAAGGCTGTCTTCCACTCATCTCCATCCTTGATTCTGATTTGATGGTATCCACTCTTGATATCCAACTTGGTGAAATACTGTGCTCCTCCAAGACAATCCATTAAGTCCTCAATCCTAGAAATAGGGAACCTATACCTGATTGTGATTCTATTTATAGCTCTACAATCAGTGCATAATCTCCACTTGCCTCCTTTTTTGGTTGCTAAGACCACTGGTACTGTACACGGATTGATGCTCTTCCTAATTAATCCTTGATCCAACAACTCCTACACTTGCCTAGCTACTTCTAGTTTCTGATCTGGTGTGAGCTTGTAAGCTGCATTGTTTGGCAATGAAGCTCCTGGTATGAAGTCAATCTGATGGCTAATGGCTCTCTTTGGAGGTAAGGTTGTTAGTGTCCCATCACTAAATATGTCCTTGAACTGTTCTAACAACTTCTGAACTGCTCCGGGTATGACTGATTTCTTAGTCTTGTCTTCTTCCTTGGGTTGCACCATAACCACATATCCTTCACCTCCTTGATGTAGGTTGTTAATGAACTCTTTACCACTGCTTAATAAGACGCTAGGGGTCTTTGACTATCCTTCTTCCTCATCTAATAGTGACTGCAATTTGAATGTCTTTCCATCCTTCATGAATGAGATAGTATTTTCCTTTCCATCCTAGATGGCACCTCTGTCATACTGCCATGGTCTACCCAATAGAAGATGGCATGCATCCATGGGTAATACATCAAAAATCAACTTATCCTTGTACCCTCCAATGGAGAACTCCACCGTTGTTTGCTCGTTGACAAGAACACTCTTCCCTTTGTTCAACCATGTCACCTTGTAAGGGTTAGTGTGGGGTACTTTCTCCAACTTCAACTTCCTTACTGCCTCCTCTGAGATGATGTTATTAGTTGAACCTGAATCCATAATAACTTTGCACACTTTTCCAAGTAGTTTGCATCTTACCCTGAATAAGGCTCTTATTTGTTTTGGCTCTTCCTTGACTAGTTATCTGATCAAAACTCTTCTAAACATCAGGTTCTTCCCCATTTCTGATTCAATGTGACTAACCTTTGGTGACTTGGTACTCATGGTGTCCTCTTGAGCATATGCCACTCTCTTCTCTATATTTGATGAAGATGCTTTCTCTGGGTGCCTATAAGCTGGATGTCCTACTTGACCACAATTATAACACTTCATACTAGCAAATTATGAGTTGCTTCTGCTTGCTCCTCTCCCTCTATCTGATCCTCCTTGAGGTCCTCTACCTCTTCCATAAGCTCCTCTAGAAGGTGTTTCACTTCCATGCTCTATGAGTTTGGACTCTCCTTGGTTTCTTTGTTCAGTCCCTCTACCTTGGTAGCCACCTCTATGTCCTCTTTGATCTCTACCTTTTCCTCTACTCTGAGAAGCTTGGTCTTGTTTCATCTTGCTTCTTTCCTCAATCTTTATAGCCAATTGGTAGCATTGGTGTTCTGTCTTGGGACTTAGAAGAGTCATCTCCTCTTGAATGTTCCATTTCAAGCCATTAAGGTACCTAGCCACCTTAAGACTTTCATCCTCTAAAACATTAGACCTCATACAAAGTTTTTGAAACTCCTCAGTGTAAGTATTCACATCTTGGTCTCTTTGTCTCAAGCTCTGTCTCTTCTTATGCAACTAAATCTCATAATCATCTAGCATGTATACTTCTCTCACTTTGGCAACCATACCCTTCCAAGTTGAAATAGGCTTCTTGGCTTCCTTTTCCCTCTCTGTCTGAATAAATTTCCACCATGTCAAGGCAGATCCTCTCAATCTAGATTTGGCCACCTTCACCTTATGTGCTTTAGTGACTCCATCACACTCAAAATGGTTTTCCATACCCTCTATCCAATCCATGACCAAATTAGCTTCCAATTTTCCACTAAACAGTGGTATGCCTTCAAGAGCTTTTCCATGCAAAGCCTTCAATGCCTTCAAGAAAGGCTCCTCTTGCACAACAGGGTCAAGTTTAGGGATCTTGTCTTCCTCTGCAACATCTTCACTCTTTGGTACCCTGCCTTCCAATCTATCATTGACCTCATCAGTCCTGGTTTGCACATTGTTCATTGCTTTCTCAAGTTGAGCTAGTCTTTCCCTCAATCTCCTATTGTCTTCCTCCTGATCTTCGACCTTCTTGGAAACCTCAATGTTTGTCACCATGGTTGTAGAACCACTAGATTCAAGGTCTGACATACAAGATTCTATCGCAAATATTTTGCTGCTCCGATACCAATCTGATAGGGAGGTTGGAGGAATCAATCCATGATTCCTGCTCTAGGTCTTACTTGGACGACCTCTATGGTGTCTCACTCCACCACCTTAACCTATAGGACCTATTTCAAGATTAGGTTCCCTTGGTTCTCCTTACCAACCAATCTACCATCTCAACTCTTCCTACCAAGTCAACCTTGGTGCAAACTTGCAATTCTATCCTTAGCCCTTAATCTACCCTAAAGGCTACCATCCTCCAATGTATTGAATTTGACTTTACAGAGGTGAGGAGGTGATTTCATAGGCTTCATTCCATCCTAGCAAGGTATTTAGGGATCCACCTAGCTTCATTCCCTAGTTGCTTTCACCAAACCCTCATTTTTAGACATAGAACCTAGGGTTTCTTCTCCGAGAGATTAGGGTTTTCCACAAGGTTCATCCGAATAACCCCCAAAATTTTCTTGGCATTCCTGGTCCTTATGTCCACCACTCAAAGATTATTGGAGCCATGGGCCTCAACTAGCCGTACAAAGCTCTAACCTGGAAGTGGACTAAACTAGGCCTTTTGTTTAAGCCTTTTCCTGACCACACAACAGACTATCAAGACTTTCCCTCACCAGATGGACCGATGGAGTCTCCTCCTTGTTACTATAGCTTTGCAAGCCTCACATCACTCCTCTCCAAAAGGAAAATTGAACCAACCTAACACCTCTGCAATGTTTAGTGCTTAGCACTTTGGTCTTCCCTAGTCGGACACTTCCTGGCTCGCCCAGGAGAAGATTTCCATGGTGCTTACTGAATTGTCAAGACCTCCTAACCCTATAGTATGTACAGGCATGGAGTCTAGTCACAATTTCCAAGGGGCCGTACGTTATGTACAGTGGGAATGTGACCTAAACCTCCATTCTTCTCAACTGTCTGTCAGATCAGAATTTGAAGAAAACAAACTAACTACAAACAACGCTTGGAAACTGAATCAAACTAACAATTTAGTGACACACAAAGCTTGAAGGAAAACTCCTCTACATCCTACACTAACTACAATATCACATTCAATCCATTAAGACAACACTTGAATCCAAAAATCAGGAAATTACACAAACTTATCACTGTGTTTTCTTGAATTCAATAATGTCAAACATTTCAAATGCTTCCCACAAACTCGAATGCTTCCAACCCTACTTTCAGGTCGAGGCACCCCATAAATAGGTCAGCAAAAAGTTATTCATTCCCATGGTCGAGTGTAGCTCCAACCATATTATGGCAAAGTTCCAAAAATGGAACATTTTGCAACTACTTGCCACTTCCTAGAAACCTAAGCAAATGAGTTCCAAAACTCATGAAGCTTTTCCAAACATTAGTCTAATGAGCAAGACATGTTCCTAAGCTACCTCATCTACTAAATGGTCAACATGACCTTCTTTGAAACATACCAAAAATCCTAAGCTATCTCATCTACTCAATGGTCAACATGACCTTCAATTAAACATACCAAAAATGCAAACCTAGATGAGATTGCTTAGTGTTTCCTAGTGTTCCTAGACAACCTGTGGGTGCTCCTGCACCAATTTCATAGGAATGCTGAATCTTCTTGTTTTAAACTGACTAAAAATCTAATGGTGGTCATTGTTTGAAGCAATTTTGCAGATTTTGGCATCCACGGGAGGGTAGTTAGATTTTAGTCTAAGCTTTCAAATTTAGATTGAGTTTCTTTGATGACTAATATGACAGTTTAAATATTAGATTTCCTATGCTCAATAGTTTCTAAAAAACTAACGTGCTTTGTCTACACTACCGCATTTTATTTATGCTTCCCCATTTTGTTCATGCCATAATACTGACTCTTTCTAAAATCGAACGTACTTTGGATGTTGGAGGAGGTTGTAGAATTTGACTTTACATTTGCTAATTAAATAACTTGAAAATTTCTAAGTCTTTTAAATGAAACCATTAGGTTCTTATTCTCCAATCACAACAATCCCTGAGACCAAGTTGCTTTAAAGCATTTTTTTAACAATTTATCTATCTTTTTTATGTTTGTACGTGGTTTATACCTATCTACTAGGGAGGTTGCAACTACTGCAAAAAAAGGAAGTCACACCTATCAAGAGCATCTACGTGCTACACTAGTATTGATCTTAGATCCAGATACAATGGTGGGGCTGGTAGCAGAGGGTTTAAAGCGATCACAACTGATCTAGTTAGAGTACCTGTAAGCATCAGTCTGAATGTGTACTTACACTCACCTAGCATCCACACTGAGGACATCCTTGGAGTGTCCTACAAAGCTTAAGGAGATCCCGAAGTTGCAACTCACTGTCCCACGACCCCAAAAAAGCAACCTGCCCATCAGACGAGATCACCACACCCTGGGCGAAGTGAGAGTGACCCAGGAGGTGTTGCTTGGGCATGCCATAGGTCCTATCTTTGGTTAGCTGCCATAGTAGGATATACTTGCTATGTGACTGTCGAAAAAATCATATCATTTAGAAGTCATTTTCAATCTTTTTTCCAACCTGTTACTTTGCTAGGTGCATCGCTGTGAAGGATCACTTCAAAATTACTAATCACAAAATTAAAGCCACATTTTTGGAAGGAGGTAATTACCTCAACCGCTAAATCTGAATGAATTTATCTCAGTTATGCATTTCTTATTTGATGTGCAAGTGCAGTACATTACATGATGATCTGACTAGAGGTAATCGGTGCAATCACTAAATAAATCTTCAAAATTTGTTTGATTTAATATACTCTCGAATTTTATCATTGATTATTTTCCAAGTTCTGGGTATATCAATTGGAGCATCATAAAATCTGTGATTGTTCGATGGTTCTCTACCTACCTAGTGACATCGGCCCCTTACTATTTTTTTGTCTTTTTTATCGTCATCTCTCATCATTTTTCATCTGAAATAAAGCACAGAGGTCTCAGGGCGGGCTGTATACATTAATTAATGCTTTCTCCCAACACCTGGAGTGAAATCTGCTAGAGCGCCATTTAAGATTAATGTGAGCTGAAGTCAAGATGGAACATCAACTTTTTCAATAAAGGTGTTGAACAAAATTATTGCCTATTCACATACTTCTAGACCTTGGATTCATATGTGTTTGATATGTGTTTAATAGCATTGAATGAGAAAAAAAAAAGATTAGGTACGAGAGGTAGTCATTGGATTTGAAAGGTAAAGGCAGAAGTAGACCACCATCTATTAATGTTGCATGCTTATTGGTCAATTTCGAACATGCATTAAAGATATGATTTCTTTCTGCTAATAAAACCGACAATTACTATCAGGCATTAAAATCTGCTATTTAAACTCTGTATTTTATACATTAATATTGATGTCATAGCTTCTTTTTTCTTCACCCTTATGTGCTTGTTTCTTATTTTGGTGATTGTGAGTTGGCACTTCTTTTACAAGTCAATTGTAATCTTATAGCATTTTAGCTGATTGTAAAGTATAGGGCTTAATTTCCATTTGGTGCAAAATACTAAAAAGCTTTTGAGGGTAAAACGAGTTGTCCATGATAAATATTTTCTTTAGCATCCTTGTTTTTTGTTCAAACACGAGCCATCCATGTTAGATGCATGTGCATTACACCATATTAGTGACAGTTACTACCTAAGTCTTGTAGCCCATTCACTTAGATGTTGATTTCCAAGAATCCATCATAGAAAGGACCACCATTGCAATATTTTTCTTGTAATGCTAATATGGTAATACTATAAAGAGCATAAACTATGTTAAAATATGACTGGCACAACGTACATGAGTGATAGAATCCTTGCAATTTCAACATTTGACATAGTCACAGTTCCCCCAGTGTGCATTGAAGGAGTCCTCTTCATTGGTTTTCGAAATCTGAAGCTAGATATTTTCGTCGAACAAATCTGGAGCATTTATTAATTTATGTGGATTTTTTAATTCATGCCTTATTATATCTTTGTTGGTTGAAGGTAAAATCTTTATTGGCTTTTTTGCAGGCTAAGAATCAAAATGTTATCATTCACCTAGATATGTTGGGCATTTAAATGACACAATTTGGCCACTGTCCTTTACATCTAAAAAGGGGAAAAATCATTTTCTATTTTGATTTAAATAAGGTTGTTGATCTATGATTGATTTTGTCGCTAACTTAAAGTTGTTGGGTGCAGATTGCTAAGGTGGAGTCTATCGATTAACATTGATCAATTCTTTAGGCTTAACTATAAATTTGATCTACTTCTCATCAAGACGGATAAAGCCAGATAGATTTGAGTTGAAGAAGATCGGGCATTGAACTTGAACTTAGCAAAATCATTTTTAAGTGCGAATTGTAATAACCTAGGGGCTTCAATTCCTACTTCTGTTTTCTATTTTAGGCCAACTCACTTCATCTTTTGGTTTTAAAATTAACCCTCAGATCAAGCTTTGTTAAAGTTGGATTAAAATTGAATATAGAAACTCACTAGAATTTGGATTTTGGGTTAAAATTGAACAAGAAACTTCACACTTGGATTTGTGGTGCTTAAAACGAACTCAACATTTCCTTGGGGTTTAAAACGAACTTGTGCTTTCATTGTTTTGTAATATTTTTGCAATTAACGTAAATTTAATGTGTATGCACTTCTCTCACGCTTCGCGACAATCTTAAGAACCAAAAGCATTTTAGTGACATTGATTGTCTAAAAGATTGCCTCCACATTTCAATTTGGATTTAAAATTGAACGAATCTTTGCGAGTGTGAGTGGAACATATTGTGTGTGTTCTCTCTTTATTTCTCAACAAAGATCGATTCAACTACATATATGTTTTCTCTCTTTTGTTTATCTTAGAGGGCCTGCCTGGTGGGAAAAATTAATCACCCCAGGGAACAACCCAATTGGTAACACGCTAAAGCCAAGTGACTCCTAACCGGTATATAAGTGTGGATGCTCGAAGAAAGTTTGAGAATCATGAGAATTATTCCGATGAGAAGGGCAACAATAGTCTCTCACCATATGGATGGTCCCCCACAAACATAATGCCAATATTAAAACCCCTAGTTTAGCAAAGGCCAAAATACTTTCTATTTGTTGGTGCAAAAGGTCATGTCCTTTGAAGCCGCCCCACGTAACATGTGATTTTTTTGTAGAGATGAAAAGTATGCCATGGGAGATTCATGGGTACTGATGCTTGGCTGACTCAAGAAGCGAGTGCACTGTAAGGGGGAGCCTGTGTGGTCAAGCATCTAATCATCCGCACTGAATATGCGCAGTTGGATTTATCCAATTGGGAACCCAACAACTATTGTCTTTCCATCCTAGGATTATGCATATTCTTGGAATCAAAACACTTTGCTTGGATCCAAAACATTGGAAAAATAGACATTCAACATGATCATCAAATTTCAAACCCTTTAGGGAAGAAAGTACCATTGACAAATTCAAGTACTCATGCTTGTCCTAGGGATTTCATCCTTAGAGGCATCTACGTATTTGGACTTAATCAAAATTTTCTCTCTTGAAAGTCAACCTAGGAAACTATGCCCTTAAATCCTTGATTTCCACATAATAGACTTTGTGGGATGAAAAGGAATTGATACATAGACATTTGGTTTGAAAAACTAATCAAGAAGTGGATTTTGTAAAGCAATTCATTAATCAAGACTAACTCCAATTGAACCCCACACATGTGCTTGGTATATTTTGGTCATATGATTTTCCATGCAAACATTGGTCTTTTGGTTTGAACTACTCTTAGGGAAAAGCATGCTCTTCACTACCTTGGTTATGTAAACAAAGTCCTCTTAGGTCCATCTAGGATCAAATCAACCCCTTCATCCATCCAAAAATTTATCAAATCCCATTTCACCAACAACTTTTGGAACCTTGGAAAAATCACTTATGCTAGAATTTTACGAAAAAACAAAAAAATCTTGTTTGGTTAGGTATGTGTGGATGAATCCTTCCCCACATATTTGATCAAATTATCAAATCCTTGTGAACAAGTTCACCTCTTGATAAAATCCAACATCTTGAGGTCTAGGCGTTCATTATCCTGTTTGACTAGGGTGTCTTGATGAATCCTTATTTACACCTTTAGTCAAATTATCCTCTTGTGTACGAGTTCACTCTAGGAAAACACAACCTCCTAGAGTTTACATGTTCATTAGCCAAATCAATCAAATCAAAATCAAATCCTAAAGTCTAGTATTCCTCCAAAGTTCCTAAAAGTTCAGACACCCATATCGCCCACCCTTTCATCTCCCATCTCATCATTGGTCCTAAACACCAAGTTAGAGGTTCACTTTTGCAACAAGGTCAAAACACAAGAAGAACATGGACCACCTTTCCCAATGGTAGATTTAAATCAAAATCAAAACTTAAAAATCTATCAACAAAACAATGAAGGCATGAGTCTTCCAAACAACATTATACCACCAAATCCATACATGCCAAATGTGACTATACCAAATCCAAGCTTGCCAAACATAAACATATCAAATCCATACTTGGTAAACTTTGGGATGAATATGTTTGCAAATCAAACCAATGTTGTTCAAAATCCCAGTAGTATATTGACAACTCCATGTATTGATCTGGAAGTCAAGATAACCCCATGCAAAATCAAAGTTACCTAAATCAAGGCATTATGATTCCCAACAACAACAATCTTCAATTTCAACCTATAATGCCAAATCTAAACATCATACCAGATCAGAAATTTTTTCAAGATCAATCCATCCATGATTCCATTCCAATTATTCTTGATCAACAACCAAGTGAACGATGTCAAGAATGTCAACATCAAATCTTGAAAAAAAAAAATTGCTACACTCAAAAAAAATAATCATTGATTCATATCACCAAGAGACATCTCCACCTCAAAATCAATGCACTCTTCCATTGGTTGAACCATGTTGTCAAAGCATTGAGTTGTCTCCCCAACCACATCAACAACAATATCTCCAATGCCAAGAGGTTGGATATCAAGGTCAACAATATCAACAACAAACCTAATCACCCCAACTACCCATCAATGAGCACCTTGAAGATGTTTCCATCTCCTCTAGTGATCAAATCAACATATATCAAGAGTCACTTTCCAATCATGATCAAAACCCACCAATGATGCCCAACAATGATCCAATTCAAGAAACGTCAACATCATTTGATCTTATGGTTGAAAAAATTGACAATCTCTCCACCATAACTGTTGAGGACAATGATCGAAATCTATCCATCGATGAGCACCTTGAAGATGTTTCCACCTCATCCAACAATCAACTCAACATACATCGAGAGTCACTTTTTTATCATGATAAATCTCCCTCAACAATATCCAACAATGATCTATTCAAAGGAGCGTTAACATTATTTGATCCTATAATTGGTGATCCTTCCACCAATGATCATGTTGAAAATGTCTGTACATCACCTAATGAGTTAGAGGACCTATCTCAAGATTTTACCCCAAATCATGATCAACATCTTTCACCAAAGTCTAGAAATGGTCCTTTCCAAGACATATTGACATCCTTCGACCTCATGGTTACATACATTGAAGAAATCCTCAACTCAACATTTGATCCAAGTCCACTCAAAGATTGAGAGGGTATTGAGCCACTTCCCATTCCTAATGAAGACATCCAAGAACCCTTTATAAGCAATCCATCCTTTGAAATTGACCCATGTCAAGAACTTGATCCAAAGCATGTCAAAAGCAATTCAAAAATTAATCAAGATCAATAATTTGTATCTCCAATATAATACAATGATCTAATGGACCCTCTCCTATCTATACAATATGTCACAAATGATGATCATATCCATATGGCACATACGCCTCCGTCTACCCATGAGATGCTTTCTTTCGATGGACACATAGAGGATCTTCATGCAAAACAAGAGACACATACTCTTGATATCATTACTAAGGAACAAGAGTCTCCTACTCTTAACATTTGTACACATGATCAAGGTACAAAAAAATATAGAGACATACCAAAAGTGGATCATGAAGAAGGATTCTATAGGAATGGTGAATCAAAAAAAGCTTGTGAAGACATATCAGAAATAGATCATGAAGAAGGCTCCTACATAAGTCATGAATCAAAAATATCTTGTGAAATGAATCATGAGGAAGACTTTTATTTGGACAGTGAATCACCAACACCTCTTGAAGAAGCATTACAGTCTGATATCTCAAAATATCAATCCAAAGAGATCAATTAGGAATTTATCCCACATATGGAGGATCCTATCAAAGAAGGATTAGCACCCTGCTTCCAAGATAAATCATATCCTATTTGAAATAAAAAAATTCAGCAGATGAATTATCAAGGCAGAGGATTAGGCCTACATGAACAAGGTATCCTAGAACCAATGTAGATTACTGGCAATCCTAAGTATCAAGGTCTTGCTTATGTGAAAATTAAGGGATCTAAACATATCAGTGATACCTCTATAAAACTAAGGGCCACTTCATCTCAAGAAAACATTAACATAGGGAGCATGAAGAATCCTTATGATGAAACCAATGCCAATGCTACAACCAGCCACGTCACGAATCTCCATCCACCCATCACCCCATGTACAAATTGGGACCAACAACAAAAGAAAGATTTGAATCAAAGCATGAAAAATGTTATCAAGGAAAAAGAAGCAGAGAAGCATAATGGACAAATAAAATACAAGTTAATACCAAAAAGTACAAAGAAATATTATCCCTATCAAACTCCATCAGTCAAAGAAACTATGGGGAAAAATAAAAAAGGGAAAAGTACCCATCAAAGATGTTCACAAAAGGAAATGTAGGCTTCTCAAGAAATGTACAAATTATATCAAGTTATTGGTCCTAATTCCACACACACTTCTATATCCACCCATCATTGCTCATCCTCCCAAGTTTGGAGAGTCAAAGGTTCCAAACTATCAACCAATCCATCTTTTATTCCTAAGAACACTCCATCCATACCTCCATGCATGATATCCAATTCTCACATTGACCATGTGTTGGAAATGACCCTTCATCATAAGGATTCAGAAGGCACTCTATTGCGATGTGCACACAAAGATAGAGTTAACTCCGGTATCAGCAAAGCAAATTAGGAATCTCAAAAGTTGCATGAAAGAGCACGTATCTTGGTAAAGAAAATTCTTCAAGGAAGATATCAGTGGCACATTATGACAGAGGCATCTACCTCGGCACCACCAAGTGGTTCAACATGAGCTTAAAATCTTTCAGCAAAAATTCCAAAAAAATATAAAAAATATTAAAATCCAAAAAAATTAGAAAAAGGATTGAAAACAATAAACAAAAAAATTGTGCTCTAGTGAAAACCACTTCGGTGGTGCTTTGGACAGATACCATGATGAAAACCTGGAAAATAGGCATCATGTGTAGAATCAAGCATCTACATGTGCCACTTCAAAGGAAGCATCTCATCTCGTCAATAATAAAGCCAACATTCCCTCCATCTTATCCATAATAAATCCATTCATCGATGAACCATTTATCCAATCCATTTTCATATATTTACATCTATCTACCTTATCTTGATCTTGATAAAAGTTTGGTGCACACTTTGCACTTGTTTATGGTAAATGTCTTGACATGGGTCATTTTCTTTCATCCTATCCTACCCAACGTTGTTTGAGCCATGAAGCATTATCCAAATGAGCATCCTCTATTTGAACATCTTATCTTATTGCAAGATAATCATTGGCATCCTTTGCATTCTTACCATATCTATCCATCCATACACCTATCTGAGCATCGATCCATGGCATTCCATATATTGCTAGACATTAGGGGCAGATATTTACATCTTGCTTCGGGAATAAATCTTGATCTATATCCTCGAACTAATGTGGTGATCCGAACGTTGGCAAACGTGAAATCGAATTAGTCAAAGCGTTTGTGAGCCAAAATCCAAATCACTAGCCCATGGCATATTTTGACAAGACAATGTTCCTTATCAAGCTTTATCTTTCATCAAACATCAATCCAAACAATCCATATCAGTTGCATCTAATGTATACTTCAACGTCACATCAAGTCATCAAAACAATTTTGTTCCAAATCAAGCTTCAAAATCTTGATTAGTCAAAATCCAATCAATCCATCATCATCATGGGATATCCTTCCCCATCCTTGTCTTTCTTAACACTATCCTTGCATTGTTGTGTATCCTCAACAATGTTATCATAATAAATTCATCATCATCCTCGGGTTGCTTAGACACAATCCTTGCATTGTTGTGTATCTTTAACAATGTTATCATCATCAATCCTTGCATTGTTGTGTATCTTTAACAATGTTATCATCATCAATCCATCTATTTGATCAATCAATCCTAGCTCAGTTTTCAAAAAAATCCAAAAATAGAGCACTGATATCATCATATCCATATCCAAATCATCAAAATCATGTGAAAATCCAAAAACATCCAAATCATATAAAAATCTAAAACATGTCAAAAATATAAAAAAAATCAAAAATAGAGTCATCTTACCGAACTACGTCATATCTCTAAGCTTGAACATAGGCAAGGTTGATCTATGGTCATCCCCTAAGACATTTCAGGTCAGTCCTTTAGACATCTGTCACAATGGCATGGCAATCCATTTACCCATCTATCTCATTAGTAATCAAGTCTTTTGTCATCCAAACTACGTCGTCTCAAAGCTTAAATGTAGGCAAGGCTAATCTTTGATAGGCCCCCAAGACACAAAATCCAAAAACATTCGTAAAATCTCATAAAAATAAAAATAAAAAAACATTGCAAAATTTAAAAATCACAACATTTGTAAAATATCAAAATCCCAAAAATAGCCTCAAAACATTTCAAAAACACCAAAAAAGTCCAAATATTAAAAAAACCCAAAATGGTGCATCCATCTCATCTCGCTTTCGCCCACAATAATCATCATTCATAATAAATCAATCATCATCTTCATCCTTTGGTAAGTCAGTCAAAAGCAAGTCTAGTAAGTTCAAAAGTGAACACCTAATCGTCAAAGTCTCAAGTCTAGGTCAGTAAGTCAACAAGTTGGTCAAATCTCGATATCAATAGCTTATCATCCAATCAATCCCATAATCACTTGATCACAACATTTCCTAGGATGCATCCTTCCCACGATGGATATCAACATCAAGCATCCCCGTAGTTTAGTCTTGGCTAGTGGTACGAAGAACATTAGCTTGTTTGTTTACTTTATTTTGGTCTTTTTGACTTATCTTATTTTGCGCTCATTCCAAGGACCTCTCAATGATGTCTAATTAAAAGGTTTAGAGAGAAAGGAATGGGGCAACCATCATTATCTTTTTATCTGTTGTTCTTGTTGGATATCCTTGTAAAATAACTGCATCATGCATGCTTTGTTTTGTTTTTAGGGAGGATGTTTTAGGTGTTTTGTTGACCACATAAGAAGGCTTTCCTTTTTATGTTTTGGTCCAAGATGTCTAGAATATCTGAACTGCATTCTGAATAAGGTTCTGTATGTCAAGTGTGAACAAGGGTACTCCTATCTGATTGTTGAGTCAAAGTCCATCACACTAGGTGCAACGCCATCCTTGTTCTTTATACCTTGATGCATCATACCTATGTGTGTTATCAAACATAAGGAAAGTTATGCTCTTTATCTCTCCCATCCTTGGATAAGAAATACATCATCATCATTCATCATCATATCTAATGGACTTGTTGGACTTCTACATCTTCTTGGATTTAAGGGTTGATCCCTCTCATTCTTCTACCCTCTTTCACGCTAACATAAGTATCATTTCATCAATGCATCCACCTTGTACCCACAATCTCATCCTGCATAATCATGTCATATCATCATAGGAAAATATCATCCATCTCATCCATCCCACATACATTGTATAATCATTTAATTTGTTTAAAATAATATATTTTTTTTATTCTAAGTGTCTTAAAAACATCTCATTTACATCATACATTGTATAATCATTTAAGTTGTTTAAAATAATATATTTTTTTTATTCTAAGCATCTTAAAAACATCTCATTTACATCATCATTATCATATAGATCTGTTAGTCTAACTATCCATACATCCATTTTGAACCTCTCTGTCATGAGATCGACCCTCAAATTGAACTTCTCGCTCAATCTCTCGAGGGGGCAATGTACCAATGTACTTCTTTTCGTTGGGGCATCCGAAAAATAAGAATTTTTTTTTAATTTCGATGTCAGCGGCATCATTCTTTGAACCAATGCAACAAGTACATTGCTTCAACGAGGGTAAAAATGTACACATGCAAAATTGACATCATGCATTCCTCATATTTTCATATTCGCCCATCAGTTAAATAAATCAAGTTTATTTAATTAATCTCCTAAGTTATCTCTTTAATTAAATAAATCAAGTTTATTTAATTAATCTCCTAAAGTCATCCATTTAATTTAAATAAATTCATCTTTATTTGATTTGACACTAACATCATCATCTTTGATTAAATAAAGCAAATCTTTATTTAATTAAATCTAAAATCATTTTCTTCTCATTTTTTATTTATTTTAATCCTAAAATCTAAGTCAAAAGTCAAAATCACCTAATCTCCTATTAAATTAATCAAATCCTAATTAATTTAATACTAATCCTCTTTTCTCTAAATTTTGCAACTTGAGCACATAAATCAATTTAATTGATTTATTAATTCCCCATTTTCATTCAAACTTGGCAGCTGATGGAGCTTATAAAATTCTGAAGAATTTTCTCTTTGCTTCCATGGATCAAGTATCCACCTTAAACCCTTGTCCCCATGAGTGAGTAGGGTTTTAGTTGCAAGTGCTTGCAAGTGTTATATATTGAAGTTGAATTTTCCCTTCGGTGATCCGAGTTCTTAAGTCATCCCTTTAGCCATCAGGCATATCGATTTACCGGCCCCACTAACCCAACGCACTGGTTGTTAATTTTCTCATCGGTTATAGCCCTTTTTCCTAAGTCAGGTTTTAAAAATTGAACAAGATGACTTAAGCTTAAGTCATCTAACCCTGGTGGTCATATCATCCTTGGCAAGGCCATGTCTTGTCCATTAAATGCAAACATTGTGCGAGATGCAGGTTTTGAGATTCGAGGATTCAGGATCAAATCCGAACCGTACCCTGCCAGCTTGCAGGAGCTAGGTGATGGTGTGACAAATGCAGCGAGGGTGATGAAGGAAGGATGCATGTCCAAGTACTATGTCGGGCCTACTTCCTACTACCGCCCTCATGGCTTGATACTCTCAATGGGTGGCTGTGATTAAGCTATGGGAACGATCTTCACTGTTCCCCGCATGCTCGTTGAGTAGATTTGCAAGATGGTTATGACTAGCAAGATTAGTGAGATCTCAACATTTGTCCTTGCCTACCTAGCTTGTGGGGTCCCACACTGCAAAAGTGTCATCCTACATGGGCGAATATGGTTCGTTGTGGACATCTCGGTGAGGTACCATTAGAAAGCAAAGGTGGTCAAGTAAAGGATAGCAGTTGGATCATCCACCAAGGCATATGATTGACGGTTAGCATTCAAAATTGAAAAAATGCCATGTGATGGATGTTTTACTCTATGTAAGCTTGGTTGCATTAATGGCTAACGTCCTACAGAATGATTGAGTTGATCTTAACTCGTGCGGAGATGCAAGTGCTAGTAATCATGGGGAGTGGATTGTAGGTTTTCATGCATTTGAGAGTTAAGTGGTGGTGTTGCGCATGCCACGAATTGGTCTATCTATGTGTGTCCCGATTAAATACTGGTAACTAGTATTATCACTTTGAGCAATAAATAGAAGTGATATGTTGTTGTTTTCACTATAACAACTGAATTGCGAGTATTTCAAGTTATCCTTTATAATCAGGGGATTGAGCATACTACATTCTCTAGTCAAAATAAGTAAGCCATCTGAGCTAATGAAGAGGGCCACTCGGTGCAACAAGAGGTCATAGTTGCAAGATTTGGACACATAGGAATTCGATGAAAAAAGAAAGCAACCAGTGCAATCTACTGCTAGAAATAAGGAGAAAGTGAGATATGGGGATGGCTCATACGGGCACCAACACTCACCTATAGATCTTATGTGTAGTGCTTCAGACAGTGAATCTAAAACTAACTCCGACTATGTTGGGTACCTCAAAATTCTGTGTCGGGGTATGCTCCTTGGTCAGGAGCCCATATATGTTCCGCCATTGGCAGTTAGAACCCCAAGCGGGTGAGCTGGCACTATACTGCACCTAGAAAAGGAGGATGAACCTGAGGTCTCTTCTCCTCCACTAGCGATTACTTGGAGTGGATGGGTGTACCATGATTGGGATGTTGGAAAGGGCGATGTGACAAGTAAATGAATGGTTGTTGGTGCTGTGGTATTTTATGTTTTGTTTTGATAATATGTGCTGGGGTGGTGGTCTCATTTTAGACGCCCGTGGCAATTTTTTGGCACTGAATGTTGATGGTTTCCCCACGTGGCATTATGGATATTGGGTTTGTTGCAGTGTGGTTGGTGATGAGTGGGTTTTGGTGGCTTCTATAGTTCTTTTTTGATAATAGTTGCAATTTTGATTTCTCTCATCTCGCATCTCGCATCATTTTCTTGCTACACAAA
The DNA here is from genome assembly GCA_007115665.2 of Sequoiadendron giganteum. NCBI lineage: Eukaryota > Viridiplantae > Streptophyta > Pinopsida > Cupressales > Cupressaceae > Sequoiadendron > Sequoiadendron giganteum. The sequence continues at coordinate 44,008,409 of CM021105.1, read as the reverse complement.
GAAAATAGAGTTGAAATGATGCATGAAATGATTTTTGTAATGAAATTGAATTTGAGGCCTGAAGCTTGTTTGACTCCGTTAACTTGTAAAAGGGAAATCAGGGCTCATTTTGAAAGATAATTTTGTTTGGTCAAGTTTAGATCAGCTGTAAAAGAGAACTTCATGATAGGAATAGAATAGTTTGTCCGTTTTGAGATTTTTTGGGAAACACATACATGGTGTCTTAAACTATATACAAATTTGATTGATAAATACAAATGAAAGCGTAGTTTTGATGCATTTTCTCTCCCGTATGGATTCGATTAAATCATGAATGAAATTGTTGATAATGGTTTCATATCCTTTTGAACATTGCTTCAAATTCATGTCTCTAGTTTGGCTTTGATTCAGTTAATCAATTAGATACTCAAATGGAGTTATAGGTTTATGACTAATTACAAGGGATTTGATAAGTAGTTGTGCATTAGAAATTGTGAGCTCCTTAATGCAAAGATGTTATGTGGGTAGTCCACTCTATTAAGATTTAAGGTCATTTATGTATCACTGGTCATTGTATGTATGAATTCATCGCCCAATGGACAGGGCACTAATCTATTTTCTTTAAAGATTCACCTAATGGGCTAATGAAATTGTTGAAGTTTGACCAACCCAAGGGATAGAATTTGAATTCATTTCATATTTCTTTAATTTGACATAAATCTTGTTTTAATTGTCATGCAGGTAGTATTTTTCTTGAATGGTAGAAGGTTGACTTGAAACGAGCAATTTTCCTAGTTATCTTTGCTTTAATAACCTATCTAGTAGAGTAATATATGAGTATGATGTGTTCAATAAAATATTACACAAATGAACACTTGTAGGAACACCCTCCTAGGTCCCGGGTGATCCCATAAAGCTGGTTTACAATTTCTAGGAGATTCTAATTTTTGTTGAAATCACATATGTTTAGAAAATATACTAATTTAAGCCTTAGAAAGTTCCATTTTAAGGATTTCAATTGAAAAGGGTATGATCAAACCACCTTAGATCAAAACCCCTTGGATAGAACCCCACTAGTTTTAAACCATACCTATAATGGAGTCTCTCTTACACCTACCAAAAATGCTGATAAAATATCACTTTTGATTTACCTTTTGGGGAATCAAATGAATTAATTTAAAATTTATAGAGAATGATCATAGTAGTCCTCAAAACGAGCTATCCAATGAATATAATTTTAATATGTTTTGGTTTTATTATGTATGTGTTTTTTTAGTTTTATTAAACATAGGTTTTTCACCGAAAATTAAGCTCTTTATTTTGCACATGTGGAAAAATAGCATATTATTAAAATAAAATTTAAAAAAATACGTTCAGGCTGGGTATTGATGTCCTTGATCCATTGAAAAAATTAAAATTGAATTTTGATACATACAAAAAAAGTTATGTTGTATACAGTCTGCCTATGTTTAAATTGTAATTGTTTTGACTTCGAAACTTGATTAAGGAAAAAATATTCAATAAAACAATATGAAACCAAATGAAAGTGCTAGATATCATAGTTACAAATCTAAATTCAAAAAAATTAGAATTTTATCCTTCATACAAAAAAATTTATGTTGTATACGGTGGACGTCACTCCTTGAAAATGTTTTTTTTTTAAAGATAGTTTTTGAACGAGATGGAAAAATAAGTGCAATATGATTCCAAAAATTTTGAAAAAAATATATTTAGAATGCATAGAAAAAACATGACAAATCACTAGTTTGCATCATCTTCAAATTCCACTTGGTTTAGCCGCTATAGGAGCCCGAAAGTGAAGATTTAGTTCAAAAAATTTAGTTTACTGTCCAGTTTGCCCAAAAATTCTAAACCAGTATTGTGCGATCACTCTCCCACAGAGCCCAAAGTGTAGAAGATCTCTTTCTATGAATAGATCTTGATAGTTGGCCAGTCATTTTAGGAGGTTTGAGTATAGGAATTGGCTACTCCTTAGAATTCCCCTCAAGTGCACTGGAAAAAACAACCAACAGAATGGCGACTCCGCAGGGGAAAATTTGAGAAAACTCTCATTGAAGAATCTAGAAACAAAGTCATATCATTTACATTGAGTCATATTATTTTCCATTCTGAATTTGGTTCAAATATTGAAGTTCTTGAACTTGGTGAAGTTTTATTGCAACTAAGATCAAAGGATATGAGTGTGACTCCACTATTGGAGAAGACCCAGAGTGAGATTTACTCTTGAAGACTATTCCTCTGTGAAAGGAGGTGGCGACTTTGTGTAAAGAACCAGTTGAATTATGTAGAAGGTTTTCGTATTTTCAGAGTTTGCAATCAGGAAGACAAATTAACGGCTGCTACAAAATCTCCAGGTATTCTCATAAATCTAAAGCTAGTATTACATTGTTTTAAAGAAGTTATGAGAATTTTTCAAGACTAGAGTTCATAAGTGGTCCCCTATTAGATGTATTTACATCAAGACATGGAATAGTGGTGATTCTTTATACTTCTTGGTGCAAAATTTGTAATTCTTCGAGAATAATCCTACTCTTTTAAGCATTCCCTTTTAGAGACCATCCCTGTACAAAAATAAATAAAGTATGCAGGGTGAGGAAGCCATGTCATGCTCTCGAAGGGAATTTGTTGTTGAAAGGTATATGTCGTTGGTTTTTAGTGGAATTAGAGGTTTCCCACACTTAATTCCTAAGGATGTTAGGAAGCACTTGCCCAAATTCACTGGGCAAAGTTCTGAATCAGCCTCTAAACATTTGCAACTGTTCATGGATGTGATGGGGGATTATGAGGTGAATCATGAAGATTTTGTGATGAAATTTTTTTTTCGATCCTTGAAGGATGATGCTAGGGATTGGTACTCATACTTGCCTGTAAGTTCCATTGCTTCATGGGGTCAATTTCTGACGGCTTTTGTTGAACAATTTGGGGAAAGGGTAAATCCAAGTGTGGTGAGGAAAAACTTTATGCAGATCCATATAAGTGAAGATGAGTTGGTCCCTGCATTCAATCTCTGATTTGTAAAGGCAGTCAGAGAAATTCCACAAGACATAAGGCCTAATGATGCAGAATGTTTAGTTGTATATCTTCATACATTTGACAAGAAGATGAGCTTCTTGTTGAGAGATAAAGAGCCTACAACATTACTTCAGGCATATCACATTGCCATTGATGTTGAGAATAATTTAAGATACTCAATGATGAAGGCTCCTACGAGCAGTGGTTCTATCATTGCCCCAAATTCTCGACAGGCTAGAAGGTAAAAGGATTTTCCAAGAAGAGGATCTCACAAATGTTGTATCCACTTGGTTTCCAAGAAGGGAGAAATTAGATGCAACCCTTATTGTTAATAAGTTGTCTGAGATGAGAAGACATGCAAATGAGTCACCATATGACTTATTCTCAATATTTTTGGATGCTCTAATGGAAATACCTAAATACCTCAGACCAAGTGAGCTAGTATGCATTAACTTGTTTTGTGAAACATATATGTCAGGATCTAGTAAATGGTCCGAGGAGTTGAAACCTCATAGCATTGATCAAGTCATAGATTGGATTAATGTTGTGGAAAACATTGAGCATGGTCATATGCATTTATCTATTACTCATGATGTGAGTAATAGTTTCCATGTTGAGGAAAATCCAAGGCTAGGATTATCCGATCAGAGAGAAGCATTATAAATAGAACAATTGACCGTTGAGTGTTGCTATTTTATCAACCACTTAGAAAAAGATACAGGTAGTAATGATGAGGATGAGGAGACAGGATATGAAAACAAGGAGGTGGCACCTAATTATCTTCCTTGGGATATCATAAGTTGTGAATATGCACAAGAGTTACAGGATGAGGTATTCCAAGTTGATTCGGTTAGTTTTAATCATGTACCTATCAATGAGGGGAGTGTGCTAAGTCTTGATGCTATGGGATACATAAGGAACCAATGTGAAGAGACTGAAATGGGACAATCCAAAATTGAATATGACTCTTTATATGACGTGGAGATGGAATCCCTTGCTTCTAGTAGGGGGGTACGTTAATAGTTTGGAAGGTGTATGTTTCCTAAACATTGAGCAGTTCTCATCATGTGATGAATTTTTTGAGTACAGATCAATTGTTACAAATATAAAAGATGAGGAGAATAGTGAGATTGCTTCTCTGTGTTCTTCAAATAAATTCACTAATCTGGAGTGTAGTAATTATCTGGATCATTAGTATCCTGATTTTAAAGATGATGAGATATATCCAATTAATGTATGGAAAAATGTTTTATTTGATGAAGATATTTTGGATGGTGAAGTTGCAAATGGCAATCCTTATTGGTGTAGGAGCAACCCTCTATTTGAAGATGTTGTTGATGAAAATCTGATAGGTATTCTCGATCAATGTGTTGCTGATAATCTATGCAAGGATCAAAGTTGTGTTGAGGTGGGTAATTCTGTGTGCACGGGTGCTACCTCTGATTCATTAGGTTCTAAACTGCATGAAGGGTATGAGATTACAGACATCCGTACAAACTCTCCCAATCATGGTGTTAGCTTTGGATGTAGCGAAGATAGCCAAAAGGATGTACTCAATTGCATTGTTTCCCCTATGGTGAAGAGTGGTATGTTTGAAAAAACAATTGAAAGGTCAAGTGTTCACATTTTACAGGATGACAACATTAATATTTCAACAACACAGTCTTGTGTTGAGGAGAATGGATCACTTGGTGGTTTTGTAGAGTGTGCAGAAATTGTAGTACTTTATCACCTAGGTGAAGGGCAATCCAAACACATATGTGATTATGGGAATGATATAGGACAATATGAAGCTGCAGTGGAATTCTTTGCAGATACTCCTTATCTGTTGGATTTGATTATGAAACTTCTTTCACTTCAAGGGGTTAGCCCTTATGGTAAACATGTCAGTAATGAATCCGATTATACCTTTTTCCTTAAATCTATCATGGATTGGCTTCTTTTGAGCTAGAATGTCAGTGAGGTTTTCAAGTTTGATGAATAGGTTGAAGATGATTATGTACCTCATGATGATATGGAATATGAAAGATTCATCTTCTTAATTCAGTTTGAGGAACCTGTAATAGAAAGGGACAAAGTTGGAAGTGTTGCTCTGACTAACATGGTTGATATTGATCATGGTGCCATTGATAATGGGAAGTTACATACTGCTCATGTGCATTCATTACAGGGTAAGCAAACTAAAAATTTTGATAGAGGAAAAGGTTGTCCTTGATTTTTTGGGGCCTGCAGCCTCTACTTTGTAAAATAATCTGATGTATATTTTGTGCATATTGTATATTTGTTGGTCTGGTTTGTTTATTCCCTGCTGGGTCTACTCGTCTAGTCCGAGTGAGTTCCTTGGTTTTGGTCATGTGCCTTGGTCTACTTCAATCAAAGATCTATTTCTTGCCTTACCCACCAGGGGTATGCATCCCCGAGCATGAGCCGTTGATAAAGCTTATAAAAATTTGAAGAATTTTCTCCTTGCTTCCATGGATCTAGTATCCACCTTAAACCCTTGTCCCCATGAGTGAGTAGGGTTTTAGTTGCAAGTGCTTGCAAGTGTTATATCTTTAAGTTGAATTGTCCCTTCGATCATTCGAGTTCTTAAGTCATCCCTTGATCCATCAAGGCACATCGATTTACCAGCCCCACTAACCCAAAGCGCCAATTGTCAATTTTCTCATCGATTATAACCCTTTTTCCTAAGTCGATTTTTAAACATTTAACTGAATGAATTAAGCTTAAGTCATCTAACCCCAGTGGTCATATCGTCCTTGGCCAGGCCGTGTCTTGTCCATTAAATGCTAAAATTGCACACGAGATGCAGGTTTTGAGATTCGAGGATTCAGGATCAAATCTAAACCGTGCCCCACCAGCTCCCAAGAGCTTGGTGATGGTGTGAGAAATACAGTGAGGTCGGTAAAGGAAGGATGTGTGTCCAAGTACTATGTGGGGCCTACTTCCTACTACCACCCTTAGGGATTGATACTCTCAATCCGTGGCTATGATTAAGCTACGGGAATGATCTTAACTATTCCCCACGTGCTCGTTGAGTAGAATTGCAAGATGGTTACGACTAGCGAGATCAACGAGATCTTGGCATCTGTCCTTGCCTCCCTAGCTCGTGGGGTCCCACACTGCAAAAGTGTTATCCTACATGGGCGAATATGGTTCATCGTGGACATCTCGGTGAAGTGCCATTGGAAGCCAAAGGTGGTCAAGCAAAGGCTAGCGGTTGGATCATCCACCAAGGCATATGATTGACGGTTAGCATTCAAAATTGAACAAATGCCATGTGATGATCGTTTTACTCTGTGTAAGCTTGGTTGCATTAATGGCTAACGCCCTCCAAAATGTTTGAGTTGATCTTAAATCGTGTGGATATGCAAGCGTTGGTAATCATTGGGAGTGGCTTGCAGGTTTTCATGCATTTGAGAGTTAAGCGGTGGTGTTGCCCATGCCACGAATTGGTTTGTCCGTGTGTGTCCTGATTAAATACTTGTAACCGGTATTATCACTTTGAGAAATAAATAGAAGTGATATGTTTCTATTTTCACTATAACAACTGAATTGTGAGTATTTCAAGTTATCCTTTACAATAAGGGGATTGAGCATACTGCGTTCTCTAGTCAAAATGAGTAAGTCATCTGAGCTAGTGAAGAGGGCCACCCGGATTGCGACCACCTGGTGCAACCAAAGGTTGCAGTTGTAGGATGTGGACACACAGGAAGCCGATGACAAAAGAAAGAAACCAATGCAATCTGCTTCTAGAAATAAGAAGAAAGTGAGATATGGGGTTGGCTCATATGGGCGCCAACACTCACCTATAGATCTTACATGCAGTGCTTCAAACAGTGAATCTGAAACTGACTCCGACTATGTTGGGTACCTCAAACTTCTGTGTCAGGGTATGCTCCCTAGTCAAGAGCCCATATTTGTTCCGTCATTGGCAGTTAGAACCCCAAGTGGGCGAGCTGGCACTATACCGCACATAGAAAAGGAGGATGAAGCCAAGGTCTCTTCTCCTCCATTGGCGATGACTCAGAGTGGACAGGTGTACCGTGGCTGGGACGTTGGAAAGGGGGATGTGACAAGTAAATGAATGGATGTTGGTGTTGTGGTATTTTATGCTTTGTATTGATAATGTGTGTTGGGGTGGTTGTCTCATTTTGGACGCCTGTGGCAATTTTTTGGCACTGAATGTTGATGGTTTCCCCACATGGCATTATGGATATTGGGTTCGTTGCAGTGCGGTTGGTGACGAGTGGATTTTGGTGGCTTCTGTAGTTCCTTTTTTATAACGGATTTAGTTTTGATTTCTCACATCTCGCATCATTTTCTTGCTACAAAAAGAAAATACAGTTGAAATGATGCATGAAATGATTTTTGTAATGAAATTGCATTTGAGGCTTGAAGCTTGTTTGGCTCCGTTAACTTATAAAAGGGAAATCGGGGCTCATTTTGAAAGAGAAATTTTTTTGGTCAGGTTTAGGTTAGCTGTAAAAAAGAACTTCACGATAGGAATAGAATAGTTTGTCTGTTTTGAGCTTTTCTGGGAAACACATACCTGGTGTCTTAAACTGTATACAAATTTGACTGATAAATACAAATGAAAGCATAGTTTTGATGCATTTTCTCTCCCGTATGGATTCAATTAAATGGTGAATGAAATTTTTTATAATGGTTTCATTTCCTTTTGAATATTGCTTCAAATGTATGTCTCTATTTTTGGCTTTGATTCAAGTAATCAATTAGATACTCAAATGGAGTTATAGGTTTATGACTAATTACAAGGGATTTGATAAGTAGTTGTGCATTAGAAATTGTGAGCTCCTTAATGCAAAGATGTTATGGGGGTAGTCCACTCTATTAAGATTTAAGGTCATTTATGTATCACAGGTCATTGTGTGTATGACTCCGCCGCCCAATGGACATGGCACTATTCTATTTTCTTTAAAGATTCACCTAATGGGTTAATCAAATTGTTGAAGGTTGACCAACCTGGGGGCTATAATTTGAATTCAATTCATATTTCTTTAATTTGAAATAAATCTTGTTCTAATTGTCATGCAGGTAGTATTTTGCTTGAATGGTAGCACTTTGACTTGAAACAAGCCAATTTCCTAGTTAGCTTTGCGTTAATACCTATCTGGTAGAATAATCTGTGAGTATGATGTGTTCAATAAAATATTTCAAAAATGAACACTTGTAGGAACACCCTCCTAGGTCCCATAGAGCCCAAAGTGTAGAAGATCTCTTTGTATGAATAGATCTTGTTAGTTGGCTAGTAATTTTAGGAGGTTCGAGTATAGGAATTGGCTACTCCTTAGAATTCCCCTCAAGTGCATTGGAAAAAACAACCAACAACATCTTTGAGGGAGTATTCTCCTAAATTGAATTTTCCCTCCCACATGACTTGTTCATCCAACAAAGCATTTAAGAGCTCTTACATGTCTCTCACATGTCTCTTACATGTCTCTTATACAAGTCAAACTTGGCATTTAACTCATCTTTCATTCCCCCCTAAACATGTCACTTCATCAAATTCAAAATTCAAACTTGCACATTGATCAAAATGTGCTCAACCTCCCTCCATTGGAATTCTGATAAGTGGCACAATGCCATTAGATTATCTTTTATCCCACGTCCCTCCTATCTTGCATTCTTCTATCATTCTAATCTATAAATAGAGACCCTCTCCATTGTATTAATCCTACACAACTCGATCTAGAATCTTAGCATTTGCACTATCATTATCTTGGCATTCTTGCTTATCAGGGGGTGGGAAAGGGCATCCTTTCCACATCATAAGGGGCACCACTCCCACTATGGAATAGAGTTTGATTCATTTTTTCACACACTTTCATTTAGCTTCCTTGTTTTATTTTATCTTGTTTGCATATCTAACATGGTCAAATATTTCATTGGCACGTTGTGATTTTCTTTGTTTAAATTGACTAACACTATTAATATATGTCAAGGTTTAAGCATCTGTAGATTTTTAAAGACCTCTCATAAACTAAGCAAGACTCTTTTGATAATTTCTTATTTTTTCATTTTGCATTTATTATATGGCCACCTTGCATAATATAGCTTGCATTCCTTTGGAGCCATCTTGTTTTTTCATGATCTCCAAGCATACAAATTTTTTCTTGTCTCATGAAGCTTGAAAATCTTTTTTGTGTGGTACCTTATTAAAGTTATCAAGAGGTATGGTTCAGTGGGAAGACCAATCTGAGGCTTGACTTTCCCCATAGCCAATTGCATGTGTATGTGAGTATATACCAATCGTGAGTGTATGTTTCTCACGTTTTAGAACTTCTCACTCGACGGATAGCCATGAGTTCCGCCACCTCAGAGTGAGTATGCATTTTTCGGATAAACAACCTAGATCTGATCCACATTGGGATGGAAAAATGTTCGAAGCTTGATCTGACTCTCTCTTTTATTTATTTTCTCTTTTTCATCTTTGGCAGTGTATGATTGGCCTTGTCATTGTTTTTTATATCATTTTCATGTGTGTTCCTTTGTACTTATGTTAGTTTTTCATGGGATCTTGATCATGGGGGCTTGATCATCCCTCTTGATCATTTTCATCTCATCTTGCTAGTATTGGTATATTGGAGCCCCTCTTGATGCATATTTGACTACCTTAGTGTGACTTTGAAGCAGGTTCATCCTCTCACTAAAGTGGGGGCTAAATGTAGTGTCAAAAAAAGGGTCCTTTTGCTTCTTCACACTCGTTTGGGTCATCCTTGTGGTTTTTGGCTTAATTTTTCCCTAATTTAGTGTTGTAATGTGGATAACACATTCACATTAGATCTTGGCCCCTTGTGAACTAATGTATTTTAATGGTACCTTGCAAAGGTGTTGTAAAGTGTTATAACTCACTTTCACACTTTTCTAGGGTTTTATCAATTAACTAAGCATAATAAACATAATTTCAATCATAATTAACATTAATCTTACCTTATTTGGAGTGTTGTAAAGTCTTGTAACACACTTTCAGATTCCTCTAGGCTTATCATTAGTAGTTGGGTGTTCTTATGCTTTAATTGGCCTTATTTCACATCCACAAGCCTCATTTATTGCATGTTTTTGAGGATAATCCTGACACCAATCAGTAACCAATCATAATTCAGGTGTTCCTATCTTCTATGGCCTAGATTTAGTGTTTGAGACTCATTCACCACCTTGGGTGAATGAGTCACACCTAGGTCTTTTTGGCCCCAATGCAGGTTTCACACATTTCTAGACACTTTTGATTTTTGGTCCCATACATTATGTGTGATGGGAATCATTCAACACCTTGGGAGAATGAGTCCCATGTGACCAAAATTCAAATTGAAATCAAATATTTAGGAGGATTTTTGAATGATGTTGGCTTGTAGTTTTGTAATTTCATGAATTCTTGCATAATTGAGTATAAATACAAGTTTCTTTCTCTCATTTCCCCCCCCCCCAAGCATTCAAGTACTCATCCTAATAGTAAATTGAGTTCACAAGAGCATTTGATCAAGAGAATTCAAGGCTTTCAAGGGAAAATTATCAAGCATTCAAGAGGATTCTTCTAGCATCAATGATCATTTCAAAGATTACAATCTTCATGGTTGTTATTGTGCTAACAATTGGGATGTAGAGTTCATGATTCAAGCAAGCACTACTTTCAAGATCTATCAACATCAAGCAAGAATCAAAGACCACATGCATTGCATCCATTTCAAGCATTATTGCAAAACCTTATTGCTAGGGTTTGGTGAGTTGCAACATTGTCTTTTATTCATTCATCATTCTCTCTTTACATTTTCTTTCATTTTAAGGTTCAATTACCAACAAGTGCTTTGACCAAGGCAAACCCCTATTCTCTAAACCCACAACCATTTTTCCCTCTTCTTGTGTGGGATTTGCAGGTACAAGTTGCAGATTTGTCAAGAAGCAAAGTTGTAAAAAATTTGTCAAGTCTCTAAAGTTGTCAAAGTTTCCATTCAACCTTGGAGAATCTTGGAGAATACCTATAGGTGGTATTTTGTAGATTCAGATCCGATATCTAATCAGGAAGAGAAGAGAAGACCAAGAGACACAAAATCCACTTCAAAACTTCCAGAAAAAGAGACGTGGACTGATTCACCACTATTGGTGAATGAGTCCCACTAGATGTGCCTGAACATATTTTTGTAGATTTGGATATCCTTTTGACTAAAACTTGTTCCTGCATATTTTCTCAAAAATTGGATTGATTCACCTAGCTTGTTGAATGAGTCCCAATTAACATAAACAGTAGATTTTTCAGTGATCCAGATCTCCATTCTTCCTTCTTTAGTCTCCCAGGTGCACACATTTCAGTCTCATAGCTACTTTTTCCATTTTACTTTTCTTTCTAGATCAGTTTGCATACTACATTGTGTTTTCAAAAGTCTTCTTTTCCAGTTTTACAATTGGTGGTTAACCCCTCATTTGACATCATTCAATCCCCTAGAACATTCCCTTTGCTAGTCTTCAATCTCCTTTACATTGAAATCTCAAGGGCTTGTTCTTGAGTGAAATGAGCAAGAAAATTGACCTCTATCCTGTTAAGTCCAAAACCCTAGAAGCCAAAGAGAGAGGTCCCCATTTTCCTCATTTCAAGTATACTTTTGATCCCTTATACAATTTATACAACAAATGAGAGACTAATGTGAAAAGGTAAATTATTCACCTTGCATACGATTTGTAATATAAAATTAATATTTATTTTTGTTGTACCTTGGCAATCGAGTGATGCATGCATTACATGGTTTACAAATTCTTTAGCCACTTATCTCTTGTATGTAATATTGGAATAAATATTTAAGTTTTGGATAGTATCATGGAAAAATATTTAATATTAAAAAACTATACTACCAAAAAGTAAATGATAGGGAAATGATTTTGAAAACTTAGGTTATTGGGAACCTAAATTATTTAATACCACTTGGTTGTTTTGTGAAAAAAAATTTCTATAAGAGCAAGCACGTGATTAGTTGTCAACATTCTATTGGGAAACCTTCAAAATTTTGGCTAAGGTTTCGTACAACATCTCTTATATGTTTCTTATTTGTGGAGTGGAATGATGGATTGGGGCGTGGTTACATTATTACCCTTTGCTTGTTCACATGCAATATAATTAAGGAGTTTGATATTTTTCTTGTTCACATGCAATATAATTAAGGAGTTTGATATTTTTAATAATTTTGTAAAGAGACTCTGCAAATATGTTGTAATATTTATTCTTTAGCTAATATATTTAGTGTTTTTATGATTTTGGAGGATAGTTATTTCCATTTGAGGGTTTTCCCAAGGAACATCTTGTGGCATCTTGATGATATTTTTTATTTATTTTTCAATTGTGGATTCTAAATACTTATTTTTAATTTTCTCTCTTGGGATTATGTATAATTACATATTATTGACCCAAATATACTTTCATTCTCCTCCTATTCGGTATAGGATATTAGCTTTTCACCCATATCTAGGAACCATGATAGTTATAGTGCCCTATCACTATTGAATGAAGAGTATTCTATTATTGGAAATTATATTTGTCCTCCAAATACTATTGGTGCCCATGAAGAGGTGTGACATCTAGTTAATGGAGTAAGATTATACTTCAAGGTGGACATGGCTTGTGGAAATCCTTGCTCAAGCACTATTATAGTTTACTCCAAGGTCCAACAATGAGACATATATGTTTAGTTCAAATTCCCCACTATGCTGGTAGAAATGTCTTATTTATGCTTCAAGATGCCCTCATTGAATTTTTTAAAGTAGAAAAAAAAATATTGATGTGGTGAAATGTTGGGATTAGAGGAAATAGAAATCATCTAGAAAAATGGAGATTATGATGATGTCTCGTGGATTATTTCTTATTACATTTCAAAATCAAGTGTATAGTATCAAAAATATTTTTGGTGGTCCTTAGCCTATTGGGCGTTTGGGATCTCCCTTTAAATGTGAGAAGTCAATTTTTATCTAATGAACCTTTCTAGTAGTTTCCCCATGTAGGTGAAACTATAAGGATTGCTTCTAGAATAATGGAAAGATGAGGTATTTTGGGTATTGGTGATTCTTATAGACATCTCATTTCTATTGATCTTTTGACTGGGTTCAAGAAGTGACTAGTGTATATAAAATTTTATTTAAATACTAAGGTTTACACATGATACATTTGATTTCAATATCCTTATCCTCTAATTATTGTTTGGAAGTATAATATTGAGATTGAGGATGGTATAAATACTTTCCAAATATGTTGAATTGTTGGCCACTTGACTATTGTTTGTCTAGTTAATAATAGGAAGAAAAAGGGTTGCAAATAGAGGGAATTCAAGGATTTATGTCTTCTTCAAGGGGAATATGATTTTCCTTCCTTAGATAAGGTACATGAGTCTAATATTATTGTGTTAGCTGATGAGAGGTGATCGAAGTTGGAAGGTTTTGTATACAAAGTCTTATTTATATCCCTTTGTGAGTTGCCCTACCATCATTCAGGTCTTCTTTCAAATGAAAATGGAACATACGAGGTTATTGGGAACTCACACATAGGAACCTTAGGTGATATTGGAAAATTCAATGAGCCAGGTTTGGACAACAAAAAGGGATGTTGAAAAACCATTTTAGTAATTTGGTGAGTAGATTTATGGCCAATATTCAAAAGGTAGTTGAGTACAATGGGTTTATGTTTCTTTGCTAGTCTCTTTTGTGGTGGTTTGTTCTTAGTTGTTTGTTTTCAAGTGTGTTTATTGGGTTGTGCAGGTTGTTTTTTGTTTGGCAGCCATCATACAACTTGTCCTAGTTTCATGTTTGATTTTCCCTTAATTGTGGAGTTATACTAGTTTGCTATTATATTGTTCACTTTATGCTATATATTTTCTTGATGTTGTACCATGTTTACATAATTCCATCTTTGTTATATAATTACTATTCTTTTGTTAAATAATGAGACCCTTTTAGAATCCATCTTTTTGATTTATAACTCTAATAAAAAATATTCACCTATAATTAAAAATTTACATCTTATTTATAAAAATATTTGTATCTTCTGATTATTATTTGGAACTAGAATATTGAATTTGAGGAGGGTACACATACTTTTCAAATATGTTGAATATAGGTTAAAGCTGACTAGATATCTAAGCTAATGCACGGTGGGCTCATAAGCAACAAAGATAACGTTCAAGAATGCAGAAATCATTACAGAATAAAAAGTACAGAAGCAATGAATAAGATTAAATAAAACTGTAGATATCGAGTTCCATATAGACTAAATACGGAAGAATGAAATGGATATGAAAAAGTAAGTGGTATTACCAAACATCAACACTGACAGCAAAGACATTATTTTAAATAATAAAAGAAAATGCAATGGTCTTCTAGTGTACCAGAATGGAGAAAAACGTTAGACAACTCCTCCATGGGCATGGAGACAGTCTTAATCAAAATGAGATATGCCATTACGTGATAAAAAGCTTTAAATTCAGTCTGAAATATATGAAAAGATGGCTCATGTTAATGATACAACTTTTATGTGAGATTACATGGTTTACTAAGGATTGGATTTTTATTTGTTTTTTTTTGCCATGAATAGTAGCTTATTGAATAACAACTGTAACCTAGCATTTCTTTTGTATAACATCACTTTCTATCAAGCAATTATTTTAATTTTGATACTTGGTTTTTATTGAGCAATATTATATTATAATAAAATAAATAATAATGAAAATTGTAATGAATTAAAATTTTGAATGATTAAATAAGTATGAATATAAAAAATATTACGAATTTAATTATGTATAATTATGTAGATTTTATCATGATATTACGGTGTACATAAATTTTCAAGACAATAGGTTGATTGATTTGGGTTTTGGAAATAATCGACTTGTAATTTAAATTATTCCAATTAATTGTCAATCTATTTAGTTGTCTTTAATGCTAATTATAATTGAAAGGAAAATAATGCTATCAAAAAGACTAATAAATATTTTATATAAAACATTCAAATAATTTTACCATTATCATTAATTGACTATTTCCTCTATAGATGATTGAATATAATCTTTATTATTTAATTAATTATCCAATTTTCACCTTCATATTAAATAAATAATACTTTATAATAATAAATCAATATTCTTTCACTATTCATCTCTATTCCTGTGCATATATTTCTAGCCTAAACAATTTAATCATTCCCCTCTTTGTATTAAGTGGGTTAAAATTCATTGATCCCTTAGCCCTCCTCTTGAACATTTAGATTCCTAATTAAATCCCCTTCAATCCTCTATATCCTTCAAAGTGTACAAAGCCATGGGTCCTTTGTCCGTGCAATACATGGGCCTTTGCACATGTGACATAGTATAGTTCAAATCACTTGTCCATACTTCAAGTGTACTCCAAACTACACCTTCCATTTTTTCTACTCAATCTTCCCAACGAGAATCTCCACCCTTGATTTTATTTGTAATCCATCTCCCTTAGTCTCTTCCAACAAAATGAGGACACATATCCTCTTTTCATCTTCTCATGGTTATCAACCATTATGAGCCATTGATCTCATCTCTTAATCCTAAACATCAATTTTTTTACATAAAATTCTATAAATTAGATGTCACCCTAAAACATACCATAAACATCCTCAAAACACAACCTTATGCTTCTAGTAAGAGCACTCACAATGGACATTCTTGAGCACAACTACCATATAATGATGGCATAGGGTTTGATTTGGTGATATCTCTTATGATTTCATCATTTTTTTAACACTTGTGCTTAATTTGAGTGTTGCTTGTATTTTGGGTCCAATAGGTTAATATTATTTTATCTTCTTCTTCCATACTCAAAATTTTGTGTACATACATAAAAAAATTTAAGCCTATTTTTATCATAATATTTTTTCTTTCAAGAGTAAATATGCTATTACTTTATTTATTAATCACTTCAAATTTTTTTATAATGTTAGATTAATGCACTCAATAAAAAAATGTTTATTATGAAGGGAAAATAACAAATAAATATTGAAATAGAACATAATTATAGCTTTACTACTAAAGCCAAATAATATAAAAGGACTAAATGATGGTTCAATTTTTCTATGTTTTCTACACATAAAAGTTTACGTACTAAACAACTCCCATTTTTTGGCCTTAAGATTTCTTATATTAGCTTGGGCATATTTGACCAATGGGTTTATTTGAGTGGTTATGTTTGTGGATTCAAGGTTTGTTTGGACATATGCCTTGATTTGGTCATCAAATGGTTCTTTGGATTAAAGTGGAGAGCCACTATAGTTATATTAATATTTAAATATATAGTTTTATAAATTCCTAGTTTAGGCAGGCATACTGGTGGGAAAGAACCAGGAAGAAAACCCCAATTATAGCCTAAGTAATACCACTAACTAATATTTACAAATCAACTTGACAGTGACAACCATGACTTCTGACTTTTACAATTTGACTCATCGACCATTACAAACTAGCTTATCTATCTTGATATATTAAGATATATATTTATACGCCAAGAGATATCATTTTCTTGACATTTTCTTTTTCTTTTTTTCTTTTTTGAATTTAAAAAATACACCTCGAAAATGATATCTCTCAGCATATAATATATATATATATATCTTAATATATTAAGATAGTTAAGCTAGTCACAGCCGCAGCATGTATAACACATTGAATAAATTAATATATTTAGGGTTATGATTAGGGTTAGGGTTTGGTTTAGATTTATAATTATGATTAGGGTTAGGATTTAGTGTTAAGGTTAGGTTTATGGTCATTAGGGTTAGGGTTGGGTTTAGACTTATGATTAGGGTTTAGTGTTAAGGTTTAGTGTTATACATTGAATAAATTAATATAATGAGGATTATAATTCGGGTTAAAATTTAGGGTTACGATTTATATCACAGTTAGGGTTAGCATTAGGGTTAAAGTTCATATCATGGTTAGGGTTAGTATTAGATTTAGGGTTAACCATTTATGATTAGGGTTTAGCATTTAGGTTTATGATTATGGTTAGGGTTAGGGTTTAGGCTTATGGTTAGGGTTATAGTTGCAGTTAGGGTTCAGTGTTAAGGTAAGTGTTAGCATTAGGTTTATGGTTAGGGTTAGAATTTTGTTCTATGGTTAGGATTATGTTTAGGGTTTACATTAATGTTTGGGTTAGGGTAAGAATTATCGTTAGGGTGAGGAAATGGGTAGGATTGGGATTATTATTATGGGTGAAGCCACAATAGTTGTTTACAATTTGATGGAGGAAGGAAAACTGAGAAAAAATGACCCCATGGACAAAAAATTGGTTTTAGGGGTTCGAATGAACCTACAAGTTCGACCGAACCAAAAAGGGGTTCGACCAAACTAAGGTTCGAGCGAACCCATTAATTATTGGGCCAACGTTTCCAACCCAAAAAAAAAAGAAAAATGCATATTGAAGTGGGTTCGAATGATACAAGGTTTGGATGAACCAGGGTTGGAATGAACCCTTGTTCGCTCGAACCCCCCTAGTTTTAGTGAACCCCCTTTTTCCCACCTCCTTGCTCTCTGGCACCAAAAAAAATTGAATTTTTTCCCTTCGAAGCTCGGGTTGAGGATGAAAATGGAGGAGACTTCACAAACCCAACTGGAATCAGGTAGTCCTCAAAATGATCTATCCAACGAATATAATTTTATTATGTTTTGATTTTATTATGTATTTATTTTTTTAGTTTTATTAAACATAGGTTTTTCATCAAAAATGAAGGTCTCTATTCTGCACATGGAAAAAGAGAAGATTATCAAAAAATAAATTAAAAAAATGAGTGCACTAGATATTAAAGTCCTTGATCCAACAAAAATAAAATGAATTTCGATATATACAAAAAAAATTATGCATTATACGGTCGTGCTATGTCTGAGTTGTAATTGGTTTGACTTCAAAACCTGATTAAAGAAAAATAATTCAATTAAAAACTATCTAACCAAGTGGAAGCAGTAGATATCGGAGTTACAAATCTAAATTTGAGAGAATTAGAATTTTATCCTTCATGGAAAAAAAATTATGCATTATATGGTGTGTGTCACTTTTTAAAAATGTTGTTTTCTAAAAAAAACTAGTTTTCATAGGAGATGGAAAAAGAAGTGCAATTTGATTTAAAAATTTTGGAAAAAATATTTTCAGAATCTACAGACAAAATGTGACGAGACTCTAGTTTGCATCACCTTCAAATTCCTCATGGTTTAGCCGCTATATGTTCCTAAATGTGAAGATTTAGTTAAAAAAAATTATTTCAGTGTCTAGCTTGGCCAAAATTTGTAAACCACTATTGTGGGATCACCCTTATGATTATGAAAAAATGATAGAATAATAGTTATGGTAGGTTTAAGCTCAATATTAGGATTAGTGTTAATGTTAGAGTTCAAATAATGGTTAGGCTTACAGTTTAGACTATGGTTAGGATTATTCTTAGAATTAGGATCTGGGTTATAAACACACACACACACACACATATCTATGACACGTTTAGTATTTCATATATTTGTGACACATTCATTATAATTAAAAATTCACATATATTTTCCTCACATCCACTTTAAAACATTATTTAATGCTACACATTTTAGAAAGCCATGTATATAACAAATAAGTAGTAGAACAAAATATGTTATGAAAATTTAACCCTAACCCTAAACCTAATCCTATTCGTCATGATAAAAATATTTTTGATGATAAACCTAACCCTAATCATAACCATAACCCTAACCCTAACCCTAATCCTAACCCTAATCCTATTGGTGATGATAATCCTATTCATGATTATAACCCTAACCCTAACCCTAACCCTAACCCTAACCCTAACCATAACCCTAACCATAACCCTAGCTCCAACCCTAAACCTAAAACTAACCCTAAACATAGTCCGAACCCTAACCCTAACCCTAATCCTAACGTCCCTAACCCTAATCCCTATTCATGATGATAAACCTATTCGTGATGATAACCCCAACCGTAATCCCAATTTTAACTCTAACCCTAACCAAATTACTATATTTTATCATTTATAAACCTATCCCTAACCATAACCTTAACCCTAACCATAGCCCTAACCCTAACCCTAACCCTAATCCCTGTTTGTGATGATAACCCTAACCATAACCATAACCATAACCATAACCCTAACCCTAATCCTATTTGTGATGATAAACCTGTAGACATGAAAATCTGCAATATGTTAATAAACTTGACAAAACAACATAACAGAAATACACATCTTTATGAAATAATACTCCATGATTCAAATGCAACCAAATAACAAAGGTAAGCAAAGCATGTAGAACATGAAATATATCTATCCCATATTGGATTGGTGCTCTTTGAATATGTGAAAGAGCCCTTTCCCAATCCTTGATAAGCAAGATTGCCAAGATGATGATATAGACAATGAGATGCTATGAAGTCAAGTTGCCTATAGTGTAGATGCTTTCGAATGTGGATGATGATGAGCAAGATTGATTTTCAAATGAAGAGAGTAACCTTGCATGAAAAAGTGCTATTGTTTGAAGGAGAGAAGCCGTCAACTTATAGTTGAACTTGATGAGAGGAGAGGTCAAATTGATGAATGTGGGACTAAATCCCATCCAATAGGATACAAACACTTGTCATAATGGGATTGGCCAAAGCTTGTGCAAGTTTTGGTCAATGTGCCCATTCAAATTTGAAAAATGTCAATAAATGCATGTTGTTGAGGGTTTTGGGGGGAATTATCTTTGTCCAAAAAAGTCAAAGATGAGAGTTATTGAGGGAAAATAAGTCTTTTTAATAAATCAATTGAAGTGATTTATTGTGCAAGTGGATGAATCTAGAGGATTCATGTAGTTAGGATTAAACTAATTAGAATTTGATTAATTTAATATGAATTAGTTTATTTTGACTTTTGACATATATTTTAGGATTAAAATAAATCAAACTGAGAAGAAAATGATTTCAGATTTAATTAAATAAAGGTTTTTTTTATTTAATCAAATATGATGATGTTAATTGTTAAATTAAATAAAGGTGAATTTATTTAATTTAAGTGGATGCCTTTAGGAGATTTATGATTTAATTAAATAAAATTTCATTTATTTAATCAAAAGATGAATATTGGCGATGATGTCAAATCTGCATGTCTACAAAACCTAACCCTAATCATAACCCTAACACTAACCCTCACCCTAATCCTAACCCTAACCCTAATCCTATTCATGATGATAAACCTATTTGTGATGATAAACCTAACCCTAATTATAACCCTAATACTAACCCTAACCTTAATCCTAACCTTAATCCTATTTGTGATGATAACCCTAACCCTAACCCTAACCATAACCCTAACCCTAACCCTAATCCTATTTGTGATGATCAACCTATTCATGATGATAAACCTAACCCTAGTCCTAACCCTAACACTAACCCAACCCTAATCCTATTCATGATGATAATCCTATTTGTGAGTATAAACCTATTCGTGATGATAACCCTAACCATAACCCTAACCCTAACCATAACCCTAACCCTAACCCTAACCCTAATCCCTATTCGTGATCATAAACCTATTTGTGATGATAAACCCAACCCTAATCCCAATTTTAACTCTAACCCTAACCAAATTATTATATTTTATCATTTATAGACATATCCCTAACCATAACCCTAAAGCAAGTTAACAATTGTAGGATCTTAAAGCAACCTTAAACTTCTTAGTGTATGTGATGAGAAACTTGATTCCAATCCAACAAGGAATGTAGATTTGAGTGGCTATAGTTTTGAGTTGGATTCAAGTGAATTGGATATCTTAATACTTTAAAACCCTAAGATAAGAATTCAAGAGCCTCTCATAAAATTAGGCCAAGTTGATTATTCACAAACTATTAGACTTTATAATATGATCTTGGTAGGAAAAGGCCTACAAACACTGATGCACAAGTACAAGTTTTAAAACCCTAAAAATAAACTAGACTTAACTACCCTTGCCCCTATCTATCCTATTCTACATTAGTTTTTTATGTCATATTTAATCATCTTTGCACTCTTCAACTCTACTTTCTATTTTACACTTATGTTCTATATTTTCTTTATTATATAATAGTTTATCTCATTAGTCTAATTTTTCCTAGTTTTAGAACATCAATAATAAAATCCACATCTCATTAATATCAAATAAAAGGGGACAACAACTAAGTATTTTCTCTTGTTGGAAACAAGCCACACTGAGAGGGGGTGAATCATTGTTATACAAAATTAACTTCAATAATCTTTAACTCTTAGTGCATCAACAACATACATTCATAATGCATAAATAAGAAAGAAAGCACAAGACCATAACACCAATATTTTTACTTGGAAACCCTATTAGAGGAAGCACCACGGTGGATGGCCAATCCACAAGTATGATTATGAGTATACTCAAAAGAGGATATTATAAGGGAACGCACTTGCATTCAGGTGCACTGCCTAGAGTTCACTGCTCAGAAGAAAAGAGTTCAGATTAAAACCATCTAACAATTTGAACTGAAAGATTAGCATCTACAATGCTTGATTACATTTCCAGTTAAAGTACATTAGTTGTCTATTCTTCTACAAATTGAAATTCTACTTTGCTTGTACACACAATATAGATCATCTATGTGCAACTGAAACTGTGCATTATTACACCTCTTCTCTACTCTGACTTGCTGATCGGATAATGACACACATTACACATATCAAAAAATGGTACGGAGGATCAAGCATATATATCCACAACATAGATTTCTTTTGCACACTATCAACTTCAATAGAATAGAAGATAATTACAACTGTCAGCTCATAGTATAGGAAATATACAATGCATACCCACAAAGGTCGGCCAAAACTTGGCTAAGACCCAAACCATGACATACAAATAAAGTTATACTTAACTACTTGGTTCCCATAAATCCGCGACTAGTATATTCAAATAGTTGGTCTTAATACAAGAAAACCTGATAACACTACAACCGAATCATCTATCTTTCACATAATCTGGTATGATCCATTGCGCTTCAGTAAAGACAAAGATGATATGTCAAAAAATATTCCTTGAGATGTGCAAAGAAAAATAATAACCTTTGATCATTTTTCAGATCGATGAACACTATGTTGTCGCATACTTTGTTCCTGCTTTACACTCTTCAATCTTCTTGTCGATATGGACAAATGGTGGCGCATGGATCTGAGCATCCATTATGGTTTCCATCAATGACAACACCAAGTGATCCTCTAAGTATCTCTTGCCAGCAATCTCCCCCTTAGGCATTGATGGCATCACTTAGTGAAAAATGGCTAAGAGTCAGACCAAGTGCCAAGATAGACTATACAGGCCAACAAAAATTTCAAAAATGTGATCCTCCAATACTCCCCCTGAGAATATTAAGAATTTTTCACTCTATTCCTTCTCACCCTTTGGCATCAATGGCAAAGGTGGGTTTCGAATGCCAAAAATGTATTGGTACACAAAAAAATTGAGCAAAAACTGTAAATTACATGAACTAAAAAATATCAGCAAAGTCTTTCTTTAGCTAATCTAGATTTGCATCCCAAACCTTTCTAAGACTTTCCAAGATTGTGATGTGACCGTAGACTAGAAAGGATTAAGTCTCCGCGGACTCCAAATTTGATTGATTTGCAACATTTAAGGACTCCTCTCCTTCTTTGAGAGCACTTGACAATATTTCAAGTTTTGCATAGATGATGCTCTGGAGTTCACAAATTCTAGCAATAATTTTATCATTTTCATATTTCAATCCTTGTATCTTGCTAAGTAGAGATATCACTTCACCTTCTGCTTTCCCAACACTACTGGTTACCAAATCAAATGCTTTTGAGATAGCATTCAGTTTGAGTTCCAACTCCTTGACCTTATTTTCATTTTCTTCTGTAAATTTTGAAAAGGATAGGTATGCTTTATAAATTTTTCTGCCTTTAGATAGAGCTTCCTTCATATTCTTAGTGCATGTAGTCAAGAGTGCTTTATCTTGATCAATCAGTTCTACCATGCTACTGAATCTTTTAGCATTGAATTCCTTTCACACTTTTTTCATGGCTAATTTTTCAAATGATTCAAAATGAGTGTCAACTAAGCTGATTAGCCTTCTTAGCTCACATGAGGATGAGTCAGCCGAATCTTTTACATAAGATGGCATTAGTTTCTCTAGTACTTTGGATGCCGAATTTAATAGTGTGTTTTCCTCAACATGAGATTTTAGTAACTCCTCTCTTGCCTGAGCTTGAGCAAGTATAGCTATTCTCATCTTTTGGATTGGGCTCAAGGTAGATAAGTGAATGGGACCATCAATCAATTTTGTGTCCATTTCTTGCTTTTGTGTCCAAAAATTGCTTGACAACTTCAGTAGTATCTGTTGTAGAAACTGAAACTTCTTCCTTTGCTTTGACAAGAGTTTCCTTAGCTAAATGGGTGGGAATGGCTTCAGATTTTTCAACTAATTTTTCTTCTGAGTTACTTTTAGGTGCCTCCACTTCCATAGGAATGTTAGTATTGGCATCATTTCCAACATTATCATCAACATTTCTTTCTCCTACTTAATTTTCTGAATAAGGGAAAACACTATCAACATGGGTTTCCTTAGTCAAAAAATCAATATTTTCACTTAGCAGTATTTCCCTTAGAAGTTCCTCAGTTTCCTTTGTGACCTCCTCTATTTTACCAATCATGAGTTGGTTAACCCTTTTTTTTCTTTTGAACTTATTTTCTGATCTATTCAGGAGTGCCTTCATTTCATCTAAAGTCATAGCTGGACATAGTTCAGCTAGAATCCTTTCTCTCATTTTTTTTCTTCATCTCTAGCACTTAACTTCCTGGATTCCAAACTGTCATGTAAACTCTTCGGAAAACTATTCATTATTTCAATTAGAAATTTATTGAAAAAATTCATGTGTTTTATAGTTACTTCTTCTAGAGTTCTTTTATCAGAAATTTTGAAAGATTCATACCATTTTTGAAGCGGTTTCATGTTTCCATCCTGAATCATAGAATTTTCAATAGCTTGCACAGTCATACCTGATTCAATTTCCTTTGCTTTCTTCTTGGCCTGATCACCTTCACTAGAAGGATTAATTTGTGTGATTATTGCTGCTTTAGTGCCTTGGCTTCAGATCTCCTTGATTTCTTTGTCAGGTTTTTTCTCTTCATCATCTGAGATAGACATATACACTCATTTGCTTTTCTTTTTCCCTCCCTTTCTGGATCTCTTAGGCTCAGGTTTTACAGGTCTAACCTTTACTACAGGGGTTGATTGAGAAATAGAGCTTCATGTTGTCCTAGCGTTGCTAGATTGTACTGCCAGACCATCTGATTTTGTCTTTGATGCTTCTTTGGTGGCTTTCCTTGCAACTTCTTCTTCAACTCTTTTCTCTCTACCCTTTTTGATCAATTATGGAGGAATTCCCATGCTTTCTACAAGAAACTCAACTTCTTTCCTTACTCGCTTAGTGCCAACAATATTTCTCAATTCACTATGAATTTGTTTATCTTTTTTAGCATAGGTTCCAAATCTTTCCTCTGTCGCATCGATTGGCTTGCTCAAAATATGTTGAGCATACATGTCCAAGACTACTCCATCAACTTCATAACCCATAGGCATAATCCAAACCATTATGGGGTAAGCTGCCTCCATCATGCATTGATCAATGCTCACCATGAAGCAAATAGAGTCTTTGTATTTTTCTACAATAGAGGTAGGGATCATCTCTCTTGCTCTCATCATTTTCTGGAATTCTTGGAAATAACCCCACATAGAGGCATTTCTTGATTTTTTGTCTCTAGAACTATGCAATTGATCTTTGATCTGTTCAATTACCGAAATGTATTTTCTCCACTTAACTTTTCCAATTCCAGGAATCTCATTCATGAAGTAACAGAATAGCCATAAAAGCAAGGTTCCATATTTGAATTATTTTTTCTTGTCCTTCTTTATCTTGGCCAGATTTTCCATTAGCTGGATCCTCAACAATTCTCATAGATCGTAGTCAACATTTTTGCCTCTAATCGCCAAAGATCGCTTGTGGTCTCTCCAAACTTCTTTTTCTTCGAAATGCAAGGTGAGAAATGAAGTGTGAAATGGATTTTTATCTTTTTCGCACCTAACACTTTTATTCATAATAAATGTTGTAACCCTAATACATTTGGTTACACTATAACTATACACGGTGATAACCAAAACATTTGCAAACCTCTATTTTGGTATACTGATCCATCTAATGAGTTAAATAGCATTTTTTGGTTGATTATGCAACTACTAAACATATCTGCATCCTTTGATACTTTCTAGTTAGGGTTTCATGTGATTTTCTTTAATAGCTCCCCCTAGGCCACAGGCCTGAGATTAATTCTTAAAGGAATTACCAGAAGTGGGTTTCGATGCTAGTACACTTTCTTTAGTAGAAGGTTCTTTCCTTACTCATTTCTTCTGCATTTGCTGCCTTATAGTATCTGCAGTGATTTTTCCTTTTCCTTTGATGTCTTCCTACACATTTTTCTTTTGGTTTACCAAACCTTTTTTATTCCAACAATATGTTGCTACGTGACAAAAATTGTTGCAATAGTGGCATATAAATTTTCTTCTTCCAAACAAGTTGTTTCGTTGATTTTCCTTTTGTTACAAATTATTTGTGGGTGATTATCTTGATTAATCCATTTTATTGTTGTAGAATGTATATAGAAGTTGATAGATGAACTAGACAAGATAATAGAAAGATTACACAAGATGTACCATGGAGAAACCCTTTCGAGAAAAAAATCCACCAAGTATTATTCTCAATTATTCAAACTTTGAAATACAATAGATCCAATTCTTGCTTGAGAATTCTTCTTCTTGCCTTCACCAATCTTCTTCACAACCTACAATAACAACTGATCATAAATCTCTTCAACTTGCTTGAGATAAATAGGCTTTAATCAACATTAAAATCTCCAAATGTGTTACAATAACAATGCTCAAGCCATAACCCTAAAAGGTATGCCTATCTCATGCAAGTAGAGTTGTGTTGTGGAGAAAAATGCCAAATCGTCTCCCTCATCCATTTGGGTGTCCCAAACTGAAGTCATAACTCAACCTTTATTCTATAAATATCTTAAGGCTTCATCCTCAAATTTGGCACCTAGAAGAGGGTCCCACTTAATTAAGCCTTCAAAAATATCTCAACATGAAAAGGAGCTAATTCGAAGAAGCCAACTTGGGCGCCGAAAGTGGGTCCAAGATATTTCTTGTTAACTGAAACATTTCTCAACACCATTCAGGCAATAATGGTCATCCCCTATTATCTGTCATGCAACTCAAGTTATTAGCCATTCATTCCAAGTTAACTGAAGTCAACTAGCATTCAACTAAAACTAGCTGAAGATAACTAAACCATAATTGAACTGAATTGAACTAAACTGAACTGAACTAAACTGAACTAAACTAAACTGAACTGAACTGAACTGAACTAAACTTCAATTGAACTGAATTGAACTTCAACTAAACTTCAACTGAACTTCAAATGAACTTCAATTGAACTTCAAAACCTATTTTATAGGTACTCAACATGCACAAATCAAAATCCCTATTTTGTAGGAACCTAGGATGCATTTCTGAAGTGTACTCAATTTACCAACCAGTTAACTGAACTCAAGGTGAGTGTCACCTCCCATATGTGAGCCCATGTTCTCCTATTTTGTTGGAGCTAATTCCAAGGCATCCACGCATGCTTTTAACATTTAGAATTAATTACAAGTGTCAATTAACATGATTATTTCATCAAATATTAATCTCTTCCTAATCCTAGTGTTGTTGAACACATTCTAAGGACTTAGGATATATTGTGAAATAAATAATGTTTAGGATTGCAATTAAATGGCATCCTATTTCCAACATTTGTTGCATTTAAAATAGTATCCACTAAATTTCAGAGCATTAGGTTGTCTTACTGGATACCTTCCAGGTTTGTTCATTGGGTTTCTTTACCTAAATTGTCTTTGTTCATAATCCTTTTGCCTTGATTTTGAGCTTTCTCCTTTTTCATATCCAAGATCTCTTCTGTCATGATGAGTTATTTGATTATCAATTGGTTCATTGAGTATGGATAAGCTAGATTTGAACTTTTCTTTGTATTCATTTGCATCAGCAAGTTCATTTCTGACATCATCCAACTGTCTTTCAAGAGCTCCTTCATTATTTCTAGATATTTCCAATTCATCATTCAATCGACTACATACCTTAGATTTTTCTTTTAGGGATTGAGCCAGAATTTTTTCATTCTTCTTTCTGTCTTCAATTTATTTTTTCATCTTCATCATGATGGATTCCATTTCAAGCTTGATAACTGTATTCTTGTGAGTAATCTTTTCACATTCCTCCATCTTTTCTTTTAGAGTTTTACTGGACTAATCATCTTCATCATTATGTTGAATTTGATCACAGAGCTCCTTTCTCTTTTCTCTTGACTTGTTGATTTAATATTTGAAGGACTCAATGAATTTCTCTGCATCTTTGAGATTTTCTTGTAGTTTCTAGACTTCAAATTTTGACTGATCAAGGTCATCTAGGGCTACCATAAATTGTTGTTCAAGATTTCTTCAATCCATTGACATAATTTCCAAGATCTCCCCAAGTTGTTAGACTTCTTCTTCTTTGGAGGAACAAGCTCTAATACCAATTGTTGGAAACAAGCCACATTGAGAGGGGGGTGAATCAGTGTTATGCAAAATTAACTTCAATAATATTTAACTCTTAGTGCATCAACGACATACATTCATAATGCATAAATAAGAAAGAAAGCACAACACCATAACACCAATAATTTTATGTGGAAATCCTGTTAGGGGAAAAACCATGGTGGATGGCCAATCCACAAGTATTATTATGAGTATACTCAAAAGAGAATATTACAAGGGAATGCACTTGCATTCAGGCGCATTGCCTAGAGATCACTGCTCAAAAGAAAAGAGTTCAGATTAAAACCATTTGACAATTTGAATTGAAAGATCAGCATCTACAATGCTTGATTACAATTCCAATTAAAGTACATCAATTGATCTGTTCTTCTACAAACTAAAATTTTTCTCTGGTTGTACACACAATATAGATCATCTATGTGCAAGTGAAACTATGCATTATTACAGCTCTACTATGCTCTGACTCGTTGATCAGATAATGAAATACCTTACACATCTCAAAAAATGGTACAGAGGGTCAAGTATATATATTCACAACATAGATTTCTTTTGCACACTGTCGACTTCAACATAATACAAGATAATTACAACTGTCAACTCATAGTATACAAAATATACAATGCGTACCCACAAAGGTCGGCCACAACTTGGTTAAGACTCAAATGATGAAATACAAACAAATTTATACTTAATTACTTGGTTCCCATACATCCATGACTAGTATATTCAAATAGTCGGTCTTAATATAAGAAAATCTAAGAACACTACAACTGAATCTTCTATCTTTCACATAATCTGGTACGAGCCACTGCACTTCAGTAAATAAAAAGATGATATGTCAAAAAATATTCATTGAGATGCACAAAGAAAAATAATAACCTTTGATCATCTTTCAGATCGATGAACACTGTGTTGTCGGATACTTTGTTCTTGCTTGGCAGTCTTCAATCTTCCTGTCGGTATGGACAAATGGTGGTGGGTGGATCTGAGCATCCATTATGGTTGCCATCAATGACAACACCAAGTGATCCTCATAGTATCTCTTCCCAACATATCTTACTTACTTTGGTGTCTCTTAATTCTGATGGTGGAATGTGCAACTTAGGTTAGTCATTAGCCTTGGACCCCATTTCATTGTCTCACATTTAGGTGAAGAAAGCATTCCTACATCTATAATTTTAAGATTGTTTTAATGTATTTTTACTTATATGTATTCATATTATGTTTAAAATTTTAAAAAATAAATCATTTAAATTGATTACTCTTTGCATAAAGAATTGAAACATAGAAAAATAGAGTAGGGTTCACTACACATAGTGTTTTATACGAAATTTGGGATATTTCACCATACTTACTATAAATAGAAAGGGAAAAATGGGGTGAATTACACTACCTATTCTTCTATTTCATTTGGGAAATGAGATCCCTTGGGTCAAAATCCACTTTCAACCCCTAGGTGAGTGAATTATTTCAGGAATCTTGCAATTTCCCTTATTTTTGCTAGGACGAGGGTCTAGGTTAAACAACACTTTTTGGAGACACACTAAAAATAGTAAATCAACTCCTCACTGAAATGTAAGACCAGATATGTGTAGATTTAACCATAGAGATAATAGACACAATTTATTTCACATAAATCAGATGAGTGGAGGACACGTAAAATTGATCTCAAAAACTGTCGCAAAGTGTCTTGTTCTAGCACAAAGCATCCTACGATAACTTTTGATAGAAATTATTGAACAAGGGGTTCTATGAGAAGGATTAAAAATACAAAACGATCTAATTAAAGAAATTTAAAAAGTGGTTTTTGTAGATGAAACATAATACTATTAGAATCAGTAAAGCTTCTAGTAGGACTGAGAAGGGAAAATCTTGTGTACCTCTAAGAAAACATTGTTTTCAAGAGTTGTCCTAAGACTCATTCGCCATATGGAAAATGGGTCTTTTGTAGGAATTTCTAAACATTTTTTCTACGTCCTTTGCTCCTTTTTTGTACTCCCTGATTCCTAAATCTCATGATCGAGAAGCTGAAAATAAATTTTGTAGGTTAGTTTTCATGAAATTGCAATAAAGGTGACAAATTTGACAACTTTGAAATTTTGCAACTTTTGAGATCTTCAAAATTTATTCAATCTATAAATTTGGAACACATAAATAGAGGAGAATAATGTTTTTTGTGAGGTGAATATGTGTTTTCCTTGGTCAAACCCTGCTTTAGTAATTAAACCTTGAAATGAAAAAAATAGTATGGAGGAATGATGAATGAAAAAAGTAATGTCACAACTCACCAAACCCTTGTACAAACCTTGATAATTTAGGTGTGTAACTTCTAGGAAATAGATTCAATGGATGTGGATATTCACTTTGAATCTTTTCTTGAAATGATACCATGAATGCTTGAATGAATCATGAAACCTACATCAACAATTTAACTCCAAAAACATGCATGACTCCACATAACGTTAACATAATTCTTGGATCTAGTGCTGCAAAAAATGATGAAAAAATCTTCCCTTGAACACTCTTGACAATAATCTTGACTCTTGTAATTGATCTCTCGATTGTGCTCTTGAAAATATAGTGTTAATTTGATAAAATAACCTTATATTTATAGTAAATTATCTTTAATTCGAATTTCACAAGCCACAATTGAAATATAGATTTGAACATGTTAAAATACCACCAAAAAAACATTTTAAAGGGGGTTCCTAGGTCTAAGTGAGGACCCATTCGCCATATGGTGAATGGTTACTAATACACTTACCTAGGAGAGACATTACTCAAGGTTGAACCTTATTTAAAATTAGGGTCAAATGTCTAAGTGAGGAACCATTCACCATATTGCGAATGGGTCCTAGGTCACCTACCTAGGAAACACATCTTCTAAACTTAAGTGTTATGTAATGAAATTTATGAATTTCAGGTTTATCCCTTAGAATTTTCATTTAATTAGGCTTGGATTTGAATTAAAGGGGCCAATTAAGGAAAATTAACCTCAATCTATTAATAAATACCTAGATTAGTGTGAAAGTATAAAGGTACACCTTACAACATCAAACTAAAGTAACCATGAAGTGAATTTTATTTAAGAGGGCCCTAAACATAATGTGAATATGAAAAATATACTACAACACTAAATTAAGGCACCATTAAGCTCATTTTATTATTAATTATTTTCAAATTAAGTGAGAGGAGGAACTTACATCAAACTCGCACTAAATTATTCAAGAGGGGTCTAAGTGCACCAATGTGCAGGGTATAGGATGAAAAAGATCATGAAGTGTTTCCAAGCCCCTAAGATCCAAGATCCCATGTCAAACCAGCATAAGCACAAAGGGACACACACTTGCAACAACAAAATAATATACAAAAACATACAATGTCAAAGACTAAAAGAAAGGAAAACAAAAAAAAGGGGTGGATCAAGCCTCAATTGCTGCCTAAGTTGTTTGTCCTAAATGCATGCTCAATCTAGGATAGTGGAACCTCAAGCTATCCACTAGGTGATTTTTCCCAATGGGTGGCTTAGTGAGAAAGTCATGCCTCTGTGTCAGATTTTGTCTTACATAACGAGAAATTCATGCCTCTATGTAGGATTCTCATAATACTAACCATACCAAAGCTATCCTGTTGATAGTATTGTTGATTCAAAAGGGGACCATGTGTTCCACCTTGTTAAATATAGTGATTGTTCTGAGGGGGGCCCTGTGTTCCACCTTGTTGATGCTTGATGTATTCTGAGGTATATACTACCCAGGAGGTAGATTTTTATTTTGAGGTTCATATTGAGATTTCCCCCCTTGGTACATTTTTGCTACAACTACTTGTTCAACCTAAGTTGGTTTCTTGAACAAGGGGTTTTCTTTGGGTTGATCACTATTTTGTGAGAACACGGGTGGCATATTCGACATCTCTGGAGGCTGGTTTATTTGTCTCACAATCGAGTTGTCCCCTAAGGGAATAAGATTGGGGTCTTTGAGAGCTTCTACATTGAAGTCTATGAGTAATTTAGCACCACTTTGTACTAACTTGAAGAAATAGGAGTTTGGGTCCTTTCTTAACAACCTATCCATTAGTTTGAGAACCTTGGGGTTGTTAGAATGTTCAAAAAGTTCTTCCTCATTTACCTCTTCTTCATCATTTACCTCCTCTATAATCACTCGATTTGGGTCCTAGTTACCTTTCTCCATAACCTCCTTATGTTTGTTGATTATTTCTTCCTAAGTGAAAGTATCTCTATATGCTAGTCTCTTCTAGGGAGTTCCAAGGTCACTTGGCCTATAGCCATAAGGGCTACTCTCATCATTCATGGAATTTTTTGGTGGGATACTAGTGGTATTTTTCTTGGCTTCCATCTTTATCCTATGTTGTGATCTCGTGGTTGTCATTAAAAACTTGAGTCTCCTATGGGAAAGTGATGTACTCTCTAGTTGACTCAGATTATAAAGACCTGATGTCCTAAAATTAGTGTAAATCTAGTTCTTTCCTCTACAGAAGTTCAATATCATGAAAAAGACCAGGATTTTGACCAAAGAATAACATATATAACTCTAGATTGTCCTTGAAAGCGCATCTATAAAATTTTGCTACCAATTTGTTTCTATTTTTATGTAGAACTAAAAGGTGTTTCTTGAGATCCTTTGGACTTAGGTGCCTAAGTCTGAAATGACGACCTATGGATTTTACCTTAGGGACCTTGACCTTGTGTGAGATCATGAAGGGAATAGTTATTTCCACATGGGTGGTGGTAATATGGGTCTTTCTACTAATATGTCAAATTTCTCTTCCTCTTCATCTAAGACAATTGATGTAGTGAGAAACAAATGGGGTGTTTCACTCTTCTGAAAAATGAAGGTTCTTAAGCTGCTTATGACATGTTAGTTTGTTCACCTTCGATATATGTGAGACTACATTGAAGGATCGGTGCTAAAAGATCTAGTTGTTGAACTGGGGCAGTTGGTCGCCAAGTGGTCATTAAGGTTGATGGTGTTATGGGATGGTTATTGTAAAGCTCAAGACCCTAGGGTTTGAGTGTTTTTTTGGAATGATACTACTTCTTGTAAATCAAAATGTTGAAAAACTAAGGTCTATATTCCACTCCCTTGTTGGGAGGATATATTATGGGAAATTTTACTTGTACTATCTGCGAGTCCCAAGTAACTGTTGATATCATGAACGTCTGAGTGGAGGAATGACCTTAATGGTTTGTTTGATTTTGATTTAAAATAGGTAGGATGGAAATAATGGATGTGGGACTATCTCACCTTCTGTCTTTCCAATTATTTTGGTTTGAACAATGATCTTGTGAACAAATTTCTCTCAATTTTTTCTGTTTGTTTTGAAGTATGACAAGTGATAAGACAACACTTGGACTGACTCAATAAGAATGTACTTATGTGACCTTCATTTCTATAACTTAGGTTGTGAAATCGCAACACCCAATCCATAGTTCCCAAATGTTTACTTTGATTAATGTACCCTGAAATCAAATCCAAAATGTTTGAAAACCTTTAAGGAAAGATCCTTTCAAAGGGGTGAAAACATAAGGCTTCTCTCACAAGTATGCACTAACTCAAAGGTTTTGTGGTTCAACCATCTAGTTTACTGTTTTTCTTGAATGTGCTCTTTTTGTTTAAATAAAACACAAAATTTGATGTCAAATTATTTTGAATTTAATGGGCCAAGTTTAACATAAACCTGTAATTACAACCCTAGGGGATAGACACAAATCTCTTAGGTAGACATGCCTCATGCTCCGAAGAGATGATTTTACATGCAACTTATGTCATGCACCTGTAGTAGGACATGGCAAGTAACTTCTCAGAAGTAAATTCCAATGCACCACTTTTAGAGAATGTTTTTGGATAATAGGGTGGCCTCTAAAACAATTTGGCTCTTAGTGATAACTGTGAACATCGAAATTTGACACTCACTTGCTAGCCACTTAAGGGTCTTTAACCATTCTCGTTCCACTTAAGGAATGGGATTAGTTGCAGTCTGTTGTCAACATGGATTGAAGCTACTTTCTTAAGATTTCTTAACCTTTACTATATCCTTCCAGTAAACGTGCTTCGAGACCTTGCAATGAGTTCTCCAGTGCACAATGTATCTCAAGGCAAGCCCCCTCTTTAAGGTAAACCTAAAAATAAAGTGCAATGCTCAAAAACGTTCTTTCACTCATCCAAGATTGCTAAAAGGTGTGAGGGGAGAGGATAAAACACTTTAGCTTTTCCAACCAATGAATGCACAGTGAACAATCCGTAGAAAATTGATTCATTTTAAACACCTTGAGCGATGTTGTCCCCAAATTTTTTTTGTGTAAATCAAAACAAAGTTCTTTTTAACTTGCACCAATACGACATGTTTAAGACATCAAACAATTAAGATAGCAATGGTGAAAAATAATAAAGAAACATTTTCTCATTTTTATGAGCTCCAATAGAGGTGTTTCTAAGAAAGGCAGTCCTTGTCCTATCTTGGTCAACAAATGTAAAACGTTCATGCACCAACAAAATGGAAAACATTTCTCGCTCTTTTTATGCACCAATATTTAAAGGTTCCTGATTATGAAAACATGAAATTTGTTCATTTTATAGCCCAAAATTTGAAGTGTTTTTGTTCTTTTTATGAGCACCAAAATGAAAATTTCTAACTTAGAAAGCTTAAAATTGGTTCATTTTAACAACAACAAAATCAAGTGAGTTTATTGTTGTTCATTTTTAGAGCACCAAATGAAAGTTCCTAACTTACAAAAGCTTAAAACTAGTTTATTTTAACAGCACCAAAATTAAATGTGAGTTTGTTTTTGTTCATTTTTAGAACACCAAATGAAAGTTTTCCAAGTTAGTTAAAAGTAAATCAAACACCAAGACCGACCATCTTCCCTACAAAAAATGTATTGTAAAGTTATTGGAATCCTACAATAGATCTATCAATTCCTACTTACACGTCCAAAAAAAAACAACAATTAGTGAAAAAACCTATTACAAGATTCCATGATCTGTGCAATTGTCCGTTAGAACAACTTCTCAGAAAAAGAAAGACAACTACTCAGTTCTAGAAATAGTTGCTAAAACCTCAGACAAACAAATGCTAACTCTGTGAAAATAAAAATGCACAATATTTGGAAAAAGGCACCATTGTCATGAAAAATGCACAATTCTTCTAAAACAAGTGCAGTTCTTCTAACAACTGTGTAGTTTTCATAACAAACAAGTGCTCAAACTTTTCAGACAAGCGATCAAGTTTTTTGGACAGGCACATGAAAACTCTGTTAGAAGCGTTTTTGGGACCTACAGCTTCAAAAGTGACTAAAAAGAATGTTAGAGGAGGGAACAAGTGTCCCACTGGGCTGGCCAGAATTTGTGAGGGTGAGAAAGGACATTAGATTCTGATTCGAGAAGGACATGAAAGCAATTTGACAAAGAAATCTAATCTACAACCAAAATGCACAAATCTAAAATCTAAAAACTCCTACACATACGAGATTGAACTATACTATTGCAAACATGATGAGGAACCTATTGATTACCAAATAAAAAATAAAAAATAGCTTTTACCATCTCGTAGCGGAGTGTATTCGCTTGATGTTGTATTTCTCTTATCACAACAAAGCCTCCAAAGTTCATGTGCAAAGTGTGGATGAATGCTTGTTTTGTTTGGTTGATCGAAGACAATGGTGAAGCTTTGTCAATGGTATTCTCGGAAGCACTTTGTTGCTCAATGTATGTTGATTCTCCCATCCTTATTTGTGAGGAAATGAGTTCTTTATATAGAAGATGTGATTTGAAATGGACGATCAAGATCATTTTGAAGAATATCAAGATCAACGGTCGGAGTGTGTTGAGAGGATTTAGAAATGAGAGAATTGTGCAAAGTTGATTGCACAATTTGTGTGATTGGGAAATAGATTGTCTAGTCAAGGATGTGATTGATCAGTTAACATAATAGATTGATTAGTAAAGATTGTGATGGATTAGTTAGAAATGTGATGTCTTAGTTAACAAAATAGATTGATTAGTTAAAAACTTAATTGTTTAGTCAGCAATCATAATTTGCTCAATCAGAAAGTGGGTGAGGAATATGAATTAATTGATTTAATTAATCAATTACTTTTTGGAGTTGAACATGCAAATCAAGTTTGACTTTTGCAAACAAAGTTGCATTAGTTTGATTTTTTTTTTTTTTATAATTAATTTGAATAGTTTGATTTAATTATTCAAAATTTGGAGCGAAAGTGTTGTAATTAAATTATTATTTATAATTTAATCAATTTAGAGGAATAAAGTGATTTAGTAATGTAATTAAATAATTAGCATTATTCAATTAATGAGGACAAAATAAATTGAAATTAGGACTTTATTAAATAAATGCGATTTATTTAATTGATCGAAATGATAAAATATGAATTAATCAAATAATGTTGTTTTATTTAATTAATTGTAGAATTACGGTTTTGAGGACCTTATTAAATAAATGAAATTTATTTAATTTCTCTGAAGTGATGAAAAATTGAATTAATTAAATAATTGTTATATTATTCAATTAATAGAGGAATTAGGGTGTTGATGTTGTTTTGATGTGGTGCAATGTGGTGTGATGTCAGAACGTTGTGGTATAATTTCGAGACAATCTGAGATATTATAGGATACTTCTGAGATGTTCTGAGGTGATTACGAGATGATGCGAGACGATCTCAGACATTACGGGAGGATTTCAAGTTGTTTTTGGGTGATTTTGAGATGTTTCGAGATATTACGAGATGATTTCGAGTTATTATGAGATGTTACGAGATGATTCTTAGTCATTCTAAAAGGTTACGGGATTATTTCAAATCATTCTAAGGTGTTATGGGATGATTTCGAGTCATTCTGAAGTGTTGGGATGATTCTAAGTCATTTTGAGGTGTTATGGGATGATTTTGAGTCATTCCAAAGCATTACAGGATGATTCTGAGTCATTATGAGGTGTTACGGGATGATTTTGAGTCATTCTGAGGCATTACAAGATGATTCTGAGTCATTTTGAGGTGTTACTAGATGATTCTGAGTCATTGTAAGGCATTACAGGATGATTTTGAGTCATTCTGAGGTGTTAGGGGAAGATTATGAGTCATTATGAGGTGTTACACAATGATTCCAAGTCATTCTAAGGTGTTATGGGATGATTCTGATTTATTTTGAGGTATTATGGGATGATTGATGATGATGTTCCATATCATTTGATTTTGTTTGAGGTTTTTCAATGTTGTTTGATGTTGTTCAATGTTGTTTGATGTCGTTCAAGGTTGTTCAGTGTTTTTTGATGTCGTTTGAGGTTGTGTGATAGGTGTCAAGTCAATTTTACATGTCTACAAAAATATATTATTGTTATATACATAATGCATGTATGTTTTAATTTCTTAATGTATGTTTGTGCTATTTGATGTTACATATTCAAATATAAATTATAAATGAATCTTATGTATACTTTCATTCTTAAGAAATATGGCTTAAATAAATATAAATGATATAAATGGTATAAGTTTATAAATAGAAATATAAATAGTACAAGCTTATATCTATGATAGATATAAGCTTACTCTTTCTTATTTATTAAATAGATTTATTTATTTATTTTTCTTTTTATTTAGATATTGGCCTTTAACTCTCAAATTCTCAATTCAATTTATTTTAAAATATACATCCCCTTCATCAGTTTCATTCGATTCGTATTTATCCCTTCTCATTATGTAATTGAATTTCAAATTTTTAATTAAATTTTTAGTTTATCTCTTTCTTTATCCTCAATTTTTGTGTCTACCCTCCCCACCCTCTCTAACCACACCCTCTCACCTTTCTTATTTTTAAGAAAATTGGGTTTTCAACTAACAATTATACATATCCTTGCACTCTCTATCATCTAATGAAGGATCATAGAGTATGAACAATTATTGTGTCTACTCCCCCTCTCTCTAACCACACCCTCTCACCTTTCTTCTTTTTAAGAAAATTGAGTTTGCAACTAACCATTATACATATCCTTGAGCTCTCCATCATCTGATGAAGGATCATAGAGTATGATCTAACATGTTGAAGCAAAAATCTCATGTAGAATCAAAATCCAAAAACAAGAAAAATGAAATCATGAATGATTCATTAAATGTCTTTCAATATCAATACATAAAAACATGTGGCACAAAACATATGCAAAGTTAGCTCATATATATTAATAGGAAGGGAGGGCGGAAGAGATAAAGTTACAATTTAAATTTAAACTTCTAAATTTTAGATTCAATTCTTTAAACCTTAGAAGTAAACCATTTTCAATCCTAAATAACATAAAAATATATGATATTAAAAAATAATATAGTAGAAATAAAAAGAGGAGGTTCATGTTGTTTTTTTTTTTGATAAAAGGCTATAGCGTATTTAGATATTATATTAATATAAGAGGATATACATCGATTGCTATAAATATAGTACTAGCAAAATTGTGTCATTTTTTAGATCATAATCTGTGTAGATTTGGCACTAATTTTCCCCAAAAAAAATTAACAAAAAAATATTTTCAAATACTAAATTAACTTAGTGAAGTAAAGCAAAAAAAAGACATCATTTACAAGCAAACACTTTTATCATTCTTCCATGAAACCTTTGTTTGCTGATGTATCCCCATGGCCTTCATTAACATCTACTCTATTTTCACCATGGCCCTATTTGAGATCTATAGCATTTTGCAATTTGGAATCCTTCCAGCCCTTATTGTATTCTATCCATGTCAGATATGATGTGAAAGTAGGAAGGATAGTGCAAAGTATTTGTCTTTTATTTTATTGAGAATTTGGAGACCAATGTCTATTGAATGCAAATTAATAGCTCGATACATTTCCCAAGGATCATCTGCTTGCAATCCTCTTTTTTCCACTTCAAAAACCATTGCATATGAGTGTTTGTTTCTCAGATAACTCTTTGGAAATATGTCACCAACATTACCTTTACCTTTATCTAGGTTGTTCATCTAGAGAAACTACAAAACATCACCCTTATCTAGGTAATTTAGCTAAACCACTTCTCTAACCACATCTTTTATCAATGCAAAGGATTGCAAAATGTCCATGGAATTGGAAAGAAAAATGGAAAGGAGTTGTGAAGTGAAAAGCAACCTGGGGGATTTAGGCTTCAAGATCCCTTGTTAAACAATCGTTCAGATGTTGTCAATCACACTAGGGAAAATCATTTTGAAGACATGTGGGTAAGTGCACCAATCTGTGACACAATTTTGGCTCTTAAGATGCCACTTTTTTTTTTAAATCAGCAAAATCTGATTTGTACGAGAAAATGAAGATAGTTACGCTGAAAATTTCAAGATGCGGCAAGAACAAAAGTTGAAGTGCTCCGAGTCTAATTTCTAATCTAATTTTTAAAAAAAAAAATAATGAAGCTTAAGGGTCTCAAAAAGGGGGCGGGGGGGGGACCTGAGGGCTCCCCCCTTTTTGATTAACTTCTTTTTAGAATTTCAAAAATCCCAATGGTGAGAAATTAGCTAACACCATGTAGTTTATCCTCCTCCTTTTGGATAATTTTTTTAATGAATACATAATATTTTATGAATTTTCAAAGTGGACACATCCTGAAAAACTGAAATTTGAGCATGCTCCCCCCAAATTTTTTTGCAAACTAATCGAAAATTGATTTTTTTTTCATCATGTGTAGAATGGAGTCTAGTTTCAAAAAATGTAATTATTTTCACGTTTCGATGAATGTGTAAAATCTATCCTAAACCTAGCACATGTTGGTTTTTGACCAAAAACAAAGGCATTTACAATAGAAGCCATGGATCAAAACCTTAACTAAATCAAAATGAAAAAATAATTATATATTTAGATAGCTAAGAGAGAGTTTAACATTATCATGGTTTTTTTATAAACTTGCATTGAAA
Source organism: Sequoiadendron giganteum (assembly GCA_007115665.2). Classification (NCBI taxonomy): domain Eukaryota; kingdom Viridiplantae; phylum Streptophyta; class Pinopsida; order Cupressales; family Cupressaceae; genus Sequoiadendron; species Sequoiadendron giganteum. The sequence continues at coordinate 43,968,766 of CM021105.1, read as the reverse complement.
GACTTGCAAATGGGATGGGGAGCACAGATGAAAATATGAGAAAATTTGGCAAATCCTGTTAGTTAACACGTCCAAAGCAGGCCATTTGGCGAGTGCCAAATGACTCATCACATTTGGCATGTGCCAAATGTGATGGGTCATTTTGCGATCACAAAATGGTCTGCTTTGCATGGAACTAGAATTTCCCTTCTTTGGTGGACAACTTGATAATGCTTAGAGTGCACAGTTTATGATCGTAGATGGATAGTCGAGGTTTTACCTTTCATACCTTCTCTAACTCGTTACCATTACTAGATAACTCTTCATCCCTCTGAATTCTCTATCTCTTAGGTCTCACTCCCTCCCATGCAACCTAAAATACTCTCTCAGTCCAATCCCCTCTCTCAGGTCTCTTTCCCTCCCACATAGGTACTTAAATAAATCTATCTCACTCAAACCCCCTTTCTCACTCTCCCTCTTTGGTATTTTTATCGCTCTCACTCCATCTCCCTCTCTTAGGTTGTTATCTTTCTCTCTTTGTCTCTCTCTCTCAAGTCTCTCCCTCCTACCCCATCTCCCTCTCTTAGGTCTATCACTCACTCATTCCCTCTATCTCTCTCCCATTCCCTCTCTGTCACTCACTCTATCTCTCTCCCTCTCTCTCTCACTCTCTCTCGGGTATCTCCATCCCCCCTCTCTCTCTCCCTCACACACATACACTCCCTCTCTCTCTCCCACTCCCTCTCTCTCACTCTCTCCCACTTTGTCTCTCTCCCTCTCTCTCAGGGTCTCTCCCTCCCACCCCCTCTCCCTCTTTCTCTCTCTCTCAAGTATCTTTGTCCTACCCCCTCTCCCTCTCTCTCTTTGTCTTGAGTCTCCCCCTCCTACCCCCTCTCCCTCTCACAGTCACTCCATCTATCTCTCTTCCAATCCCTCCCTATCTCACTCCCTCTATCTGTCTCTGTCTACCTCTCCATCTGTCTCAAGTATCTCCCTCCCACCACCTCTCCCTCTCTCTCTCAAGTCCCTCTCTCTCTCATGCCCTCTATCTCTCTCCCACTCTCTCTCCCTCTCTCTCTATAAAGTCTCTCCCTTCCACCCACTCTCCCTCCCTCTTTGTCTCTCAAGTCTCTCCCTTCTATCCCCTCTCCCTCTTTCAGGCCTCTCTTTGTCTCTCTCACTCACTCCCTCTATCTCTCTCCCACATCTTCTCTCTCTCTCACTCCCTCTCTCTCTCTCCCTCTCTCTCAGATATCTCCCTCCCACCCCCTCCCACTCTCTCTATCCCTCTATCTCATGTATCTCCCCCCACCCCCTGCATCTCTCTCAAATCCCTCTATCCCGAGTACTCCCTATCCCTCCCACCCCATCTCCATCTCTCAAGTCTCTCTCTCTCACTCCTTGTATCTCTCCCATCCCTCTATCTCTCACTCCCTCTCTCTCATACTCTCTTAGGTATCTCCTTCCCACCCCCTCTCTCCCACTTTCTCTCCCTCTCCTTCTCTCTAGGGTGTCTCCCTCCCACCCTCTCCCTCTCCGTCTCTCTTAGGTTTCTCCCTCCCACCCCCTTTCCCTCCCTCTCTCTCTGTCCCACTCCCTCTCTCTCACTCACTCTATCTCTCTCCCACTTTTTCTCTCTCCCTCTCTCTCTCACTCCATCTATCTCTCTCCCACTTTGTCTCTCTACCTCTCTCTCACTCCCTCTATCTTTCTCCCACTTTTTCTCTCTCCCTCTCTCTCAGGTCTCTCCTTCCCACCCTATCTCCCTCTTTCTCTCTCTCAAGTATCTCTTCCTACCCCATATTCCTCTCTCTCTTTGTCAAGTCTCCCCCTCCTACACCCTCTCCCTCTCATAGTGAATCCCTCTATCTCTCTTCCACTCCCTCCCTCTCTCACTCCCTCTCTCTCTCTCCCTCTCCCTATCCATCTCTCGTAAGTATGTCCCTCCCACCACCTCTCCCTCCCTCTCTCTCTCTCTCAAGTAGAGGGTTTAGGGATTAAGGGGTAAGGGTTGAGGGTTGAGGGTTGAGGGATTAAGAGGGTATGGGGGTTGAGGGATTAGGGTTTAAGGTTTAAGAGTTGAGGTTTGAGGGATTAAGAGGGTATAGGGGTTCAGGGATTAGGGTCTAAGGGTTGAGGGTTGGGGGTTGAGGGATTAGGTTTTAAGGGTTAAGGGTAGAGGGATTAGGGTTTAAGGGTTGAGGGTTGAGGGTTGAGGGATTAAGAGGGTATAGGGGTTGAGGGATTAGGGTTTAAGGGTTGAGGGGTTGATGGATTAAGAGGGTATAGAGGTTGAGGGATTAGGATTTAAGGTTAAGGGTTGAGGTTGATAGAAGTATAGGGGTTGAGGGATTAGGGTTTAGGGTTGAGGATTAAGATTATAGGGGTTGGTGATTAGGGTTTAAGGGTTGAGGATTGAGGGGTTGAGGATTAGGTTTAAGGGTTGAGGTTAAGTTAGGGTTGAGGATTAGTATGAGGAGTTGAGGGATTAGGGTTTAAGGTTGAGGGTTGAGGGATTAGAAGGTAATAGGGCTTGAGGGATTAGGGTTTAGGGTTGAGGGTGAGGGATTAAGAGGTATGGGGAGTTGAGGATTAAGTTTAAGGTTTAAAAGTTGAGGTTTGAGGGATTAAGAGGCCATGGGGGTTTAGGATTAGGTCCTAGGTTGAGGGTTGGGGTTGAGGATGGGTTTTAAGGGATTGGGGTAGAGGATTAGGGTTTAAGGAGTTGAGGTTTGAGGTTGAGGATAAGAGGAGTATAGGGTTGAGGGTTAAGGGTTGAGGGTTGAGGGTTGATGGATTAAGAGGGTATAGGGGTTGAGGGATTAGGGTTTAAGGGTTGAGGGTTGAGGGATTAAGAGGGCATAGGGGTTGAGGGATTAGGGTTTAAGGGTTGAGGGTTGAGGGCTTAAGAATTATAGAGGGGTTGATGGATTAGGGTTTAAGGGTTGAGGGGGTTGAGGGATTAAGAGGTTATAGGGTTGAGGGATTAGGGTTTAAGGGTTGAGGGTTGAGGTTGAGGGATTAAGAGGGTATAGGGGTTGAGGGATTAGGGTTTAAGGGTTGAGGGTTGAGGGATTAAGAAGGTATGGGGTTGATGGGGGTTAGGGTTGAGGTTGTTTATAGAGGTTTAGAGTTCAAGGGTTATTGAGGATTGATAGGGTATAGAGGGTTGAGGGATTAGGTTTTAAGGGTTGAGGGTTAAGGGTTAAGGGTTGAGGGATTAGGGTTTAAGGGTTGAGGTTGAGGGTTGAGGGGTTGGCGATTAAGAGGGTATATGGGTTGAGGGATTAGGGTTTAAGGGTTGAGGGTTGAGGAATTAAGAGGGTATGGGGGTTGAGGGATTATTCTTTAAGGGTTAAGGGTTGAGGGTTGAGGGATTAGGAGGGTATAGGGGTTGAGGGATTAGGGTTTAAGGGTTGAGGGTTAAGGGTTGAGTTGAGATTAATATTGTAGAGGGGTTGAGGGATTAGGGTTTAAGGGTTAAGGGTTGAGGGTTGACAGGGTATAGGGGTTGAGGGTTTAGGGTTTAAGGGTTGAGGGTTAAGGGTTAAGGGTTGAGGGTTGAGGGATTAAGAGGGTATGGGGGTTGAGGGATTAAGGTTTAAGGGTTAAGTGTTGAGAGTTGAGGTATTAAGAGGGTATAGTGGTTGAGGGATTAGGGTTTAACGGTTGAGGGTTGAGGGTTGAGGTATTAAGAGGGTATAGGGGTTGAGGGATTACGGTTTAAGGGTTGAGGGTTAAAGGTTGAGGGATTAAGATTGTACAGGGGTTGAGGGATTAGGGTTTAAGGGTTGAGGGATTATGAGGGTATGGGGGTTGATGGATTAGGGTTTAAGGTTTAATGGTATAGGATTCATGGTTTAAGGGTCCCACTCCCTCTCTCTCCCACTCCCTCTCTCAAGTCTTCCCCCCCCACCATATAACTGAATAAATTCTTTCCCTCTCAATTTTGTCTCTCTTGGGTCTCATGCCCTCCCATGCTACCTACACTAATCAATGTCACTCCAATTCCCTCTCTCACAATCCCTCTCTATCAGGCCTCACTTACCTCCCATCCTACTTTGTTAGGTCTCTCCTTCCCACCCCCTCTCTCCTACTTTAAATCCCTCTCTGTCAATCCTCACTTACCTTCCACCCTACTTTCTTATGTCTCTCCTTCCCACCCCCTGTCTCCCACTTTGACTCCCTCTCCTTCTCTCAAGTGTCTCCCTCCCACCCTCTCTCCCTCTGTCTCTCTCCTAGGTTTCTCCCTCCCACGCCCTCTCCCTCCCCCTTTCTCTCTCTCTCAAGTCTCTCCCTCCTACCCCTTCTTTCTCTCTCTCTCTCTCCAACTCCCCCCTCTCTCTTTGACTCCCTCTATCTCTCTCCCACTCCCTCTCTAAGGCATTCCCCCCCCACCATATAACTGAATAAATTCATTCCCTCTCAAGTCTGTCTCTCTTGGGTCTCACTCCCTCCCATGCTACCTACACTAATAAGTGTCACTCCAACGCCCTCTCTCACAATCCATCTTTGTTAGGTCTCACTTACCTCCCACCCTACTTTCTTAGGTCTCCCCTTCCCACCCCTCTATCCCACTTTGACTCCCTCTCCTTCTCTCAAGTGTCTCCCTCCCACCCTCTCTTCGTCTCTCTCCCTTAGGTTTCTCCCTCCCATGTCCTCTCCCTCCCCCTCTCTCTCTCTCAAGTCCCTCTCTCCTACCCCCTCTCTCTCTCTCCCACTCCCTCCCTCTCTCTCTCACTCCCTCTATCTCTCTCCCACTCCCTCTCTAAGGCCTTTGCCCCCCACCATATAACTGAATAAATTCTTTCCCTCTCAAGTCTGTCTCTCTTGGGTCTCACTCCCTCCCATGCTACCTACACTAATCAGTGTCACTCTAATACCCTCTCTCACAATCCCTCTCTGTCAGGTCTCACTTACCTGCCACCCTAATTTCTTAGGTCTCTCCTTCCCACCCCCTCTCTCCCACTTTGACTCCCTCTCCTTCTCTCAAGTCTCCCTCCAACCCTCTCTCCCTCTCTCTCTCTTAGGTTTCTCCCTCCCATGTCCTCTCTGATAGGGTAGGGTTGGATGGAACAATCACTGTTCCATGCTCTGGATCTTTGTTTGCAAGATCTCCTTGGTGTCTCCACCACCTTAACCTTTTGAACCTACCTCATATTTAGGTACCCCTAGTTCTACTGGACAACCCCACTATCATCTCACTTCCAATCTACCAAGTCTCCCTCGGTGCAATGCTTCTATTCTTCCCTTAGCCTTTAATCTTCCCTAAAGACTAATACCCTCCAACAACTAAGTTTAACTTTGTAGGGGTGTAGAAATTTTTCCAAAGGCTTCAAACCATCTCCCTAGGGTTCTTGACAATCCACCATACTCCATTTACAATTCGCTACCACCAAACCCTCAGTTAGGGTTTATTAGGCTACTAGCCCAAAAGCCCCTATTAGGTCTCTATCTCTGAGTAAACACACTAATACTCCAAGGTTACCAAAGAACACTAAATTTACTCTTGGGTTTCTTCTTCTCCATGTCTTTCACTTGAAGAATATAGTGGTCCTAGCCTCCAACTTCCTGTACAATTCCTCAAACTAGAACTGACCAAGAACTTAAGTCTTTTTAGGTCTTTTACCTATCTTTTTGCAGATTGTCAAAGGTTTCCTCTCATCAAATAGGTTGATGGGGCTTCCCCCTTCTTAGTAAGCCTTGGAATGGCATTCACCTACCCTCTCCACATCGTGAATTTCTAGGAGATAGTCACCCATGCCAGTTAAGTGTCTTTCACTTCTTGTCTTTCCTAGTCGGGCACTATCAAGCTCGCCTAGGAGAAGAATTTCCTCATGCTTCCTAGAATCCTAACCACTCCTAACCCTAATTTATATACATACATGGAGCCTAACCATAGTTCCCAAGGGCCCATACACAAGTACAGTGGGAAAGTAATTAGAACTCCATCCGCTATAGACTGACTGTCAGGTCAGCAACTTAAAAACAAACAAACTAAATACAAAGAAACGGCTGCAAATTGAACAAACAAACTAATTACAAAAACACAAAGCTTCTACCATAGTTTACACTAAAAACTATAGCATATAACAGAGCCATGATCGCTCCTGACCACTTGAATTCAAAGCATAACATAGGAAATCACACAATTCTATCACTGTCCTCCTTTGTATTCATGAAGTCTTAAACACTACAAAAGCTTCCAACCTTGATCTTAGGTCAAAGCACTCCATAAATAGGCTTTCCAATTTAGTTAAGCTCGAGCCTAACTATTCCATGGCCGCTTGTGGCTTTCCATAGGCCTTATTTTCAAAATTGTTAAGAAAACTATCACCTAGGAAGGTCTATAAGGTCCTAAATCATCCTTCTAGCCAAACCCCAATCTAAAAAATGGTCAAAATGACCTTCCCTAACATAATTCAAGTTCTCAAATGCCTCTAACGCACAAATTCAAGAGTTAGAAGGAGTTTTCTACATGTGATCTAAAACAAATTGCTAATCCTTAACCTTCTGGTTAACCCTCCTAGATGCACCTTGGGGTGCTCTTGCACCATTCTCCCCCTCTGCATAGACTTTAAGGAAGGTGAGAAGTGATTAGAGATGGGTCAATACCCTACTTCTTGAACTGAGCTTCATCCACCCATGTAGCCTCAGATTCATGTTTGTTCTTCCACTTGACAAGATGCTCCATGTACACTTTTTGCCTTGTAGATTTCTTCACCCTTGACTCCAAGTTCCTTTTTGCCTGAAGCTTGTCTTGAATAGGTAAGGGTATGTTGCTTACATCTTTGAAGATCTCCTTACTGGTCTCATCTATGTCATTGACTGATCCCTTATACCTAATCAAATCAGCTACATTGAAAATTGGTGAAATTCCCAAATCTGTAGGTAACTCCACCTTGTATGCATTCTTCCCATACTTGGCTAATACCTTGCATGGTCCCACCCTTTTCATCTGCAATTTGGTTGATATACCCTTATGTAACCTTGATTTGTTAAGGTGGACCATGACATAGTCTCCTACTACAAATTGCAAATCCTTTCTTGACATATCTACCTCATCTTTCAATTTTTGTGTAGCCTTGGTGACTGTCCTCTTTACCTACTCCTGAATCTCTTTCATGGTTTGAGTGAAGTCTTCTGCATATCCACTCCTATGTTCCATAGCTCCTAGATCCCTAAGCTCACATATACCTCTTGGGTGCATTACATACACAATTTCAAAAGGACTCTTCCCTGTGGTCTGGTTTACACTATCAGGTGATCCCACAATAGTGGTTTACAATTTTTGGCCAAACTGGACACTATAATTATTATTTTTAACTAAATCTTCATATTCGAGAACCTATAGCAGCTAAACCGTGAGGAATTTGAAGATGATTCAAACTAGATTCTCATCACATTTTTTTTGTAGATTATAAAAATATTTTTTTCAAAAATTTTGGAATTAGATTGCACTTTTTTTTCCATCTCCCATGAAAACTGATTTTTTTCAGAAAACAACATTTTTAGAAAGTGACACTCGCCGTATACAACATAACTTTTTTTGTATGAAGGATAAAATTCTAAATTTTTCGAATTTAGATTTGTAACTATGATATCTAGCACTATAATTTGGTCTCATAGTTTTTTATTGAATATTTTTTCCTTAATCAAGTTTCAAAGTCAAACCAATTGCGACTCAGACATAGGCAGAATGTATACAACATAACCTTTTTTGTATGAATTGAAATTCAATTTTCTTTTTTTTAATGGATCTAGGACATTAATACCTAGCCTCAACGTATTTTTACAAAATTTATTTTGATAATCTACTATTTTTCCACATGTGCAAAATAGAGAACTTGATTTTCGATGAAAAACCTATGTTTAATAAAACTAAAAAAACACATACATAATAAAACCAAAACATATTAAAATTTAATTCGTTGGATAGCTCATTCTGAGGACTACCATCTTCCAGTTGGGTTTGTGAATTCTCCTCCATTTTCATCCTCAACCCGAGCTTCGAAGGGCAGAAATCTAGTAAAATTTGGTGGAAGAGGGGGAGAAGGGCAAAAAAGGGGGGTTCGCTCGAACCCCCCTTGGCTCAAAAGGGTGAAGGGGGGTTCGTTCAAAGCGGGGTTCGCTCGAACCCCACTTTTTTTTGAATTCCCTATAAGGGAACGTGGCTTCATGGGGTTTGAGCGAACCCACGATGCAAAAGGGGGTTCACTCGAACTAAGGGTTCGCTTGAACTAGGGGTTCGATTGAACCCCTCTTTTAGGTTCGGTCAAACCCCCTAGTTCGAATGAACCTTTAAAACATGAAATTTTGCATGTGTGCGAATTTTCTGAAATTTACTTCCTCATAGAAATTGTTCACCACTATTATGGGTTTACCCTATCATTATAAGCATACTCAGCCTGTGAGATAACCATATCCCAAGTTTGTCCATATTCTTTAGTTAGGCACCTTAGAAGGTTACCTAGCACCCTATTAACCACCTCTATTTGACCATCGGTGTGAGGATAGTAAGCTGATCCAAAAGATAAGTTGGTACCTAATCTGCTCCATAGAGTCTTCCAAAATTGATTCATGAACTTCATATCCCTTTCTGAAACAATTCTTAAAGGCAATCCATGGATCCTTACAATTTCCTTGAAGAAAAGGTGAGCTATATAGCTAGCATTGTGAGTGGTTTTACAAGGATTAAAGTGACTCATCTTGTTGAATTTGTCCACCACCACATACACACTATCAAATCCAATCTTGGTCTTAGGGAGTCCTACCACAAAATCCATGCTAACACACTCCCATGGTCTATTAGGAATGGGTAGGGGTTGATATAGGCTAGCATTACTATCTCCTCCCTTAGCTTTCATACACACAACACATTGCTCCACATACCTCCTGACATCTCTTGACAACTTAGGCCAATAGTATAACCTTTGTACTAGTTCTAATGTCTTGTTGATGCCAAAATGTCCACTAAGACTACCATTATGCTTTTCCTGAATGAGGTTTTCTCTCATTGACCCTTTTGGAAGACATAACTAATTCCCTTTAAACAAAAATCCACTTTGCAAAGTATACTCTGAGTATTGGCTATGAAAATGATTCTCAAAGTTAGAACATACCTTGTAGGCCTCTGAGAAATCTTCATCCTCCCCATAGAGATCCTTGAAGCTCTCTATCCCAATGCTCTTGCACTGTCAACAATCTTCTACTCAATGCATCTGCTACCTTGCTCAATTGTCCCTTCTTGTGCTTGATGGAGAAAATAAAAGCTTGGATATACTCCATCCATTTCAAGTGTCTATTTCTCAACTTCTCTTGGGTGTTGATATAACTAAGTGCCTGATTGTCAGTAAAGACCACAAATTCCTCGGGTAGAAGGTAATGCCTCCACTTCCTAAGTGACTAAACCAAAGCATAAAGTTCTAGGTCATTGGTAAAATACTTCTTCTTAGCTTTATTAAGCTTTTCACGGAAGAAATCTATGGGCCTGTCTTCTGGACTAAGCACTCCTCCTACTGCAACTCCATTAGCATCACACTCCACAGTAAAAAACTTGTCAAAGCTTGGTAATAAGAGAATAGGTTGAGTTGCCACTTCTTGTTTCAGTTTCTCAAAACCTCTCTCAGCTTCTAGAGTCCACACAAACTTAGTTTTCAAACCACCCTTGATTGTCTCTAGGACTGGTGCACATATGCCACTAAAGTTTCTTATGAATTTCCTATAAAATTGAGCCAATCCATGGAAAATTCTTACCTCAGTCCCTGTGGTTGGTGTAGGCTAGTTAAAGATAGCTTTCACCTTGCTTGGATCCATTTTCAATGATCCTTGGGACACTACAAAACCCAAATATACAAGCTCTTGTTTGAAAAACTCACACTTCTCTAGGTTGATAGCTAACTTCTCCTCTTGCAATCTCCTAAGAACCAACTCCACATGCTTTAGGTGTTCTTCTGTTGTCTTGCTAAAGATGAGTATATCATCAAGATATACCACCACAAATAACCCTTTAAAGTCCTTGAGCACTTCATTCATGAGCCTCATGAATGTGCTAGGGGCATTAGAGAGGCCAAATGGCATAACTCTCCACTCATACAACCCATATGTTGTCTTAAATGTTGTCTTCCACTCATCTCCATCCTTGATTCTGATCTGATGGTATCCACTCTTGAGATCCAACTTGGTGAAGTACTAAGCTCCTCTAACACAATCCATCAAGTCTTCAATCCTAGGAATAGGGAACCTATACCTAATTGTGATTTTGTTTATTACTCTAGAGTTAGTGCATAACCTCCACTTACCTCCTTTCTTAGTTGCTAAGAACATTGATACTACACATAGGCTAATGCTCTTCCTAATCAAGCCTTGATCCAATAACTCCTGCACTTGTCTAGCTACCTCTAGATTTTGATCCGGTGTAAGCTTATAAGCTGCTTTGTTAGGCAATGAAGCTCTAGGTATGAAGTCAATCTGATGACTAATGGCCCTTTTAGGAGGTAAAGTTGTAGGTGCGCCATCACTCACTATGTCCTTATACTTCTCAAGCAATTTCTGGACTGCTCTAGGTATGACTGTTTTCTCGGTCTAGTCTTCTTCTTTGGACTACAACATGATCACATATCCTTCACCCCCTTGATGTAGGTTGTTAAGGAACTCCTTGCCACTGCTTAACAGGACACTTGGTGTCTTTGACTATCCTTCTTCTTCTTCTGACAGTGACTGCAACTTAAATGTCTTCCCATCCTTTTTAAAAGAAATAGTATTCTCCTTCCCATCATACATGGTACTTTTTTCATACTGCCATGGTCTGCCTAATAGTAGATGGCATGCATCCATGGGTAACACATCACAAATTAGCTTATCCTTGTACCCTCTAATGGAAAAATCCACCGTTACTTGCTCATTAACAAGAACACTCTACCCTTTGTTCAACCATGTTACTTTGTAGGGGTTAGTGTGGGGTACCTTCTCCAATTTTCACTTCTTTACTGCCTCTTCTGAGATGATGTTGTTTGTTGAACTTGAATCTACAATGACCTTACACACTTTTCCAAGTATCTTGCATCTCACTCTAAATAGAGCTCTTCTTTGTTTTGGTTCTTCCTTGACCGGTTGTCTGATCAAAACTCTCCTAAACATCAAAATTCTCCCCCATTTTAGATTCAATGTGACTGACCTCTGGTGATTTATTGCTCATGGTGTCCTATTGTGCATATGCCACCCTCTTCTCAGTACTTGATGAGGATGCTTTCTCCGAGCACCTATAAGTTGGATGTCCTACTTGACCAGAATGGTAACATTTCATAGTAGCAAAATATGAATTTATCCTACCTACTCCTCTTCCTCTATTTTATCCTCCTTGAGAACCTCTACGTCTTCCATAACCTCCTCTAGAAGGTGTTTCACTCCCATGCTCAGTGAGTTTAGAATCTCCTTGGTTTCTTTGCTCATTCCCTCTACCTTGGTAGCCACCTCTATGTCCTCTTTGATCCCTTTGATCTCTGCCTTTGCCTCTACTCTTAGAAGCCTAATCATGTTTCCTCTTGCTTCTTTCCTCAATCTTGATAGCTAATTGATAGCATTGGTGTATTGTCTTTGGACTTAGAAGAGTCATCTCCTCTTGGATGTTCCACTTCAAGCCATTAAGATACCTAGCCACCTTAAGACTTTCATCTTCTGAAACATTGGACCTCATACAAAGTTTTTGAAACTCCTCGGTGTAAGTTTTCACATCCCAGTCTCTTTGCCTCAAGCTTTGTCTCTTCTTGTGTAGCTAAATCTCATAATCATCTAGTATGTATGCTTCTCTCACCTTTGCCACCATACCTTTCCAAGTTGAAATAGGCCTCTTGCCTTCCTTTTCCCTCTCTGTCTGAATGAATTTCCACCATGTCAAGGAAGATCCCCTCAATCTAGACTTGGCCACCTTCACCTTCTATGCTTTAGTGAATCAATCAAATTAAAAATGGTTCTCCAAACCTTCTATCCAATCTAGGACTAGGTCAGCCTCCAATTTTCCACTGAACAGTGGTATACCTTCAAGTGCTTTCCCACTCAAAGCTTTCAATACCTTCAAGAAAGGCTCCTCTTATAGAATAGGGTCAGGTTCAGGGGTCTTGTCTTCCTCTGCAACCTCTTCACTCTTTGGTTCCCTGCCCTCCAATCTTTCACTAACCTCATCGGCCTTGATTTGCACATTGCTCAATGCTTCCTCCAGTTGTGCCAATCTTTCTCTCAACCTCCTATTATCTTCCTCCTGATCTTCAACCTTCTTTGCCAACTCAATGTTTTTCACCATGGTTGTGGAACCACTGAATTCAAGGTTTTCCATACAAGATTTTTTCCCAAATCTTTAACTTGCTCTGATACCAATCTGATAGGGTAGGGTTGGATGGAACAATCACTATTCCATGCTCTGGATCTTTGTTTGCAATATCTCCTTGGTGTCTCCACCACCTTAACCTTTAGGACCTACCTCATGTTTAGGTACCCCCGGTTCTACTAGCCAACCTCACTATCATCTCACTTCCAATCTACCAAGTCTCCCTTGGTGCAATGCTTCTATTCTTCCCTTAGCCTTTAATCTTCCCTAAAGACTAATACCCTCCAACAACTAAGTTTAACTTTGCATGGGTGTAGAAATGTTTCCAAAGGCTTCAAACCATCTCCCTAGGGTTCTTGGAAATCCACCATACTCCATTTACAATTCGCTACCACCAAACCCTCAGTTAGGGTTTATTAGGCTACTAGCACAAAAGCCCCTATTAGGTCTCTATCTTCGAGTAAACACACTAATACTCCAAGGTTACCAAAGAACACTAAATTTACTCTTGGGTTTCTTTTTCTCCATGTCTGTCACTTGAAGAATATAGTCGTCCTAGCCTCCAACTTCCCATACGATTCCTCAAACTGGAACTGACCAAGAACTTAAGTCTTTTTAGGTCTTTTCCCTATCTTTTTGCAGACTGTCAAAGGTTTCCTCTCATCAAACAGGTTGATGGGGCTTCCTCCTTCTTAGTAAGCCTTGGAAAGGCATTCACCTACCCTCTCCACACCATTAATTGCTAGCAGATAGTCACCCCTGCTAGTTAAGTGTCTTTCACTTTCTGTCTTTCCTAGCTGGGCACTATCAAGCTCGCCTAGGAGAAGACTTTCCTCGTGCTTCCTAGACTCCTAACCACTCCTAACCCTAATTTATATACAGACATGGATCCTAACCATAGTTCCCAAGGGCTCGTACATAAGTACAATGGGAAAGTAATTAGAACTCCATCCTCTACAGACTGACTATCAGGTCAGCAACTTAAAAACAAACAAACTAAATACAAAGAAACGGCTGCAAATTGAACACACAAACTAATTACAGCAACACAAAGCTTCTACCACAGTTTACACTACAAACTATAACATATTACAGAGCCATGATCACTCTCGACCAGTTGAATTCAAAGCATAACATAGGAAATCACACAATTCTATCACTGTCCTCCTTTGTATTCATGAAGTCTTAAACACTACAAAATCTTCCAAAATGTCTCTCAAGTCAAAGCACTCCATATATAGGCTTTCCAATTTAGTTAAGCTTGAGCCTAACCATTCCATGGCCGCTTGTGGCTTTCCATAGGACTTATTTTCAAAATTGTTAAGAAAACTATCACCTAGGAAGGTCTACAAGGTCCTAAATCATCCATCTAGGCAAACCCCAATCTAAAAAATGGTCAACATGACCTTCCCTAACATAATGCAAGTTCTCAAATACCTCTAAGGCACAAATTCAAGAGTTAGGAGTTTTCTACATGTGATCTAAAACAAATTGCTAATCCTTGACCTTCTTGTTAACCCTCCTAGATGCACCTTAGGGTGATCTTGCACCACTCCCCCTCCCCCTCTCTCTATCTCTCAAGTCTCTCCCTCCTACCACCCCTCTCTCTCATGTCTCCCTTTCCTACCCCCTCTCTCTCTCTCCCACTCCCTCCCTCTCTCTCTCACTCCCTCTATCTCTCTCCCACTCCCTCTCTCAGGTCTTCCCCCCCCCACCATATAACTGAATAAATTATTTTCCTCTCAAGTCTATCTCTCTTGGGTCTCACTCCCTCCCATGCTACCTACACTAATCAATGTCACTCAAATGCCCTCTCTCACAATCCCTCTTTATCAGGCCTCACTTACCTCCCACCCTACTTTCTTAGGTCTCTCCTTCCCACGCCCTCTCTCCTACTTTGACTCCCTCTCCTTCTCTTAGGTGTCTCCCTCCCACCCTCTCTTCTTCTCTCTCTCTTAGGTTTCTCCCTCCCATGCCCTCTCTCCCTCTCTCCTCTCCTCCTCCTCTCTCTCTCTCTCTCTCTCTCCCACTCCCTCCATGACTATCTCACTCCCTCTATCTCTCTCCCACTTTGTCTCTCTCCCTCTCTCTCAGGTCTCTGCTTCTCAAAACAACACATTTGGCGCTCACTAAATTTGGAGAGCACCAAATTTGGCGCTCTCCAAATTTGGTGAGTGCCAAATGTGTTTTACCTAGAAACAGTAAAATAAGGCTTGACCCCATGATTCAGGCCCACATTCTCGTGAAGTTTTATTGTTCATTGCTTTATCCAAGTTAGAAACGCCTTTTTTTATGTAGTTGACTTCATATTGTCCCAATCTATGCTTGATCCATCACCATTTTACCACCAATCTGCATGGTAGACAACGTAGAAGAAGACATTTTCAAGTTTCTACATCATTTTACATTATCTAAGCTAATATATTCATTTTGGTAAATTGAAATGTTTATATTTAGTATATTTATTTGTTTTTGACAATATAAACTAAATTTCCTTAATGATTTTATTAATCATAACAATTGAGCATAGAATTCAACATTGAATTAGATGGGATTTGCATAAAAAAATTCAATTTTTATGAGTTTGAAGAACAAAAAAATTTAAAACATGAAATTTACTTAACATAAATTTACTTATGAATTCTATTTTCATTGCTTATAGTAGTCCATTTCGAGCATGGCTAGTGGAATTCACTGTATTTCATTCTTTTTCAATTAATTTGGAAAACCTAATAGCTTTCATCAATGTTAATGCATGTGTCCATTAATTTTTGCATTCCATAAAAAATTCACCTTCATTGAACATGTGCTTACATAAATTCAAGTGAGTTGACATAGTTGTTAATGCAAGTTTCCATTCATTCATACCATTTACCTTTCTAATAAATTAAAAAATGGGATATTTTGTGCAATTGAGAATGCTTATTGTCTTTCTAAGTTACCTCATTGCCAAAGAAATAGTGAATCATTATAAGATATAGCATCACAAACCCTTCTTTGAATTCATATTCTTCATAAATTCATTGACAATCAAAAATTTGGTTTTGAGAAAAATAAAAACAAGTCTCTAGTTTTCATTTAGGTGGCAACAACTTATACCCTAGGTCAGTGATGCAAAGCAAGGAGACAAAACCTTCAACAATCATTTAATTAGATCAGTTTCTGTGGATGCCAAAATCTGCAAATGGTTAGTAAACTCACAATCCAACATGATAGAAGTAAACATCCTTATGAAATATTGCATCTAGCTAAACATGCAAAATGAGACATTGAACAACAAGAAAACTAAATAAAGTATATAAAACATGAATGCAAATCTATTCCATAGTGGATTGGTGCTATCCTTTGTGTAGAAGGCAGCCCTTTCCCAACCCTGATAAGCAAGATGAAATGATAAAATACTGTGATGAAGAGCAAAATTAGTTCTCACATGTAGAGAGTAACTTTGCATAAAATGTGTTGTGTGTTTGAAGGAGAGAAGGCTTGAATTTATAGTTGAGTTTGAAGAGAGGAGAGACCAAATTGAAGAATGTGGGACTAATCCCCATCAAATAGGAGAGAGCCACTTGTCACAATGTGATTGGCCCATGATTGTGCAAGTTTTGGCCAAAGTGCCTATTTCAAATTTGAAAATGGCATTGAATGCATATGGTTGAGGGATTTGGGGGGAGTTTTGTTTGAACAAAAAAGTCAAACAAGGGGATTTAATGAGGGCATATTCCTTGGGAATATGCCTTGTGAGGAAAATAGGGATTTTTAATAAATCAAATTAAATGATTTATTGTGCAAGTGGATGGGACATGGGCTAGTCTTAGCATTAATCAAAGATTTGACTAATTAAGCTAGTGATTAGGTGGTGTGACATTTGATTTGCATTTTTTTGTATTTGTTTGAAATCAAATGAGAGGAAAATGAGTACTATTCTTTTAATTAAATATATGTGATTTAATTAAATCAAGAGACTTTAGGAGATTAATTAATTAATTTGATTTAATTAATTAAGAAGAAAATGATCAAACATGATGTTAATCAATAATGTTGATTTTGCATGTCTACATTTTGCCCCTCGAGAGATCAGGCGAGAAGATTCGATTTGAGGTTGATCTCACGATAAAGAGGTTCAAAATGGATGTATGGATGGTTAGACTATATGATCTATATGATAATCATGATGTAAATGAGATGTTTGAAAGACGCTTAGAATAACAAATCTATATTATCCTAAACAACTTAAATTATTATGCAATGCATTTGAGATGGATGAAGTTATCCTATGATGATATGATGTGATTACGCAGGATGCAGGATGTATCCAAGATGGATGCATTGTTAGTGTGAAAGAGGATAGAAGAATGAGAGGGATCGACCCTTGGATCCAAGAAAATGTAGAATTTTAAAAAGCGAACTTTATTAGAGATGATGATGTATTGCTTATCCAAGGACGGGAGATATAAAGAGCATAACTTTCCTTATGTTTGATAACAGACATAGGTGCGATGCATCAAGGTATATAGAACTAGGATGGTGTTGTGCCTAGTGTGATTGAATTTGATTCAACAATCATATAAGAGTGCTCTTGTTCACACTTGACATATGGGAACCTTGCTAGGAAAGACCCAACAAAGCAAGTATTCGCCAAGTTATTTTACAAGAAAATCCAACAAGCATAGTAGATAAAAAGATAATGATCATTTTCCCATTCCTTGCTCTCTAAACCTGTTTAGTTTAGGCATCATCGAGAGGTCCTTGGAATGAGCACAAAATAAGATAAGTCTAAAAACACCAAGATAAAGTAAACAAACAAGCTAATGTTCTTCGTACCGCTAGCCAAGGCTAAATTAAGGTGATACTTGATGCTGATGTCCATCGCCGGAAGGTCACATTCCTAGGACATGTTGTGATCAGGGTTTTGATGAGATTGACTGGATGATAAGCTATTGATACTCTGAGTTGACCAACTTGCTTCCTTATGACTCTAGACTCGAGAATTTGACAATTAGGTTCACACTTTTGGACCTACTAGACTTGTTTTTGATTGCTTCACCAAAGGATGAAGGTGACGATGATTTATTTTGAGTGATGTTTATTGTAGGTGAAAGCGAGATGAGACGGGTGCACCATTTTGGGTTTTTCAGATATTTGGATAGTTTAAAAAATTTCAAAGTTTTGGGAAATTTTCGAGATTTATGAATGTTTTGGATTTTGTGTCTCGGGGGCTAATCAAGGATGGCCTTTCCTACGTTTAAGCTCAAAGACGACAAGTGACTTGACTTCTGATGAGATAGATGGGCAAACGGATTGTAATTATGATGGATGCCTAAAATGTGAAATAGATGGGCAAATGGATTGCCATTGCGATGGACACCTAAGTAGATGGGTAGACAGATGCCATTGCGACGAACGCCTAAAGGACTAACCTAAAATGTCTTAGGGGATAATTAAAGATTAACCTATGTTCAAGCTCAGAGACGATGTAGTTTGGTCAACATGTTTTTGATGTTTTCTGACTTTTTGATTATTTTTTATTTTTTTGATTTTCTAATGTTTTTGGGTTTTTTTTTATGAGATTTTATGAATGTTTTGAATTTTCCCATGATTTTGACAATTTGGAGGTGGATATGCATGACGATATCAGTGCTTTGTTTTGGTATTTTTTTTGAAAACCAAGCTTAATGTTGATCGATCAGATTGACGGATTGATAGTTTGACTAAGTGTGTTAAGTCAAACAAAAGTGATAATGCACTTGTAAATTCTAGGAAGTTGTGTTATCCTAGAGTAAACTCATACACGAGGGGGTAGTTTGACTAAGTGTGTTAAGTCAAACAATTTGATGATGGATTGGATAATTTGACTAAGTGTGTTAAGTCAAATAAGATGATGATGCACTTGTAAACTCTAGGAAGTTGTGTTATCCTAGAGTAAACTCGTACACAAGAGGGTGGTTTGACTAAGTGTGTTAAGTCAAACAAGGTGATAATTGATTGAATTTGATTGATCAAGATTGATGAAGCTTGGTTTGGAAAAAAATTGTTTTTGATGATTTAATGTGATGCTGACACACCAGTTAGATGTGACTGATATGAATTGTTGGATGAAAGATAAAGCTTGATAAGGAACATCTTTTCGTCAAAATATGCCATGGGCTAGGGATTTGGATTTTTGGCTCACAAATTCTTTGACCAATCTAATTTTATTTTTGTTAATGTTTAGATCACTTCATAAGTTGGAAGACATAAATCAAGATTTATTCTCAAAGCAAGATGTAAATATGCCCCCAGTGTTTAGCCATGTAGGGAATGGCCATGGGTAGATTCTTGGATGAATGGATATGAATTATCTTGAGATAAGATAAGGGTGTTCAAACTTAGGATTCTCATTCGGATAATGCTTCCAGTCTCAGACAATGTTGGGTAGGATGGGATCAATGAAAATGACCCATGTCAAGATGTTTACCATAAGAAAGTGTAAAGTGTGCACCAAACCTTCATCAAGATCAAGAGGAGGTAGATAGATGGCAATGGCTTAGATAAATGGTTCATGGATGAACGGATGATATGGATGGAAGGCTGGCTTTATTATGGATGCGATAAGATGCTTTCTCTTGAAATGGCACACGTAGGTGCTTGATTCTACACATGACACCTGTTTACCAGGTTTTCATCATGGTACCTATCCAAAGTGCCACCGAAGTGGTTTTCGTTGGAGGACGATTTTTATCTTTACTGTTTTCAATCCTTTTTTTTTTTTTGGATTTTTTTTATATTTTTTGAGAGATTTTAAGCTGATGTTGAATCACCTGGTACTACTGACATTGATGCTTCTATCATAATGTGCCATTGATATCCTACTTGAAGAAGCTTTTTTGCCAAGACACGTGCACTTGAAAGCAAATTTTGAGAAATTTGTTCCACTTTGTTGATACTGGAGTTAACTCTATCTTTATGTGCACATCACGGTAGAGTGCCTTCTGAATCCTTATGATGAAGGGTCATTGTCAACACATGGTCAATGAAAGAATTGGATATCATGCATGGAGGTAGGGATGGAGTGTGTTTAGGAATAAAATATGGATTGTTTGATAGTTTGGAACCTTTGACTATCCAAACTTGGGAAGATGAGAAATGATGGGTGAATACGAGAGTGCACATGGAATTACGATCAAACAACTCAATACACTTTGTATGTCACTTGAGAAGCTTGATTTTTCTTTTGTGGACATCTTCGATGGATAATTTTCCCATTTTTATTTTGCCCCATAGTTTATTTGACTAATGGAGTTTGATAGGGGTAATCATTCTTTTTATTCTTTGGTATCTATATGTATTTGATTTGTCCTTCATGTCTTACTACTTCTTTTTCTTTGACGATATTCTTCTTTCTTTGATTCGAATCTTTCTTTTGTTGTTGGTCCCAATTTATGGATGGGCTGATGGGTGGGTGAAGATTCGTGATATGGCAGGTTGTAGTATTGACATTGGTTTCATCATAAGGATTCTTCATGCTCCCTATGTTGACATTTGCTTGAGACGACGTTGCCCCCAGTTTTGTGGGAGTATCACTGATATGTTTATTTCCCTTACTTATCAAATAACCAAGGCCTTTATTCTTAGGATTGCCAACAATTTAAACTGGTTCCAGGATACCTTGTTCATGCAGACCTAATCCTTTGCCTTGATAATCTATTTGTTGAATCATTTTATTTGTAATAGGATATGATCTACCTTGGAGACAAGGTGCTACTCCTTCTCTGCTCTGTGATGGATCTTCAAAAGTGCTAGCTATTTTATTGATGATATAACTTGCCCTAAAAAAGGTAAGTGATCCAAGTTTATAAGTGATAGGATCCTCCATATGTGGGATGACTTCTTGATTGATATCTTTAGCTTGATCTTGTGACATATCAGATTTTAATGCTTCTTCAAGCGATGTTAAAGATTCACTGTAAAATTCTTCCTCATGATTCATTCTTGATGTGCTTTCATATGATGTTTTTGATTCACAACTTTTGTAGAAGCTTGCTTCATGTTATTTTTCTAATAGGTGTCCGTAGGATGTTTCTGATTTAGAACTTCTATAGAATCCTTCTTCATGATTTGTTTCTTCTATGTCTCCAGAATTTTCCATATTTTGGTCGTGTGTACAAATGCTAAGAATAGGAGACTCTTGTTCCTTGGTAATGATATCAAGAGTATGAGACTCTTGTTTTGAATGAATATCCTCTACATTTCCATCCAAAGAAATAATCTTGTAGGTAGACGGAGGGGTGTGTGCTATATGGATATGATCATCATTTGCGACATCTTGTATAGATAGAAGAATGTCCATTAGATCATTATAGTATCTTGGGGATACAAATTCTTGATCTTGACTAATTCCGGAATTGCTTTTGACATGCTTTGGATCAAGTTCTTGACATGGGTCAATTTCAAAGCATGGATTTTCTACAAGGGATTCTTGGACATTGTTATCAGGAATGGGAAGTAGATAAATAAGATGTTGATCTTTGAGAATTCCTTTACTATCCGCAATCATGAGGTCGAGGGATGTCAGTATGTCTTGGGAAGGACCATTGCTAGACCTTGGTGGAAGATGTTGATCATGCTTTGGAGTAAATTCTTGAGATGTGTCCTCTAACTCATTAGCTGATGTAGAGACATTTTCAACATGATCATTGGTCGAAGGATCTTGATCATCATTTTCAATGATTGTGGTGGGAATCTATTGCAAGCTCTATTGTGGAAGTAAGGCATGTGTTTGTTGTTGAGCCAACAATGCTTGCTGTTGGTCATGTTGTTGTTGTGCTAACAATGCTTGTGTTTGGGCTTTTTGTTGCGCTACTTGTTGATGGATTGCTTGCAATAGTGCCCAAAATTGTGCTTGCGCCTGCCGAGCTTGGTGTTGGGCTTGACCTTGTTGAGCTACTTGAGCCGCTTGTACTTGTTGAGTAGCTAGTTCTGCAGCTTGTTGGTTTTGGAGTGCCTTTTGGCAGGAAGCTTGTCGACTAGTTTGCAACACAATGGAGAATGAAATTCTCATGTTATGTTTTGGAAGTGGTGGCGGTGGATTGGGAATGGTGTTGACCATCGGGGTTACTTGAATGGTTGCCACCTGTTGTTGCAATATCGATGGAAAAATATGAGGATTTGATATAATGCTTTGGTTTATGCAGGGGTGTTGCTCAGATTCAGTTGGTTGATGGTTCGTAAAGGGGAAAGGCTCATGCCTTGATTGTTTGGTTGATAGATTTGTAAGTTTTGAATTTGATTTAAATCTACCAAAGGGAAAGGTGTTCCAAAATTTAGATTGGGAAAACTCACATTTGTTGTACTATTGAGGTTTGTACGAGATAATGATCCCATTTATGAATTGTACAAATGCAAGTTTTGAAAATCAATTGGCATTGTAAGGCTTGGATAGTTTGGTTGAATTGGACTACTCATGATCGATGAATCAGGTTTATATTCCATGTTCTTCTTGTGTTTTGACCTTGTTGACCTATGAGGGGTTTAGGACCAATGATATGAAGGATGAATTGGGTGAATGATATGGGTGTTTGAACTTTTAGGAACTTTGGATCAATGCTAGACTTTAGGACTTATTACAATTTTGATTTTGATTGCGAATAGTTTGACTAAGTGTGTTAAGTCAAACAAAGTGATAATGCACTTGTGAACTCTAGGAAGTTGTGTTATCCTAGAGCAAACATGTACAAAAGATGATTTGACTAGGTGTGTTAATTCAAACAAAGTGATGATGAGCTTGTAAACCCTAGGAAGTTGTGTTATCCTAGAGTAAACTCATACACAAAAGGATAATTTGGCTAGGTGTTATAAGACAAACAAGGTGATGTTGATTTTTCCTAAAAGTCGCATAAGCGATGTTTTCAAAGTTCCAAAAGTTGTTGGTGAAATGGAATTTTGATAAATTTTTGGATGGATGAAGTGTTTGATTTTGGTCCTAAATGATCCTATGAGGACCTGCTTACAAGACCAAGGTAATGAAGAACATGATTTTCCCTAAAAGTGGTTAAAACCAAATGACTCAAAAGGGACCAAGCACATGTGTGGTTCAATTGTTTGTGATCTTTCTTAGGTTTGGTTATTTTTACCATAAACACTTTCTTGATTATGTTTCAAACTGAATGTCCAATGTCCTA
This sequence comes from Sequoiadendron giganteum, assembly GCA_007115665.2. NCBI lineage: Eukaryota > Viridiplantae > Streptophyta > Pinopsida > Cupressales > Cupressaceae > Sequoiadendron > Sequoiadendron giganteum. Next base: position 43,946,308 of record CM021105.1, on the reverse strand, counting down.
ATTTTCTTTCATCCCATAAAGTGCATTATGTGGAAATCAAGGAAATCAAGGCAAAGGTTTCCTAGTGTTGACTTTGGTGAAAACAAATGATGATTAAACCTAAGTACTTAGAAACCTCTAAGGATATAATCCCTAGGGAAAGCAAGAGCACTTAGATTCGTCAAAGGATATTTGTTTCCTCCAAGGGTTTGAAATTTCAAAGCTTTTGTGAATGTTTGTTTCTCAATGTTTTAGAACCAAGCAAGATGTTTTGATTTTAATAACATGCACAACCCTAGGCTGAAAAGATAGTATTTGCTGGGTTCCCACTTGGATGAATCCAGTTG